>CM014082.1:30232366-30287011 GCA_004119915.2 Collichthys lucidus | reverse complement strand
GTCGCAGTCCTTGAAAGAAGATCCAGCACACCCGCCGCCAGTGTCCGTGAGAGGCGATTAAAAAAAAAACCTTGTGCCTGTCGGGGCGAGTGTGTGTGTGTGTTTGTGTGAGTTAAGATGCAGAGATGCTGCACGTTCGTCACAGGGTAGAAGGTCTGGCCAGACTCGGCTCCAGAGCTGCAGGAGAGTTCACCGCTCCCAGACTGCAGGATGAAACAAACGCAGACAATCAACATCATGCTTTCGTTATGAGGGCGAGACCTTTAACAGAGGAGGTGTGCAAGCAGGAAGCCGGTCGTTTAACTGACCTCTCAATCATGCTGTTGTTGCACTGTAGCTCCCTCACCAAGATCTCCATTTCCTCCTTCAGACGGTGCATCCTAGAACAAAGGAGGAGACGTTATCAGGGCCATTGTGTAACCGTCTCTGTATCTTGCACCCACACACGCACAAAGACACACACACCTAGAGACCATCTGGTCTTTGTCTGTGGGTGTGATTGCAGGCTGTTGTTGTCCTGCTCTCTTGGACTGCACGCTGAAAAGGATCCTGTCCAAAACCTAGAGGAGGACAAAACAAATAGCTGATGGCAAGAGTGACGTCACAAACACGACCGCTGAAAACGAGCTAATAAAAAAAAACCCAACAACATCCCAAATATTTAAGAACTATTTAAGAACTTCGGGAAAGAGAAATTGGATTGTTGACCTTGTTCTGGTTCTGCTCACTCATCTCCAGGTCTGCTAACAAGCCTCTGGAGAAGAAGCTGAAGTCCTGCAGTCTGGTGTGCATCTCCAGTAAAACACTGCAAACACAACAGAGACACAACTCAGTCAGTCAATGTGTCAACGCCTTCATGATTTCACAGCAGAGGAGAAAACTGTTCAGTGTTGAAACTTGTTCTCAATCTCAAATCTGATATGAGCAACTATTAGGCAAAGTCTAGAGTTTATCATAATTTTATCTTATTTAAGATTTCTATTAATAATCCTTAAGCAAATTGTTGCAGTTCACCAACATTCACCAAGGTTTTACCGTATATTTCGGGCTATAAGGTGCATTTAAAATTATTTAATTTTCTCAAAAATCAACTGTGCTACTTATGTATTAATTCTGGTTGTGTTTACTAACCTGGAACCGATTTTACGTGGTACACATGACAGTCAGAAGCCTCGTGGAGTAATACGTAGGCCTACAGATAGGCCTGCATTAGAGAATTCAACATTAATGAGTGAGTGTCTTGTTTTGTTTTTTTGTGTTAGCCTACAACTGAACAACGTTGAGAGTTATTGTGAATTAGCTGAACAAAGTTCGACCTATCTGACACACGTTTTGTTTCGCTTATTGCTCCTTATATCCCGACAAATACGGTAGTTTACAATAACACATTTTCCTGTTAGGTTTGGACTTGAGTTGAGTTTGTAACAAAACAAAGTTTGCACCTACACACACATCGACAACAAGACTTCTGACTGAATCTTAAACAATAAGTCTGCCCACACAGCTTATTGTTATTAGTTAGATTTGAAATGTCCATTCACTCAAATCAGTTAAATAGTTCTTCACACACTTAAATGTAAAGTGAGTTAATCAGGTCACAGCTACCACAGCATTATGCAAAATCTGAATTTTTTTCAGTATAAAGAACTGATTGTTTTATCTGAACCACGGGGATCAAAGAATTAAAGATTAAAGTGTGTGTGATCACATTTACAACAAAAGTCAAGTGAGGATTGATCATGCAGACTCCTATTTAATCTGTGTGAGGCTGTACTGTGTTAATCTTCTTCATCATCTGTGAGTGGCTGTCAGACAGTGCATGCAAACAGGTCTCCTGTTGTAGACAGAGGTCGGGATAACACAGCTGAGGTGAATCCGGACCAAAGTCTACATTGTGTTTTAAGGTTTAAAAATGTGAGGCTGCTCTGACCCGCTCCAAGTCTTTGTTGAGGCCAAAAGCTCTTTGTATCGCTGCACGCAGTCCTCTCTGAAGAGAGATTTCACACGCTTAATGTGGGACGACAGGTGGATTCTGGGGAGGGAGAGTGACAAGCAGATTACAGGAGAGCTCAGAGTGAAATCCTCCACAGGCTGGTTCAAGAGGACAGCGGCTGTGTGGACAGATACTCACTTCTCAAACTTGTGGATTTGCTCATCGTTATATGCCAACTCTGTGGTGAAGAAGAGAAGGTGTTGTTAATTTTACCACGAACAAAAGAGCGCAAACTAAACAGCATAAATCTAACAAACACACATACTGCCAGTAAGTCTGTCTTTACGATAATGCTGATGAATTGTCGTTATCTTCTGCAGCAGCATCTCCATCTTCTGAGAGCTGTGGGAGACAAGAGGTCAGAGTCCAAACACGGCAAAGCCACGACGTCAGCCTGAAGCTTTGAATCCCAAGAGTACCTCTTGTCATTGGCCAGCGCCTCTGCTAACTTGGCCTGCTCTATCTGCAGATGGTCCAGTCGGTTCTGAAACTCTTGGATGCCAGCGGTGTACATGGGCAGGTGCTCGTGGACCTGGAGAGACAGCAGCCACAGACTCTGACACCTGAATCAACGAATCACGAGTCTGACACAGGATTAATGCTCCACAATCGATTATCCTGGATTAGTAATGAGGTAATTAATCCCTATAGGTAAATGTCAGCAAGGCTGATACCTGCCAACAGTTCAAACCAAAACAGGGACTCGTGGCAGGCTAAACATATTTTGTGTATGACATCCCCTTTTCTCATCACTCTTTATGTTATGGTCTGATCTCTATTCACTAACAAAAGAATAAATAAATAATAAAATCCTGACTCACCAGCTGCAGCTTCTGACTGTTATCAACCGGACCTTGGTTTTCTGAAGAGTTATGGCCTCTAAAAAATAAGGATACAAAAGATATGTGAGGACGAGGATGTGAGTTAGATGATCATAATATAGCAGATATCTTATAGAAGAGATGAAACCGTGTGCAGGTGAACTCACACTGTGTGAATCCTGTGTTCTGTGTTGAGGCAAGACTGCAGTCGAATGGTGATCATCGCTATGCTGTGCATCGCCTCTCCACACTCCTTTCGCAGCCTCATCCTGGGGGACAATCAGAGCGAGAGAGTGGAGAGTAAATAAACGGAGGAACAAGTTTGACGAGGGTCATTACCTCAGTGCAGTGAAACAAACAGTCCTTATTTTAGCGTGTGTGTGCGTCTCACATGTAGCTGTAGTATCCTTGCAGTAGCAGCTCTCGGTGTGTGTGCAGCAACTGTACTATCCTCAGATACTGGTGCACCACTCCCACTATTACCTAAACGAGGTGATAAACACGGGTTTGCAGGCTTAGACACAAAATTCAACAACAAAAATGAACATAATATTACGGTACGGTATATAAAATGAGTGGAGCAGCAGTACCCTGGAGTAGTTGTAGTCTGCCAATACATCAAACCTGGATGGGATGACTGGAGTCTCCGCTACAGAGTAGAGAAAAAAAACGGTTTATGATGCGCTCATCTTTTGTATACCTGGGATTGACATTCAAATAAATACTACTACTCATTATGATGGAATAAAACAGCTGACTCATAAAGACATTCATGTGTTAAAGAAAATGATAGTTGATGTTTGTGTCTTTGCTTATGTTCTTACGTTCCCTGAAGGGCAGGCTGGTATTTGCTTCGATCCCGTAGCTGAGCAGGATGAGGGGCCGTGTAGGTGAAGTACTCGGGAGGTTGACCACCTTCATGTTGCCCTCCAGAGGCAGGTCGTGACCCAGGTACAGCAGATGCTGCAGCTGTACTCCTATGCCAGTCTGGGACGCCACCTCCTCATAGAATACCGACACCCTGAGAATGAAAGGAGGGAGATAGAGACACTTTTTTAGATTTTAAACCTGATTTTATGATCAGGGTCGGTGCCTTTGGTCTTGGCTCTCTGCGTGTTTCTCGAGATATTGAAGACGCGGTCACAAAAAGGTTACTCAGATCAACACAATCATCCCTGAGTGAGGGAGCAAGGGACATTTTTGGACCACCCTTTGAGTCGAACCTGTCGCTGAGTTTTTGCAACAGCACGGTTTGGCTGTCAATCATTGTGTTTGGACCACGCTTTGTGTGATATTTGCCTTGTCATTACCATCCATATCTATACAGCCCATGTGTTTATGATCATGACATGCCCATTTCAAAACATAACCAGGCACCGTGGACACAATATTCAGCAACTGTTATTACGTAAAAGTAAGAACCACGGGCGGTCGGTAGTGTAGTGGGTTAAGCGGCTGCCCCGTGTGTGGAGGCTACAGTCCTCGCTGCAGCTGGCTCCGGTTCGATTTACTGCGTGTCACTCTCCCTCTCTCTGCTTCCTGTCTATCTTCAGCTGAACTATCATAAAAGGCCAAAAAATAATCTTTAAAAAAAAGTAAGAACCAACAAGCCTGCCTCGCGTCACATCGTGTCTTATGATCACAAACTGCAGATGTAACACACACATACACTCTTGTTCTTCCACACTCAGTGGCCTGCAGGGATTCAGTCAAAGCCGAGTGTGGATTACAGATCAAATTTAGAGCTCAGTACAAACTCTACTAAACCAGAATTACTGACATTATCACATTAAAAGGATTAGAACCATGATTCTGCAACTGCTTCCCATTTTTGGCTTGTTGGTGGAATTACCAACTGAGTGTGTCGTGTCAATAACAACCAGAACTTTTGACGAAAATGCCAACATCACACCTTGCACTACCTCTTTTCATTGACATGGATCCACCTGCTCAAGTAAACAAAAGTGAACGCGGAAAACATATTTAAAGGTCAGAAAAATACAAAGCATGTGGTACACTTTATTCAAATGAAATACTTGAAAATGTAAAAAAAAATTTCAGTGTTACTGATGTTTTCAAATATGGCACTTCCCACCTAGGGTTAAAAAAAAGCAAAAAATGTTAGGGTAGGATCCATTAGAGGCCACAGTAACGCTACCTGTGACGTAGCCTGACATTCTCCGACATGGCTCCTCACCCAATGAAAGGTTAATCAGAATAACGTGTGCGACGACACGCGCGTGCAGACTCACGTGTTGTAGTGATGTATGTAGATGCAATGCGCCATGGCCTGCTGCAGAGCGAAGAGGTGAACTGGCTGCCGCTGCAGTATGTCTGTGGTGGCTGTGAAGAACTGGTCGAAACCCCAACACCTCTCCTGGTCAGCCTCCAGTATACCTGCTAGTACTGGAACCAGCTGCACGGTCAGACCCCTTCAAACAGAACGGGGAAGGGCAGAACAGGAAAGAGGTAGGAAATAAATGGAAAGACGAGTTGCTGAGATGCATGTTCAAATATTCTTTGATAGGTGTCGTACTGTGAGAGCTGGCAGCTGTGAGGTAGGTGGTCGCTCCACTCTATCGGTCCATCCAGCACCCGCTGTATTCCAGATATTGCCCCCATAGGCTTCTCTGTCGTTATTTTGTACCTACACATGAAAACAAAAGACAGTCAGGCTGACGGATCATTGATGGATGGTGTCATACAGTAAAACATCTAAGCTTTGAGAAAAGAAGAACTGAAACTGGCAAAGAGGAAACTGAACACTGCTATCACTTACATGATGGGCTTGTTCCTGCGAGGTCCTCCGTACGGTATGAAGGGAAGACTCCCAGTGGCAGCGTGGTAAAACGTCACACCGATACTCCACAGGTCTACGCTCACGCCATAGGATTTCTGATGAGGCTTCCGCAGCACGGCACGTTCATACATGTCTGGATGCTGCACACATGCACATATTTCACAAAATGCAAAAGACACACGCACGTCTGCAGAGATGGATATAGAGTCATCATATGTTGCAAAGTCTCAAGTGAAAGTAGTGCCTAACTTGTGAAAGAGTCACTTTCTTTTTAATCGTGTTAAGCGTACAGTGTTTGCATTACATACATTTTCCAGAAGTGGCCCAAAATTCATTGCTGCTGCTATTTTTTTTTAAATTAATTTATGCAACAACATGACTTTTGTGCAGCTTAAACTCAAATGAACTGGCGCTTGCTTTGCTCTCTTTCCACTTTAAAGCTGAGCAACTGAAACAGCGACAGAACATCAATCACTCGCAACCAAGAAAAAACAAAAAACACACACATGAGCGCAGCTATTTCAGGCAGTTACAAGGAAGGCAGATTATAGCAGCGCTGGAAATCCCTTGTAGATATAAGAGAAACTCACATTTACCATTTGTATGTGTCCACTAGAGGGCCACCTAGTCTTGATTAAGTTGAGGTAGATCAGGGGTGTCATTTATAAACAATTCATATGCACAAAAGAACGTGTAACGTGTAAGCCAACTTTCTGATCTATAAAAACAGAAACTCTGACCCATGTGTACACGTAACCTGGACAAATAAGAAACTCCGACTGCATGTTAGAAACTGTGTGAAATTGAATATTACCTGTCACGTAAAATATATAGTTTCTCTGCAAACACAAACAAAAGTGATTCTTCTTACAATGAATAAACAAACACCGGTATGACTGACACTCCCTGGAGTATCCTTCACTGTAAAAGATCTGACGTGTCTTACACCTAATTCACTCTTCTAGCTGGGATTTCCCGATAATTCCTGTTTCTCGTCAAAGCGGTTGAGGTCAGGTGTCACCTCTGCCCGATCCTTGGCACAAACACATTTTGGCGTCAGCTTTTATGTCGTACTACTTCTTTTTCATTTTGGACAGCGTCCAGTCTTCTGAGCCAGCAACATTCACTGACGCTTACAGATGCTGCCGCTGTAATGCTCACACCGTGTCCACCGATCAACCTTTTCTTGTCTCAGCCTTCTCTAAAACGGATGCAGATGAACAAACACTAATACACGGCAATTCATTGATTATTTATAAGCGAGTTTATTGTGTTTTATGAAGGGAAACGGGTGTAGGATGTGTGTGTGTGTGCACTGTCAGAATATTTTTGTGTTTCAACCATATGCAGATTTTTGAAGTGGATCCAACACACAGTTTTACAAACGAGGCCCCTGAGCTCCACTGGCCTGTCTCACAAAGCCATTTCAGCATGGCCATGTCGTCTGTGCTGCAAAGGTTATATGATTTTTTGGTGGGAATAACATTAGACTATACTGATTGCACCCCTGACTGTAAAAGTAGTTACTTCAAAGAACAAGAACAAGCTACAATAACCATGAAAGGCAATAATATATCTGAGACCAAGCCTGGAGCTTTCCCTGGTGGAAAACTAACCTGATAGAGAAGGTTACCAAATGTGCAATAACCCTATAACCTTCCATCAATAGGGCTCACTGAACACTTTTTATTTGGCTTCGTGTTCACTTTATTTATCCAGGACATTAGGTGATGGCAATGTCCCCGTCCACTGAGGCATCAAAAAGATTTTCTGTTCATAAAGTCACCCTCTGTTGTTTAAGGCAGCGGTAATGAAATATGAACGCGACACACGGCTCTGTGAAGCAGTAAAGATGATATAAGATAACTCCCCACGTGTGTGTGTGTACACACCAGATGGCGGAAACAACTTTCCATCACAAAACATTTCTCTGGATTTATTCGTCTCACACATATAGGCCCGCCAATTTCTGCTAACAAACATTTTCACGTCTTTTTTTTCTGCAAAACCTTCGTTTTAACTCCTAATCATATCATCAACCGCTAAAATACTAAGATCATTGGTCTAGCCGTTATCTTACCAGATACTCTTCCGTTCCATAGATAGACAGAAACTTCTCGTCATCTTCCAGCTCTCTTGCTGCTCCAAAGTCGGTCAGCTTATAAACAGACTTGCCGTCCTCCCCGACCTGCCTCATGATGTTGCCTGGCTTAATGTCCCGGTGCACCACTCCGTTTTCCCGCAGGTGGTTCATCCCCTGAACTGAAGATAAGAAAGAGCCTCAGTATAGTTTGGATTATGAAGTTATTGAGAAATGCCAAGATACACACCCACCTACACACTGTAAAACTGTGAGGAACTCTGTTTCAGGCAGGCCGAAGGCATTTTCTGGCTCCTCGAGCAGGCTGAGCAGACTTCCTCCTGAACAATACTCCATGACCAGCACCTTTTGTTTGGAGGGCAGCTATAGAGAGGGAGAGAGATAATAGGAGATGAGCTGGTAACAAACAAATACTCTCTATGTTCCATGTTCCACATTTATTTGGATAAAAGCTGCAGCCCTGTTTTACACCATGATTATCTCATCCTAACACACGGCCGTGCTCCTCCTTGTTTTGTCAGCCCGCCTCACCTCTTCCACGGTGAACAGCTTAACAATGTTGCTGTGGTTGAGCTTCCTCAGCATCTCAAACTCTCTCATCTGGACCTCGTGTGGGCGGTTGTAGCTCACCACGTTGAACACTTTGACGGCTACCAGTTCACCCGACTTCTGCGCACACACACACACACACACACACACACACACACACACACACACACACACACACACACACACACACACACACACACACACACACACACACACACACACACACTTACATCAGCGTAACACATCACACAGCGTCATTGTGTGGGAACATCAAAAGACAACAGCAGCAACCACAACCTTTTCTTATCGCACATCCTGGAGACGCATTTGGGCTGAAATGTCATGAGGTGATCAAAAGAAGTCAGCAGCAGCACAGAGAAAAAATATGTAATAAAAATGAACCACTGCTACCTTATTGCGTGCCTTGTAGACACTGGCGGTAGCACCTTGACCGAGGACATCGTGTAAGGACCACAGGTAGTTGGCTGTGCTGGCTGTTATCACGGACATGCTGGAGGACAGAGACATCATAGAGGACAGGACCTGTTTGTCTTTCCTACAGGAAACACTGAGCTGCTGAACAAGCACAACAACTAATACTAATAAAGCCACAGCTGCTGGGCTGGGTTAGTAGTAGTTATAATAACACACGGTACACATTACAGTAGAATAACTCCAAAAGTTGCTACGCTTAAACGTTATAGAAACATTAAACTGACGTTAACACGACAAGCAATAACTAATTATGTTAGCAACTAGTTAGTTTTGTCTAGTTTAGTTTTGAATGTTAACGTCTGGTTTAGAATGTTAACGTCTATCTTTTTATGTTAACAGCTGGTTTTGAACGTTAACGGCTAGTTTAGAGAGTTAACGGCTAGTTTACAATGTTTACGTCTATTTTTGAATGTTAACAGCTGATTTTGAATGTTAGCGTCTATTTTAGAATGTAAACGGCTAGTTCAGAATGTAAAAGGCTGGATTAGAATGTAAACAGCTAGTTTAGAATGTTTACGTCTAGTTTAGAATGTTAGCGTCTATTTTTTTATGTTAACAGCTGGTTTTGAATGTTAACGGCTAGTTTTGAATGTTAACGTCTGGTTTAGAATGTTTACTTCTAGTTTAGAATGTTAGCAGCTGGTTTAGAATGTTAACGTCTGGTTTAGAATGTTTACTTCTAGTTTAGAATGTTTACTTCTAGTTTAGAATGTTAGCAGCTGGTTTAGAATGTTTACTTCTAGTTTAGAATGTTAGCAGCTGGTTTAGAATGTTTACTTTTAGTTTAGAATGTTTACTTCTAGTTTAGAATGTTAGCAGCTGGTTTAGAATGTTTACTTCTAGTTTAGAATGTTTACTTCTAGTTTAGAATGTTAGCAGCTGGTTTAGAATGTTTACTTCTAGTTTAGAATGTTAGCAGCTGGTTTAGAATGTTTACTTCTAGTTTAGAATGTTTACTTCTAGTTTAGAATGTTAGCAGCTGGTTTAGAATGTTTACTTCTAGTTTAGAATGTTAGCAGCTGGTTTAGAATGTTTACTTCTAGTTTAGAATGTTAGCAGCTGGTTTAGAATGTTTACTTTTAGTTTAGAATGTTTACTTCTAGTTTAGAATGTTTACGTCTAGTTTAGAATGTTAACGTCTATTTTTTTATGTTAACAGCTGGTTTTGAATGTTAACGGCTAGTTTTGAATGTTAACGTCTGGTTTAGAATGTTTACTTCTAGTTTAGAATGTTTACTTCTAGTTTAGAATGTTAGCAGCTGGTTTAGAATGTTAACGTCTGGTTTAGAATGTTTACTTCTAGTTTAGAATGTTAACGTCTGGTTTAGAATGTTTACTTCTAGTTTAGAATGTTTACTTCTAGTTTAGAATGTTAGCAGCTGGTTTAGAATGTTAACGTCTGGTTTAGAATGTTTACTTCTAGTTTAGAATGTTTACTTCTAGTTTAGAATGTTAGCAGCTGGTTTAGAATGTTTACTTCTAGTTTAGAATGTTAGCAGCTGGTTTAGAATGTTTACTTTTAGTTTAGAATGTTTACTTCTAGTTTAGAATGTTTACGTCTAGTTTAGAATGTTAACGTCTATTTTTTTATGTTAACAGCTGGTTTTGAATGTTAACGGCTAGTTTTGAATGTTAACGTCTGGTTTAGAATGTTTACTTCTAGTTTAGAATGTTTACTTCTAGTTTAGAATGTTAGCAGCTGGTTTAGAATGTTAACGTCTGGTTTAGAATGTTTACTTCTAGTTTAGAATGTTAGCAGCTGGTTTAGAATGTTTACTTCTAGTTTAGAATGTTTACTTCTAGTTTAGAATGTTAGCAGCTGGTTTAGAATGTTTACTTCTAGTTTAGAATGTTTACTTCTAGTTTAGAATGTTAGCAGCTGGTTTAGAATGTTTACTTCTAGTTTAGAATGTTTACTTCTAGTTTAGAATGTTAGCAGCTGGTTTAGAATGTTAACGGCTGGTTCTAAATGTAAACGTCTGGTTTAGAATTAACGGCTGGTCTATAATGTTAACTGCAGTGATAACTTACCTGGAGCGGTGCAGCAGTCAGCCGTGCTTCATGTAAACTATCTGTCCCGGATATGCAGACTCTTGCAGCACGGCACGGCACACAGCTGTTTAACTGTTTAAAATACATATATATTAAAAAATGGCGTCAAAACAATCAAACAGATAACGTCAGTGTCGTCAGTTACAGCTCAAAGTGCTTTCGAGGCTTTACGGTAAATCCGGCTTTGACGCCTACGTGTGTGAAACTTGTTCCGCGGCGTCAAACAGAAAAACAACAAACAGCTGCTCATACCTGGCTGATCCAACAATGGCTGCCGGGACAGGTACAGCTACAGCCGGACGACAGCAGCTTCTTTCTGTGACTTTAAATCAGTTCACGAGTTAACCAAAAGGCAGCAGCAGCAGCTGGCAGCACTGCATTGTGCTGTCTGTTTTTTTTTTTTTTTAGGAAGTGAGGCGGTCTCTGTGGTTTATACATGAAGGCGGAAACACAGATATCTGCACACTTGACAGTTTTATTCTCAGCCGGAACTTCCAGCTGCGCTACAGTAATTATAAGATGACCCTGAGCCAGGAAGGGGCTGGTCATACATGCAGACTTCATTATGTGTGTGTGTGTTATTAACTCATCTGTGTCATGGTGATATTATTTATTAAAGTGAATCAGTCCATGAATCATACATGAATAATAGCCTATTTCTACCCATGATCCATGATGATGAAGATATATATATATATATATATATATATATATATATATATATATATATATATATATATATATATATATATATATATATGGGCGGTCCTTAAAGGGTGGCTCGATGACTCGCTGAGGCCACCCTGAGCATACACCCCTAGCAGAGACGAGTGTTTCAAAGTTAGTCGTGTTATTTCCTGAACTCATCTGACACGTTTCAGTCGCTTTACTGATTCCGACGCATAATTTCATAAACTTGTTGATATGTTTAATCATTCAAATTTGGCTAATAGTGGTTAATAACACTCTCTTCTTTGGTCTGACAGACTCAGAACACACATTTATTCTTACTTTACACAGACTTTAATTAGTATCACTGGTAACACCTTGTTTCCCATGAACCCACATGGCTCATCATAATAGTTTGACTGTAGTACACATGCAGCTGATGCAGAAATGAGGAAAAGCAAAGTGACCTATGGGACTTGTGGTTTACTACAGCTTTCTCTGAGGTTGTTAAATTTTGCACTGATACAAGTTTGTCATTCCCAGTACTGATTCCAAATCCTTTTTTTTAAAACGTATGGTCATGTATGGTTTAGTACACCAATCCTGTCCATGTTCATTGTGTGATGTAATACCGTACACCAAGTTGCTTAACTAGATTTGCAAGTAGCTGTGTCCTCCGGTCAAAGGGGAACTCCGCAGATTTTACTCATGGCACTGAGCTCACTCGACACAATGAGTACTACTCAGCATGTGAATTTCCCAAAAAAATACAAGCCTGTGTTATAAACTCAGGCTGGTGAGTTTTAAAGAAGTGAGCTTTTATGAGGCAAAGCCTGAACTTTGGTCTAATACTGAGTTGCATCATGGGAAATGTAGGATCCTGTACTTTTGGAGCTTGAGCCTCACGCAAGCGGCTAAATGTCAGAGTTATCTCAGCTTCTGCTTTTTAAAATCATGCTCGTGTCTCCCAACTTTATTGAAGTGTATATTCAAACATTTTGGTTACTGAAACCACTCAAGCGAAGGTGAGCAGGAATGGTTGTTTGTCCTTAACAAAACAAACAGATTTCTACATATTCATTTTAATTAATATTATTAATATATTAAAAACATTCATGTCTTTTCTCTTCATTGTTACAAACATCAAAAGAATGCAAGAATCTTTATAGCAAGCAATGTTTATTAAAAAACAGATCTACTACAAGAACTACACATAGAATTATATAAGGCCTATTTGATTAAACTACTATTGCTATTACTGTACAATATTGTACCAAAAAGAGTGTACCTCTGTAATGTACAACATTGTATATACAAAGTACATCTGAACACAGGATTCTCCAGTAATACAGAGACAACTATAAATAGATTTGACATTAGTCTTTTTTTTCTGTTCTGCTGTTTTCAAATGGACACAAAAATGCATATTTAACAATATTCAATTTCCGACAAATCATCCCCACACAGTTAGTCCACACGCAAGCCAAGTTGTTCAAGTGCACGATGATTGATTTGAGATCGAAAAGAGGGTCCCAGCTCCCCCTTAAACAGCACAGCCGGGACAAAAAAAAACACACCAACCAACCACATGCATGTCTGTATGTGCGAGAGTGTGTGTGTGTGTGTGTGTGTTGATAAGGCCAGTTCATCTCACACGCACACACACACACACACACACAGTCATACTCCCTCCAGTTGTCACGATGAGGTAAGAGCAACACAAATACGCCAGGTAATACAAAAACAGTATACAGAGATAAAAAACCCCAAACAATTAGAATTAATTACCTGGTAGAGAGCACACAGGAATGCAGTATGTGCTGTATTTCTGGGAGTAGGGTTCAGGAGAAGGGAAATATGCGGGAAAATTGTAAAAAAAAAAAAAAATGAGTTCAATACTTTTTCAAGGAGGTGAAATACAAAAAAAAAAGGCTTTATTCAGTTTACCCTGAATGGCATGTGTCCACTTTTACAGTCAGTGTTTGCAAAATGATTCACATATTCCTTAATTCATCATCAGATCTAATTTTGCAAATGTACATTTGAGCAGATAATACATATATCTATATATATATATATATATATATATATATAAAGAAAAGTCCTTGGATTTGGTTTTCTCATCCTCTTTCTACCTAAAGCTGGTCGGCCACTGGTGCTGTTACAGCGGCGACTGAAGACGAGACATTTAATGTATCCCTGCAGGCTTTTTTGTTTTGTTTTTTTAATCTGCTCACATGTACACAGTGCATATGTATTCAGCATGAAGGCTGTTGCTAACTCCAGAACATGGGAGAAGTGTTTTTCTGCGTGTCTCTAGACAAGTCGCTGTCGGGTGCCGTCCCTTTATGATGGGTAGAGGGGCAGAGCGGAGGCGGGTCGGGGGTAAGGTGCATACATACTTTACATCCACGCATGCTCACACACAAACACACACACACACACACACACCCAGACAGCAACACAGTTCAACATTTTACCATTACAGATTCTGAAAATTAATAAACAACTTGAAGAAAAAAAAAATAATAATAATAAAAGCAAACTTTGCTTAAGAACGCATTGGATGAGGTGGTTGGTTGTGCTTCTATCTAAACACACTCAGGAGGATCCTCGGCTCCATGCTTCCAGTTATCATGATTATTACACATACATACACACCATTAGAATAATAAAACCCTTTTTTTAAACTGTTAAGTCTGAAGTATATAGTTGAAGAGGAGCAAGCTGTAATTTTTGAAGATGTCCTGTAGCTGGTACTGCAGATATATAAACTGATGCAAATCAGCACAGCTCGCCACTGTGGCTGCCGTCTATGGCCCCAGCATGCAAGAAAACCTGAAAGGCGTTTAGCTGCCACAAAACACCAGCACACACACACGTTTTGGAGGAAGTGTGTGCGTGCGTGTACAGTCCAACATTAACTATAAAAATGCTGGGTTTCAGTGGTCCTCTACATACATAATAGAGCTGTAAGGAGGGAAGCAGCATAATGCCACAAACTACCAGCTTTCATTATTTTTATTGCTATATTTGGATTCAGATGACCGTTGTTAGGTTTTGGAGAACGCTGCTCCTGCTTTTCTCCTGCTGTGGTACTAGCACTGAACAATAATAATAATAATAATAATAATAAATTAAAAAAGAAATCACCAACATATCAAACACTGGAGGAAGAGATAAAATAAAGCTCTTGATCACATGACTTACACTGATATTTGGCCCAGTTTTCTCTCTTTCTGTCATCAACCAAAAAGGTTCACCTTTAATCTGCAGTCTTTCACGTGTGAAGCAGCGGGTCAGTGAGTTTCATTTCTACACAGAACGAGAGCTTAGCATTTCACAGTCTTATTCTCAGGAATTAAACACTCCCTTCCAGTCCGCTAGTCATGGGTCATTAAAAAGAAAAAAGAAATAAAGAAAAACAAAAAACAAAAACCTGTCATGTCTACTATACAAAAATCAAACAGTGCTTTTTTGTTCCTCACTTAGATCGGTGTGTAAAAAGGCAAGTAACACTCTTGCGCGCCCACTCAAACACAATTTCAAACATCACAAACTACTGTATGTAAGCTGTAGGCCTGTAGGTGTCCATCCTGAACCCTGTTCCCTTGTACAAGATTTCAAAATCCAGTGATTCCTGGAATCTCTGAGTGTCTTCGAGGGGTATTCACTAATCTACGCCCTTGTGATAGCTGACCTGTAGTAAGCAGAGCTGCCAGTAGAGGGCAGAAAACAAACTCTTGACACTCTTAAAAAAGGGAACATGGCGTCTTAAGAGTTCGCCTGGACACCAAGAAGTGAATGCTACACATGAGTAGTGGGTTAGGTCTTGTGTGAAAACAAATGAAGTGCTTTCCTGCACCTGGTAGAAGAGCTGTGAGAATCAAAGAGTTTGTCAGAATCAGTGTCGTGGATCAGACTGAGAAGGTCCTAAGCCGGGCAGGATTTGTCGTTAGACTGGGGTGGGGGGGGGGGAGGGGTGTGAGGGAGAGAGTGTGTGTGGCCTACGGGTGGAGGAGGAGGTGTAGGGGGCACAGTAGATGTCGGGGAACCCATGGCCGGACTGCCACTTCCTCCTCCGCCTTTTGGGAACACCACCGGCTTGGGCCTCGTTGCCGGTGGGCGCAGCTCTCTAAAGGAGGGCACGGACGAGGAGAGGGAAGAGGAGGAGAGAGAGGGGGACGTGGCGGAGGGGAGGGGGCTCCGCGGTTGGCTCTTGGCCGGGCGGAAGGAGGAGGGGACGTCGCTGGCGGAGGAGGCGCTGCGCTGAAGCGGGTGGCCGTGCGAGGAGCACCCCTCGCTGTCCCGTAACAGACGGGAGTGGAGCGGGCTGGAGGGCTCCGACGCTCCTCCTCCTCCTCCGCCGCCACCGCCCACACCTTTCAGCTGCTCCAGTGTGTCCAGAACCACGTCGGGGGTGTGTGTGTGTTTTGAGGTGCTCTGTCTCTCCAGCTTACTGAGCTCGCTCAGGGCAGAGCTCATCGCAGCCTCGATGTCCTGCAACAGACTCACAGTAAATACTAGCTGGTGCATAAAAAGACCTAAAAGCAGAAGATGCGGATGCGATCCGTACCTGTGAGCTGTGCTCCACCTGGGCTATGACCTCAGGGTCCAGTGGTCTGTGGTTGCTGAAGCTCTTCGAGCGCCCTGCTGTAGTCGTCTTCCGTAACTGCGGACTCTCCACCTGAATGTTCACAATGCCCTTTTATTAAACGAACCAAAGTCCGCTACACAAACTGCTGAAGATGAAGATGTTACAGTACCTTGGTCTTGAGAGAAGAGTGGCGAGTGACTGAGTTGAGGATGCTGTGAGCGCTCACAGGTCGCTTGTCTCCGGTTTCTTTCACCAGAGACCCACTAACAGGAAGAGAAGCTGTTCTCACGCCTCCTCCACCACCAACACCACCACCTCCTCCTCCACTGGCTCCTGGACTGGTGCTGTCGCTCTCCGATCCCCGGAACGTTCTTCGGATACTCCCAGACTCCGGACGTTTCCTCAGCCTGAGTAACACAGATATTTCAGTTTCATTTTTCTATTATTAACCGTGCTGCCGTGGTTTCGTTCAACTCAGGGCAAAAAACGAGATATGAATGAAAATCTTTGATGTAGTCTGTGTGTGCACGTCAAACACACTTGTTCAGGTTGGCCAGGTAGATGTCGGCCACATGAGCTCCAGTGGGAGAGGCGGCGCTGCCTCTAGTAGACACCCGCTCCTCCAGCAGGTCCCTGCTGTCCACGTCAGGTTTTGGACTTCCCCTGCCCCCGTCAGTCCTGAAAGAATCAAGAAATACTTTGTGAATCATTGACAAAGAACTGTCCCTCACACTCTCAACGCTGACTTGCTTTGCAGCAAAAACAAACACGGAAGTTGACAAGGAAGTTGATCTGCTGTGATGTTTTTTGGCTACATATTAACTTCCTTAGCTACCGGGTTTTCCCGTTGGGACTGCTGTCTGTGTTTACTCATGATTAGATTACAGAAGATGCGTCATTTCGATTCATGTCTTTTGAACAAGGAGTTTCTCTCTGCAACAAACGCCGAGTGAGACACGATCACGATCAATATTCGTAACAGACAAAGCAAGTGTCATTAATTTGCTGTTCTGTTTCAAATTCTAGATATTTGATCAACACGTCTTACGTGTCTTGGACCACGATGTACTGGTGTGGCACCAGTCCATCCACTCCATTGTGACGTCCCTCCCACCAGTCGTCAGAGGCTCGCTGGTACAGAAGCAGAGACGCTCCCTTCTTGAATGACAGCTCCCGACTAGTCCGGCCGGAGTAGTCGAACCGAGCGATGGCTTCGAACGGGTCAGACTCTGAAACAGCCAAGGAGCCTGAGATTCAGAGGGTGGTGGACAGACACGGGACGGAAACGGAGAAAGCAGGGAGGGAGGGAGAGAAAAAGAGAAGTGGAGGAGAGGGGACGGCAGATTAGCGCATAGCAGGTTAGTGCTGCTGTAATTTGGTGACTGCACGGATGTTAAAATTGCTGAGCAGGTAAACAAAGCAGCCAAATGAACAGGTGACTTAGTTAGAATGGGAGCTGGTTTAAATGGTTAGAGCCAGAGTAACTGGTGAGAAAAGCAGGAAGAGATCTCATAAACTGGTGACAAAGAGTGTATATAAAGCACATGTACAACATGAATGTGTGAGTGTGTGTGAGAGTGTGTGTGTGGTACGCACCATCTTCGCTGTTGTGGCTCACAGAGACGGTGTCAGGCGCCGGCTCTTCCACAAGGGGGGGCTCACAGTGTGGACTGTCGCTGTCGTGGACAGAGAGGGCGGACGAGGTTAGAGGACACACACTGCAAAGTCTCAGACTGACAACACGTGTTTATGACTCACAGCCTGACCTCATATTCCTCTATTAAAAAAAAAAAAAAAAAAAATCACATAAGCTCATCGAGATTAGAGCCACTTCGGAAAGATTTACACTTCTTGAAATAATAGTTTGTGTTGTCAGACTCTGTTGCAAGTCACCCTGATCAGCCCTCAGAAGACTAACCAGACACTGAATGAAAATCTTTAGAAGTTTCTAAAACCTCCCAAAATCCCAGAAAAGCATCGATCATGTGACCTAGCTCTGGCCCTGGCCCTGACAATGCTTTGTGTCCACACAGAGCTGCT
The DNA here is from genome assembly GCA_004119915.2 of Collichthys lucidus. Lineage (NCBI taxonomy): Eukaryota > Metazoa > Chordata > Actinopteri > Sciaenidae > Collichthys > Collichthys lucidus. Next base: position 30,268,894 of record CM014082.1, on the reverse strand, counting down.
CCTCCAGTCTGACTTACAGTCTAAACAACTGCCCTGACTGGCAGTATTAATAATAACCGGTGCCGGGGCTTGTCATTTCAGTATAATTGAAAGTCGGCCCTTGTGTGCACTGCCTGACCACGTCTTTCTTTTTTTCCTCTTTGCTACCTCCTTTTACTAAAAGGCTTTGTCGTGGATCTGGGGGATGTTTTGCAATGGCTTCTTCTAATTCTCTCTTATCGGCTAATGCTTGTCGGTGCACTTTGTCCTTGTCCTTTTTTTAGGGAGATTGTTTTTGTGGCTGATGGGCCAAGTGAAAGACTAGTGCCAAAAAAGCCTTTAGAATTATCTGCATCTATGCATAATTTATCCATAAAATGAAGCCTGATCTTCACCAAAGTCACCATGGGTAGACAAACACACACACAGTACACTGATACAGCTGTACTGTGGTGTACGACCCCCTGGCCGACGTGGTCAGGCGGTGCTTTAATCTCCCGTGTGATGGAGGGTAAGCTGATCCTCGTGCCCCCCCCTTCCTCGCCCTGAGTGGAGCAGACAGGCCGAACCCCCTCCCCATCACTCCACAACAGCCCCTAAATCAACCAACTCCTCCCACGTCTTCTTCTGTTCTCCTCATCATCTTCAACCCTCCTCTTGTTTGATACCAATTGGACAAGACATTTCCTGATTTATCGATTCAAATAACTAAAAAAAACTCACCAGAAGTCATCTCCAGCTCCGGGGATGGTGTAGATGGGGCCCTGCAGGTCCTGCAGTCCAGGGAAGATGGTGTCATGGTGGATGATGATGGTTTTAATAAGCTCGTTGACGTGAGCCTGGCAAGAGACCTGGTCATGGCCCTCGGGGACAGACATCAGGGTGGGGCCGAAACAGATGGCCAGGTTGTAGGGGTCCATCATGTTTTCCTCGCTGTACTGAGACAAGCTGGGCGGAAGGGAAAGCAGAGTCATTTAGAGGTCATTACTTCATCCTTCCCTAAACATACACAAGACTGACTATGCACACAAACAATGGCATGTCATACCCAGTCGACATCGACCCCCCTGCTTGTCAAATGCATATTTATGTATGTCGAGGTTCAACAGTAAACACTACCCGAGCCTGCATCAATACTTCATTTGTACGCTGCGGTGACGGAGGCTCTGATGATGATGTGTGTGTGGGAAGAGGCAGGAGCAGCGGGGTGGCTGTAAATCACTTAAGCAAAAGAAGAAGCTCCCCATTCTGTCTCCACACGAGCCGTCTGGAACCACTTGGTTTTACCCAGGAGTCTCAAATATCACGTCTCCCACATCCCATTTCTTTTTTTCCTCTTTGCTACCTCCTTTTACTAAAAGGCTTTGTCGTGGATCTCGGGGATGTTTTGCAATGGCTTCTTCTAATTCCTCTTATCGGCTAATGCTTGTCGGTGCACTTTGTCCTTGTCCTTTTTTTAGGGAGATTGTTTTTGTGGCTGATGGCCAAGTGAGACTAGTGCCAAAAAAGCCTTTAGAATTATCTGCATCTATGCATAATTTATCCATAAAATGAAGCCTGATCTTCACCAAAGTCACCATGGGTAGACACACACACACACAGTACACTGATACAGCTGTAATAATTTTTCCCACATGTATCTAATAATCTGCAATGTAAAAAGACCAAACAGGAAAAAGTATGTGAATCCTGTGAGTCAGTGGTAAGTGCCTCGTTCTGTACAAAACACATTCAAAATATTAGATACTGACACAGTCGAAGTGAATTGTCCCCTCATGACCACTCCAGATGAGGCAAGATGGCAAAAAAAAACAATTCTTATATTTTATATCTATATTTATAAACAAACCGATGGCCCACTGTGACGTCATCCTTTAAGCGAGGCACAGAGTCGGGATCATTGTGATTTACTGGCTAAAGAACCATCACTAATCGAGAAAACTGCACTCGAAACATATGTGCGAGTTTCAAAACGCTCGATCCTGGCCTCAGTTCAGTCGAGATTCTGTGACATGAACAAAGAAAGCCGTAAGGGAAAGACATTCCTGAAATATCGATATAATTAAATGGGTAATCCGTCTGAAAAAATTCCTCCTCCTCAATGTGGAAATGTGATCACACACTGGCAGGAAACATTTGGTTTGAGATCACCGCTATGCTCGTGCTATTTCAGGCAGACGTTCGCTTGTCTCATTTGAAGAATATCAGACGGGATTTTATGACTAAATTGTTCAAAAATGCACCAAAAAAAAAAAAAAAAAAAAAAGAAGAAATCCAACGTGTTCACTCACAACTTCCTGGCACTATGGGGCTACACAAATAAACTTGAAGTGGTAAACAGGATCATTCGAGAAGTGAAGCGTCCAGCTCCTTGAGGAATGAAGAGGAAATTTTTTTTTGCACTTTGGACTTTTATTAGGCTCATACTTGACCTCCTGCAACGGTTAAAGGATGTTTAGATTCAGCGTGAGGAGGCCAAATGAACATCATTCCCGTGTTTATTTACGGTGTTTATGACATAAGCACAAAGTGATTGGCTTTCGCATTTTGCTCAGAAATAGAAAAGGGAACACTTGGAAAGTCCTGCTGGCTCGGCCCGTCTTAGAAAAATCAAAACAAAGGATGCTGTCCCTGCTGTTTTACTTCAGGACTGCATCACCCACAATCTGTCTGCTCAGGACTGATACAAGCAAACGTCCAGGCACTCCGGATTCAATGATTAGAACTATAACTCTCAGTTTTTGTGCACTTTAAGTGAAACTGTCAAAGCCTTGAGCTGTTTTTTAAATTTTTTATAGTGCATTTCTTCTCCTGAGACTCTTATGATTCGTCTACTAGTTCCTTTTCGTGGGGCTTGTGATGTTTTATTGTCAGTGGACTTTGGCTGGAGGGACTATGTCTCTCGGCTGGCCTGGGAACGCCTTGGGGTCCCCCTGGGAGAGCTGGAAGAACCGGGAGAGGGACGTCTGGGCTTCCCTGCTGAAGCTGCTGCCCCCGCGACCTGAATCCGGATAAAGCGGGAGAAGTACTTTCGTGTACTCAAAGATGTTTCTGTACACTGATACTGAAAGGGGCTGACTTTGAGCTTTCACTTTACACCTATGACAAGCTTACAATAGAGACTGATGTCATCTGAGACTATTAAGTGTGCTTTGTGATGAAGCCTGGGGCGAAATACATCGTACGCGTGATTAAGTGTTGGATAATCTTCTTTTCTCTAAGTTTATATCATAGTTTGTTTCCCGTCTTTGTGCCAGTGTTCCTCATCCACTCATCACCAGACAGAGACCAGTCGTAGTTTCAGAAATGCTTGCCTAACGCGGCCTCCCGCGTGTGTCCTGCTACTCACTGGTTGAGGAAAGCGAACAGGTATCTCATGATGATGAGGGTTTTGCTCGGCAGAGATTGCAGAACTTTCTTAATGTGGACTGCCCGCTCCTGGAGGCTCTCCATCGCTAGAAAAAAAAAAAAAAAACACGGTCGGAGGAGATTACTCACACAATCGAGCGACATGAGTAACACAAACAGACCAGAGGATGAGAGACTTACAGACGCAGGATATGAGGTCATGGAAGACTTCCTTAGGGAAGAGGGCGTGGTCCAGTCCTCTGAAGTAAAGCTTCAGGACGCCGGCGATGGAGTCCATGTCGTGATCATTCTGGTCCCCCGCCAACGGGTCCTCGCCTACATCCGGAGAAGACAAAGAAGAGAAAGGGGACGATGATAGATAAGAAAGCTGGACGGATTGATTCAGTCGCTCAGGTTTCCTGCTGGACGACGCTCTTACCTCTTCAAAGGCATTCTTGATGTCGTTGACCTCCACCTGAGAGCCCGACACTCTGAAAATGCCCTCATGCTGCAGACCTCAAGACATAACCACACACACACACACACACACACACACACACACACACACACACACACACACACACAAAAGTCAAATTAAAATAAGATTTCCACATTTTACATTTCACTGTTGATTCTTTTTGTGCCAAGCTCAGAAGTTCTGGTACAATTCCCAGTTTAATTTGATCCAGCCAATCACAACACAAACGCAAGCCAATCGGCTCACAGGAAAAGCTGACTGCTAAACCTATCGCTATCGCTGGAGACATTTTTTTTCCCCTCACCATGGCGACTGATGAAGCAGATGCAGCTCTCAACCATCAGAGGAATGGCTTCACCGGACTCCTGAAACAGTGAGGAAGAGAAGACGGGAGAGATGTGGTGTGAAAACAACAACAAACAAAAAAAACAGCACACTTCTTGTCAGGGAGGATTTCCTGCACACACGTCTGCACATGCATCGGTGCACACATTTGTGTGTGTGTGTGTGTGTGTGGCAGAGGGTGGGCGCAGTACCCAGCTGTTGCTAGGAGACGGTGCTTTTTCCTTTTCCCTTTGTTTGTTTGGGGTTTCCAGAAATCTCGGTGAGGTAAAGGCTGTAAAGGTGTGTGCTGGATGGACGATATGTACCCCGTTTTTTTGTGTGGTTTCTTTAGATGAATGCCATTGTGATTTTGATATCTTAAAAACCGACTATTTTTTGGAAATGAACAATCATTTGATTTACCTGAAGTGAGACACAAACCACCCACAAGGGGGAGCCACAAACAAAAGATTCCCCAGCGAGCGGTTGCTTCACTGAAGTGTTACAAACAGACTGTGTGGCTTCGACTGTAGGTATTAAAACATATATTTGTGTTTGGGGGTAATATGTGATAATAACTGAAAGTGCTCTATGTACCCGTACGTCCTGTGTGGTGGATGGTGGGTGGGAGGACGCTGTGAGAGAACATGTGGCTCGAGTTAAAGACAAAGCTCCAGCAGCTCTAACCGAGAAGATGACAGCTCCAGAAACACACACACACACACACACACAAACAGATAATCACCTGCTTCCGTACCGACGAGTTCCTCCGTCCGCTGCACAGAGAGAGAGACGGAGAGAGAGAGAGAGAGATGGGAGAGAAAGAAACGCCAGTCTGTCATTATGTCTCCGGAGAAAGTCTATTTATACTCACTAACTCTGGTAACGCTCTATTTGTATACACAGACACATATGCACATGTGTTGAGAATATCCATAAACACTGACGGGGAAAATAATACCTCTGGTTGCCAAGAAATCAAGTTTAAACACTGCTATGGTATACGCCGCGAGTGTGTGTGTGCGTGTGTGTGTGTGTGCGTGTGTGTGAGCATGTTTCCTTCCTTCACCACACCTACCTGGCAAGGCAACAGTCAGTCTTCTGACCTAAAGGAGAGAGAGACAGGAAAAGGGGGGAGGGGACGGAGAGAGAGAGAGAGAAACAGTTATAGTAAAGCAGGAGACATGAGGAAACGGGGAAATCAACTTCCCACTGAAGCTGTACACACACACGCACACACACACACACACACACACACACACACACACACACACACACACAGAGAAAGAGGACACACACACACACACACACCCCGTTCAGGAGAGGTTTTTCCCGTAAGGTTGTGGAAATCCGCCCCACACACACACTCACACTTAAAAACACAGCTGCATCCACATATGGTCACTTCGCTGTGTACTCCCACACACACACACACACCCAGCTTATGATTATTAGATATATTAAACTCACTCTGCTTCCCCTGCATGTGCCCTAATGCGTCCCACTAAACCACTCATCTCTCTGATCTGCTCCCTTCTACTCCGCCTCTGGCTACCAGCTCGTTCCTGGATCCATCTTTCATCATCATACTCTGGGGGGGGGGCCTCCCAGCACGCGCGCACACACACACGAACACACACACACACACACACACAGACAAACAGGACAGACAAGGACAATGTCTAAAGGACACTATAACAGTCCCACTCACTCTCTCCCAGGGTCTTTTCGATTAAGTCATGCTTGGCCTCCAGCTTGGTGATCAGGTTCCTTCCTTCCAGAAACTCCTTCAGCTTCTACAGCACACAAAACACACACACGTACTCACACATCTGTCAATTAAGAGGGCCTGATCCCACTAATCCCACGGAGAAAATCGCCGATGACCGTAACCGACCACTGACCGTGAAGTAAAACTGCTCCGTCTCCTGCTGATTGGCTCGCCGTTTGGCCAGGCTGGGCTTGCTGAGATAGGATTCACTGAAAGTGGATTTGACCGACTCCATGCTGTTGCTGTGGTGGAAGCACTCGGAGACGTCGTAGTCCTCCACCGTCACCATGTCTTGGATGGTGGACAGAGTGGCCTCCATGGTTTTCTTCACCTGATGGGGCAGTTAAAAAAAAAGGAAGGGAGGAGAAAGCGAGGCTGTGATTAAACATAGAAGGAGGATGAATCAGTCACGTTAAGAGAGGCGGATAGATGTCTGACCTCTTCGTTCTCAATCTTCAGTGTGGAGAGGCGGGACTGCAGCTGCTGACACCTCTGGAGCAGCTCGCCTTCCACCGGCTGCTGCGCACACATCACTCCCATCTACACCCACAAACACACACAGTGGAAAAACAGTTGGAGATAACCGCATCCCAAAAACATTCTGCCCTTCCCAGCGCACACAGACTTCAGCATAAATTAAAAAAGGTATTTATATTACTGAATTCAACCTAAAATAACATGCACAAAAACTGTACCGTGTCTCCCATGTGGGACTGGAAGTCAAAGCGAGCCGGGGGACAAAAGACGTTGTTGTAGGTCTCCATCAGTTTCTGTTTGTCCCCGTTGGCCTCCAGACTCTCTGCGGCTCCCTCCAGTGTCTCCAGGCCGGAGTGTTTGGACGTCTCTACGTTCTGTTCTGCAGATAGGTAGGTCCTCAGGGCGCGTTGCAAGCTGGCATGGTAACCTAGATCACAGCACTGTCACACACACACACGAAATACATAAATACACGACGTTCACGGCATGCGACACTTAGAAGCTTCCCAACGATAATCTGATCCTCGTTTACGGATCTAATGCGACACAAGCCCTCTCTAACATAAAAGCCAGCACAGTACAAACGTTAGATCAGGTGGATTTACAAGTTTACATGTGATTCCTGTATCAGTTCATCGGACACGGTCGCTATCTGCTTGTTTTCCTCCTCATTCTGCTGCTACCTGCCCAGACTCGACTAAAGCAAATTTGTCTGCGTCAGTGCCACCTGCTGCTCGACTGCACGATCCAGTGGTTGTTTTTTTAAAATCCAGCAGGAAATGAACTGCGTCCATGCTGTCTAGATGTTTCGGGCCACTTGTTGGAGAAGAGGGTGGGGGTGAAAGGGGGATGAGGGGGCACGACAACACCAGGACAAAGAGAGAAAAGAAGCAGAGAGGGTGACCAGTGTACTGCCTTCATTAGGAGCGTTGAAGCTAATGCAAAGAGACTCGCAGAGGGGCCGCTGGCTGCAAAACACACACACACACACACACACACACACACACACACACACACACACCAACACCCTGTAGAGTAATAGTAAGTGCGCTTATACTCACGTCAATGATGTCGGAGAGGTCGTGGATGTAATATTTGAAGACGCAGCTGTTGGTGGCCTCGAGAGCCAGCAGGTACTCATTCCTGGCCTTTATGGCCTTCAGCCTGTTCTCTGTGTACTTGGCTTGTCTCTGATAGGACAGGAAAGAGAGATTGTAAAAAAAAGGTGAGAAAGAAAGAAGGAAGGAGAGATAAGTAGGAAAAAGGGAGGGAAGAGAGAGACAGGGGTAATAGGTGTTAGGAGTAAAAACGCCCCTGTATTGATTAACGGATAAGAAGTGAAGAATCGTGTCGCTGCGACAGGCCCCAGCTGTTGTAGTAGACGAGGTTAGGAATAAGCCAAGTCGTGCACTCATGAATAAGTCACGATACGCACACATTGTAAAGCCAGCTTAACAACAGGCGGAGCCTGCGGTCCTGCCCACGCTCACCTTCTCCTTCATCTTCTCGATTTTTTTGACGCTGGAGCGCCGGACGGGTTTCTCGTCGCTCTTGATGCTGGCCAAGGTGTCGGGGGAGAGCGGCGTCTGCCGGTCGTCCTGTCGACCGGAGCGCCCCATCTGCTTCTCCTCCTGCTTCTCCGCCTCCTTCAGCTTGGACTCGGCGTTTCATGCTGTCGGTTTGTACATGTGGTACGTCTTAATCACCTAAGGAACACAAAACAAAAGCGTGCGCCTTTTTCCAGCCCTCTTTCTCCTGCTTCAGTTTTTTTTGGCTGGTTTTTAAAAAGTGGGATTACGCCAGGCGGTATAACGAGGAGAGTGAAGGCTCAAGTTTACAAAAGAGATTTTTTGGAAGGAACCTCCAGAGCTGGCATTCGAAAAACATTGCAGGGAATGAGTCACACAGTTGGCCTTCTCCACTCTACAACATGACCGGGCTTGGACATGGTGGTATGAGTCTGACATGAAGATTTAAACACATGAAACGAACGTGTGTGTGCAGTGTCAGCCTTATTCCGGTCACCACCACCAGAGCCATCATTATGCTGCTCAAACCTTCCACAACACTGCAGCCAGACACACTGGCCTGGGTCTATGAGTGTGTCTGCATGTGAGCATGTGCACGTCACTCAAAACCAGATCTATTTCTATCTCTTACTATATACTATAATTACAGCATGAGACCTGCTTTTATGGGCCCGGCCTGAGCCGGAGCTATAGTTGCTTGCTGTTCAGAGCTGTGGCGCGGGAGGAAACGTTAAAAACCCACACGCGTACACAAACAGACGCGGAGAAACGCGGCCCGATTGCCTCGGTTCTTTTTGGCAAATGCCGCGGACTTCGTAACCAGACGCTACGATGCCCCCTGACAGCGTGAGAAGACGAAAAACAACAGACAAGCCACGATGTCTGAAAGGTCAAGGATCAAATCGAGAAAGTCCGATCAGTACCAAAGCCGTATATATTATGTAATCCGTTAAATCGCTCTATAAAACATGCGTGCGAGCAGCTCTGTCAGGCTGTACTTAGGCACAGCAGTGTTTTGGACTAAATACTAACCATCAACCAGCAAAGCTTACACACTCACAGCGACAACGCCGGCTATCACGTTGTACTACGATGACCATGATTTACCATGTCAGCTCACATTCGCTAAATAGCCCAAAACACAAATTATAGCTGAGCCTGATGGGGGGATGTCATTTTGTTTTGCAGGTCATGTTGCCAAATTTGACGGCAATCCATTCGACGGTTGCAAGGAATTTAGGTCAAAACCATAAATGTCAACCTGCTGATGGTGCTGGAGAAAAGAGTCACCGTGCTTCATCCTGTAATTAGGTGTTAGGATATTTCAGTCAGTGTCAAAGTCCCAGACGACAGTTACCCCACAAGCCAAGGATCCTGAACCCTTGTAGGGTTTGTGTTGTCTGCTCACATTTTGATATCTGTGTAAGAGTTTTTACTTGTAGTTGAGTCCTTTGTATATTTATTTGAAATAAGCTACTCGAGTTAATAGCCGACACTACAAGCGAGATGAACTAAGCTGTGACAGATGCGAGAGATCGCGACACCTCCTGCGATCGCCATCTCTGCCGTTTCTCTTACCGTGTAAAGCTCATTAAGAACTTTCATCATGTCCTCTTGCAGCTGCACCCGACCTCCTTGCTCTGAAGAGACAGAAAAAAAAAGACAGATTGACGTGAATAAAGAGCATCAACCATCAGCTCGGAGTCATTACTTGAAGCCCCCTACCATCTGTCTGTCTACCTGCTCATCTATCTGTCTCAGTCCACGTGGTCGGACCAACTAACACCAGCATCAATCAAGACTAGATTATCTGGGCTAAGCAGCAGCGGAGTCACTTGTCCAGATAAAAGAACAAGGTAGTAAGGGACTTGATGGATGTGAAGTTAAAAGGGAGGAAGCTGCAGATACTGATCTTTGCATGCTGGCAGGGAGGAGGAAAACAAGCAAGACAGACGAGACGAGGACAACAGAGGCAAAGACAGAGGGCAAAGACAAGCAGAAGAGAGAGGGAGTGATACAGGCACGACCATTCTCCAGACATTACTGCCTGAAGTCACTAGTCACTGATGACTTCACGGCAACCCACAGATCAGTAGACTCCACATACACAAACATGCATTCACAGCCTTCTTACGCGTTTGAACAAATATGCTGGGACTCTCCCCGACTTTTAAAAACAGGACACCATTCAGAGAGAGAGAGGCTTAACTGCAAAGCAGCCACATGCGTGCACACAGGTGAAAGAAAGAAAGAAAGAAAGAAAGAAAGAAGAAAGAAGAAAGAAAGAAAGAAAGAAAGAAGAAAGAAAGAAAGAAAAAGAAAGAAGAAAGAAGAAGAAAAAAGAAAGAAAGAAAGATAAGAAAGAAAAAAAAGAAGAAAGAAAGAAGAAAGAAGAAAGAAGAAAGAAGAAAGAAGACTGTGGGAAAAAAAGTTAAGGAATGTAGAAAAGCAAGAACAGATTTGGTCAGTGCATGTTGAGCATCTGTGTTCTGCAGAAGGTGAGACGGCAAAAAAATGGGAAGGGAAAAGAAGCTGGTGACGGAGGAAAACAATGAATAATTATGAAATCTATCCGGGAAGAATCACAGCGAGCAGAAGGGTCAGGAACACAGGAGTATGTTACGCTGCGGAGGGAGGGAAGAGATTTAGGGTAACGGGATAACTCGCTCTTTAAAGTGCTGCAGGAGGCTCAGATGAGGTGACAAGCACGCCGGACTACAGCCAATCAAAAAGCAATCAGCCGCGGCTGAGCCCGCCCTATCCATCAACCGCCGATCTCGACCTTTGGACTTCTCGTCTTGCCTGTGGTCGCCACCGTCTGGCCTCGGCAAGAAGACCGCCACAGAAACAAGCAACTAGCGCGCTTCATTAGACCGGCTGCGGTCCAGGTTGAAACTGCGTGTTCATTAATAGAGTTTGACTCGTTAGCACGTCCTCGCACGCACACAGACACACACACTGTGCTGACAGTATCATTCTGCACGACTTTTCACATTGGCTGAGATGAATGTGTCTAATATGGATCATGAGTGTGTGTGTGTGTGTGTGTGTGTGTGTGTGTGTGTGTGTGTGTGTGTGTGTGTGTGTGTGTGTGTGTGTGTGTCATGGCCCCTGGCACTGCTGGTATTCATGCCACTGCCTGGAAATGTTATAAATGAACTAATTATCTACTTAATTAGCCATCAGAGCATTCTCTGTGCAGGCTGTTTATGACCCAGACATGATTTAAGCAGCCCTCGCGACAACACAGAACAACCAACTCAATCCAAATAGAAATCAATGACTGGACCGAGAGTGAGAAAAATAGCAGATAGTGGGGTTTTTTTGTACCGGCTGTACGAGACAGGCCGAGCGTGTTTCCGTCGCCTGGGAAGTGTAGTTCAAAGACAACCTATCGGCTTGGAAATCTGCAGCCTGTGCCATCACATTCCAGACACAGGCTGCTTCACTTCGCCTTCTACGCACACACACACACACTTCTCTTACTACGCTCGTGGAGGCTTTCCACATTCTTCTCTTACCTTAGACTCTTAAAATTCTAATTTGAAAACCCGAAGCACTCATCCTCTTCAGAGAGGATTGCCTCACCTCGCGGGGAATGTTATCACAGTGAAAATCATGCACGAAAAAAAAAGAAAGGGGAAAGCCGTTTTCTGTAAACAAATTATTTTGAGCCGGTGTGTTTGGTCTGATGTGTCCTCGCTGGAGATGAACGACCGTCTCCCAAGGGAGGAGTTAGGGTTGGTATTTGCTCTTCAAGCTCTGATCTCCAGAGAAATCTCTCCATCCCCTCCACTTTTCTTTTTCAGCATCCTTTTTTCTCTCTCTGCCAGACTAGCAAATCAAGAGATCAGATGAGACAAGCACGAGGCTACCGAGTGAGACGCACGGGCAACATAAGCCTCTCCTGGCCTGGAGGTTCAGCCGGCTTGCCGTCAGTCAATGAATCAGTCAAGATGGAAAACAGATGGCGGAGGGAGAGAGATGGATGGACAGGGCGAGAGTATGACATGGACTCAACGTATCGGTTTCTAGTGTGATATACAAGACTTCATAAAACTTAAACCTCACTCAGCGGCTCAGCTTTTTCTACAATGTGAAGTGAAACCAGGTGCTTAAAAATCTAGCTTGTGCCTGTGTTTCATATCCTTATGCTCCATCTACCAACACGTACATCTCGATAGATTATTAGGCTCGATGTAGGTGGACACAAATCCTCTGCACACCTTCAAAACATCTCTAAAACATGAAAAACTTTTGATCCGGAAGCGAGGCTGTTACCTTCTTGAAGAGGCGTCCTGAGTCCTCGCTGATCTGTGCGAAGCGGGGGATGATGTTGTTGAGGTAGAGGTCGGACAGGGTGGCATGGTCGCGGCTCTCCCTCTTCACCTGGAGCAGCAGCAGGTTCCAGCAATTCACCGGGGACAGGATGCTCTGCTCCTTCCTGCGCACAGAGAAAACAGCGAGGGGGACTTTTTAAAGACGCGTTCAGCGACCTCCGAGCGTCTTTTTTAGACAAACGACTCACATTAAGTCTCTTTCGTCTGCTAATTCCCTCCTTTCATGCAGCTGATGGATCTGCACGCACACACACACACACACACTGCATGTAAAATGCAGGAACAGCCACTGTTCGCACACTGTTTTCACAAGAATGAAACAAGCCATTTGGATAAAAGACAGGGAGGGAATTAATGCCCAGACAGATTTATGGACAAAACAGCCACCCTCGCCTCTGTCTTAAGACACACACACACGCACACACACACACACAGGGTTGATGAGCCAGCCCAAACAGGGGATTCAGCCAGGGTACAAAACCCAGCAGGAAGAGGCAGCACAGCTGTCGCAGAAAGGAACAGGAGACAGAAAGAGAGAGAGATTTAAAGCCTGTAATGATTTCACTTAGCAGTCTAATGGCTCAATACTGTTTCATTGTCTTTGTTTCGAGTGCTCATAAAGCAGTTACACAAATGCAGGCCTGTCAATGCTCTGCTTACATGACAACACAAGCCCTTTTCAGAGGGTGTGTGTGTGTGTGTGTGTGTGTGTGTGTGTACAGTACGTGTTATGGATGATCCATGGATGATCTAGTGGGTAAAATGGATTACGGGTGAGCGTAAGTGGATGAAAGATGCTCTTTGTGCAGTTAAAAGCAGCTTTAACTAGATAGAGACAAGCAAAGAGCTGCGAGGCATTCACAACACACACACACACACACACACACACACACACACACACACACACACACAACACACGCACGCACACACACACACAAGGGTCAGGAAAAGTGGAGCGATGACCCAAGCATACACAAGGTCATCAAACAGACAGAGAAAGTCTTTGACCGAGCGGTATAGAGTGGGGGTAGGGGTGGGGAGGTGTGTGTGTGTGTGTGTGTGTGTGTGTGTGTGTGTGGGAAAGTAGAGCCTGATGAGATGAGTCATAGACTGTGATGTGATATGCTGGTACTGGCTGTCACTGGTTAGATGGTCAGATGACTAACTGAGTGTAATCACAATAATGACTTAAAGGGAAGAATAGAAAAAAATAAAATAAAAACGCCTAGATGTTACGAAACCCCGAAGACTCTGCGTGTGTCATATGCCAAACTCGAACCGCGGTCATGTGGTCACGTGTGTTTGTGTCACTTTCTGCTCCAGCTGTCTGTTTCTTTTCCGGCACGTCTGTCTTCACTGGTTGCACAAAGTTTGTCTTCCAGCAGTTCCTCTATTTACTCAAGCGACTGGCCCTCTGGCCTCTCTGCCTCCGATGCCGGACATCTCACCATCAGTGTACCGGGCACAATCACCATGGCAACGGCACCAGGTGAAATATCACCTCGCCCTCTCTGACCCCCCTCGGCTGTCGCAAGGTAAACACCGAAATGTCACCGGCCCCTCCGAAAAGGTCACGTGGTGCGCGCTGGGAACGGAGTCAGTCCTCGGGGAGTGTGGGGGGTCACGTGCTGCCAGTGACTCACGTCGGAAGGGAAAATGCTAAATGGTCATTTTAGATCTGGGATCAAAACACAGGGCATGGCTGCAGGCGGTGCTGTGCAACTGATGCTAACTGAACAGGTAGAAACTCAAACAATGTACAATTAGAGCCGGGATAAACTGAGTATTACTGATCAATCACAATTGATTAAGCTTTGCATGAAAGTAAACAGTCCACGTGGAGAGCAAAATAACACAGCACAGAGAATTCTCTGATTAATTCAGCCGCTGGAGCTTTTTATTTGATTATCCGATTTCATATACAAACATCCGTTTATAGAGATTAGCAGAAAGTGTGTCTTTCTTTTCATTCTCGTGTAAAATTGCTAAATCAGACTGCAGAGACTCGGATATCCATCATCAATATTCCAGGTATATCAGCTGATGAGGCCATCGGACAACAACCGACGGGTTCTGAGATTGGAGCTGGGATAATAATCATATTCTGTTTATTCTATGTTGTAACATTACGACATCATCCGTATCGATTAGATGGGGTATCAGTGAGATTATAACCAAGCTCGGTTAAAACACAGATTCGCAAATCTCTAGATTTAGGCAGTACACTTTTTTTTGTTTTGTGGTAATACTACAACAAACACTGCGTTCTTACACCAGGCTGCAGGAAACGCTGGTGCTATAACAGACTTCCTCTCTGCGTGGAATTATTGGCACACAGTGGTCGTAATTTGTCGTCTTAACTGAAGTTTAGGTGTAGCGCGTCCTCCCCTCTGCTTCACCACATAACAAACAATAACAAGTGCGTTGCTACGTGTGAAAACTTCGCTTATCAGATATTAATAAGTCAAATTACAAAAAAAAAAAAAAGAAGGTGTTTCCATATAATTTCCAATTTTTTTCCGGCACCGTTAACTATGTAAATAGACACAGAGCAGATTTAAGCGAATACAGACTCGACAGATGCAAGGCAGCAACTTTCAGTCCACGTGTGGTCACATGACCGTGTGATGTTTAGAATCAGATCCCAACAACCACGTTGGAATAATACGCCGACATAGCCATGGGTTGTATGAAGGTCTGCAGCTTATTAACAGTGGAACTGGCCTAATATTTAGCATAAGGATAGGCTTTGAATCCCCCTGCAACATGTGAGGCCTTCTCCATGTGACCAATCAGTCTGTCAGCCTCGGGGCACACACACACACACACACACACATATATATAAACAGACGCACACAGACACACAATAAAGCTAAACCATGTAACCCCCCACCACTGCTGCTGTACGCAGGCAGCCAAATAGCAGAAATACCAGGGGTCTCTACGGGATCAACACACACACACACACAATCCTCACACCCCACATTGCTTGGAGCGCCATCAACGCCTGGCTGTACGGAGAAAACAGCCACAAGCGCACACACACACACACACACACACCTACCTACATTTACACACACAAAATACACAAAATACACACATATAACCGGAAAATAGCTGAAATTCCAGCGTGGCACCCGGACTGAGCAGCAGCAGATGCAGGGAGACTGTTAAATACACAGATGTTGGATGAAGAGTGGATGAAGAGTGGAGGGAGAGAGAGAGAGAGAGAGAGAGAGAGAGAGAGAGAGAGAGAGAGAGAGAGAGAGAGAGAGAGAGAGAGAGAGAGAGAGAGAGAGAGACGCAGAAAGAGAAATGAAAAGCAAAAGATGGAACACTTGTCAAGTCGGTGAATTGTATCGTTTATGGCTGTCTGACAGGTTATGACGTGAACAGACCTGCTGAAGCAGCTGTAGTAGCTGACCTGCTCAGTTACATGTTTTATTCTCTGCCCTTTGCCCTCTTCTCCTCTTTTCTCTTCTCTTCGCTTGCTCGTCCTCCCTCCCCCAATATGCAACTCGGGCAAACACACACTCTGCAACTGTCTCTGTATTGATCTGAGCTGGAGGGCATATGTGCTGTAGATGTGTGTATGTCCTCTCGGTTGGAATTGGGTTTCGTTTAGAGGGCCCTATCGACCCCTTTCAGTCTGTGCCGGCGTGTGTCGGAGAGCACGGTTGTGGGTTTGGCGCAGAAATGAACGTCTCGTCTCTGGAAAAGTGCACAATGCAGAAGAAAGAAAGAAGAACAGCACAGGAGGGTTAAAAAAAAAAGAGGAAGGTGGCAGTAGAGGGGGGATCGTGATTAACAGGAAGTCAGTGAGAGAGAAAGAAGACAAGCAGAAGAGGAAGATCCAGTGTGACGAAAAAAAAGTGTTTCCTCTCCAGCGAAGCGCGACTCAAACGCTGTTTTCTTGGAAACATGTTGCTTCTATTGACAATTCATTTTAACATTAAGCAGTGAACTGAATTATCCATTAGCGTCTTTAGGCACAATTATTGATTTTGTTCACTGAGCGGACGGATGCACATCAAGAGTAGTGTTTTAACTATTTATTGCTATGATACACAATATCTGTCTTTGCTCTAAAAAGATGTTTACATTTATATATTTCTTTTTTAAGATTATTTTTTGCCCCTTTTATGCCTTTATTGATAGTACAGCTGAAGATAGACAGGAAGCAGGGGGCAGAGAGAGGGGGAGTAAACTAGCCGGCCGACGCAGGATTCAAACCGGGGCCAGCTGCAGCGAGGACTATAGCCTCCACACACGGGGCGGCCGCTTAACCTACTACGCTACCGACCGCCCCTACGTTTATATATTTCTATATAAGAGTTGCATTAGTGACAACTAAAAAAAACTTCGGGCTCCTTTTCCTTTCTCCTCGCTTCATCACTTGCATCTCGGCTCTGTGAGCGACGAATGGAAGAGGATTGAGCAACGGCGTCTAGCTGAAGGGAGGTCGACCGCCTGAAGAGCAGGCGAGCAATCACTCATGACGCACGGCTGTCCCACAAATCACGACACCCACCCGTGGGTTATGTAAGAGAAAGGAACAACAACACGAATGAAGTAATGTGTTAATGATACAGCGGTAACGATAACAGAGCCGTGCGGCCCAGATCAGCAACGGCGATCAATCATCAACCTGTGTTTTCTCCCTCCAAGACGCATTTGACATGTTAAAACATCCTGAGAGATAAAAGACGGTGGATCTTGGTCAATCTCCAACTCGCCTGCTAAAAGAGAAGCGAGGACAAAAGGAGGAATAATCACTAAATGGCGAACACCATATATATATATATATATATATATATATATATATATATATATATATATATATATATATATATATATATATATATATATATGCATTAGTGTGCGTGGTTTGCGGTTACATTAGCAGTTCAGTCAATCCCTCCCCCACAGCGATACAGCCTGCTTTCTTCACCACCAAAAAAAACAGCCAGATAAATTTATACAAGAACACACCCCGCTGCTAAAACCTGATGAGCACCATCGTGTTTCCATCTTCTGCTGCATCAGTGAGAGAGACACACAGAGAGACAGACAGAGAAGGAGAAAATCCCTGTTTGGGCAAGGTTACATGAACAGCAAGACGCTGCAAAATAGTCAGAGCACAAAATCACCACCTGGCCTATTCTGGCAGAATTTACTGTTACATGCACATGCACGTGCAAGTGTGCACGCTCGCGCAGACCAACAGGACCTCCCTGATAACAGAAATAGTTTCCTAATGAAATGTACAAGCACTCGATCAGTCGGTGTTTTGTTAATTCAAACTGGGAAGCAAAGCCGAGTGATGCAAGTCGGTATTTTTTCCAGACACACGTCAGTGTGACCTCCCTCACCGTCCCTCTCGATTATTCTAAGTTTCATTTTTCTTCTCGTATCCACTTCTCTTTTCTCGCGAAAGAAGTCATTGATCTCGTGAGTGCTTTAAATTTAGATTTCTTTACTTGGAGTTCTCAAGAAGGGAGGAATATTTGCTGTCTAAGACACGACTCAACTCAATTACTAAAGATCATATGAACACGACAGGCTTGTGTGTGTGTGTTTGTGTGTGTGTTCTCATACTTGAGTAGATGGTCCTTGGTGCTGCGTGTCTTGGTGAGGAACCTCTCGGCCAGCTTCTCCAGGTTGCGGCTGTAGTCTACCTCGATCTCTGCCTTCTTCCTGAAGAAGTCCTGCAGGTCCTGCAGCAGCTGCACCCTCAGCTCACACTGCTGATCCAGACACTTGAGCTGCTCCACCAGCTGGGCACGGATCTCTGCCGGGGTGAAAGAAAAGAGAGACAGAGACGTGTTTAACTTCTTTTTTTTTTTTTTAACTTTATTACGCTAACTACAAATCCAGGTGTAATCCGTGCACGATGTTTGTTACCGTGCACTTCTTAAATCAAAGGCCTCTCTTCTCTAAAAGAAAAAAACATGCAATTATCCGTACAACCGGGGGAGTAAGCTGCATACATTACTGCTGGCGGTGCAGCACTATCATTAAGATGCATGCCACAACAATGTGTAAGATATTAAGTCTAAAGCGGTTTCCTCTTTACAGCTGATGTGGACGGAGACCAGCTCCAGTGAAACACCTGGCACAGCCCTGACGCATCAGTCTGGCGTCTGGGCTCAAATCCCTTCCCCCACTCCCACCTGTCTTTAACGCATAGACCACTATGGGTGAGCGTACATCATCATATTCATGCGTGCATCTGTAGCAAGAGGATAGCCGATCATTCACACACAGATCTCCAGAGGCAGTCATTTATCCAAGCTTATCACTTTTCATTTTCCTCCTCGCCTCCTTCCCCCCGTCTCCCTCATCCATGCTGCTCTCCAGTCTGGCCTCAAATTAATAGAGTGCACTCAGCGCAGACACAACTCAGTAACCATATTCAATCACCAGCTACGGGTTAGAGAAGTCCTCCGCCCACGGCAGCTATAGATCCGGACACACACGAATCGTCGGCAGCGACGTGTGCACGCATCTTACACACCCCAAGGACGTGATGATGATAAGCTGGATCAGTGATGACAGCTGACAGATTAATGCTATGCTCGCATAGCTGCATAGCATTAATCTGGAGCGGGCTGCACATGCAAGAGTTAAGACACAACACACACACACACAGACACACACACACGCACACAGACACAGACACACTTTTTCAATTGTTTGAATACGCAGCTGCATTTAACAGCCGTCCTGTCCTACCTCTGCAACGCTGGCCGTAGAGAAAGCGGATGGCTTTGGCCTCCATCCTGCCTACGGTGTAATCCGGACTCCCCTCACACACACACACACACACACACACACACACACACACACACAGCACACTCTGCAGACAGTCAGCCGTCCGCGGGGCTGACAGCGACTGTTGATGCTGCCTTTTGTGTTTAGTAGCTGAGGGTGCAGTTTGTCACTACCACAAAGAGAAGTGGGATATCTAAATGTGTCTGTGACCACCCCCGCTCCTCCCCCCTTGTCTCACACTTCTCTCTCATAAACACAGACCTAAACATTATGTCACGAGCCGGCGGCTGTGTCCGCTCAGAAACGTTCTATGCTGATTAAAAGGCCCAGAGGACACGGGAGCTCTGTGCCATTACAGATAAATGCATACACACAGCCCGTGCATGTGCTAATGACCTGGTGTGAGTATTTGCTATGACAACATGTGTTATTGACTCGCATGTTTGTGTGTGTGTGTGTGTGTGTGTGTGTGTGTGAGTCACTCGTCCCGCCTCTCATGGCTGCGACACAAAACCTTGAGATGGCGGCCTTGTAATTAAGTCAAACACGACGACCGACACATGCCATACGTACAGCGACTGAAAACAAGCGCCCTCACCCTCCCTCCATCCATCCATCCATGAAAAGGTGACCGAAAACAAAGTGATCTGCGTCGGAGGCGGCCTGAGGGATGGAGGATATATGGAAGGACATCAGTCCCATGGACCTAAGTGTTTAAAAAGCAACTTTAATGGGGCCAGTAAGTCATTTTCATGCGGAGGCCATGCCCTGTGGCCCCTCTCAGGGCCCCTTACAGTCATGTTAGGATGAGGAGTGCACGCTCCGCTTACAAAATATATGGCTGGGTGATTCAACCAAAGCTAACCCTATAACCCTTCACTAAGCTGGAAAAGGTTTTTTTGTTTTTTCCAGATGCTGTTATCGAGTGTTAGCTGAGAGACAGGGATGGAGAGAGAGGAGAGCCGCCGTCAGAAAAGACTGATGCGGGTCTTTCTTCCCGGTCTCATTGCTCTGTAATGGTCATCATCTCCTTGAGCCAGTAAAGGAGTGGGATGTGAACTGGAATGTGACGCCTCCAATCTCCACAACCCCTTCTCCAGACAGCCACAGTCACATTTTCCAGGCAGATGAGAGCAGGTCTTGTAATCGGGCTCTGGGATTCTACTTTACTGACGCTCTCCCTTTGTCTTTTTTCCTCCTCTTCCTCCACCTCCTCCACCTCCACCTCCTCCTCTGTCTGTAGTGTGCTAAAGGGGCTGTCTGGCTCTGTCTGCACAAGCTTCATCCACACACACTTTTCACTTTGTTCATCAGTCCCACTAATACCACAACCAAACGCAAAACAACTGGGCAAAAAAAAAAAAAAAAAAAAAGAGTTGGCTGCTAACCTGAGGCAGCTCTTTCTCTCTGCAGGATATTTATTTTCTTGTGCAACAACAACCAGTCTACATACTCTGTGTGTGTGTGTGTGTGTGTGTGTGTGTGTGTGTGTGTGTGTGTGTGTGTGTGTGTGTGTGTGTCTTGCAGAAAAGCTTTCTAGTGATGCAAAAACAGGGCAGAATCACCATGGACGCTCCCTCCAGAGTGGCAAACCGTC
The DNA here is from genome assembly GCA_004119915.2 of Collichthys lucidus. Classification (NCBI taxonomy): domain Eukaryota; kingdom Metazoa; phylum Chordata; class Actinopteri; family Sciaenidae; genus Collichthys; species Collichthys lucidus. Next base: position 30,248,277 of record CM014082.1, on the reverse strand, counting down.
AACATCTGTAATCACTCACGTGGAAAAGGAACTCATCAAGCTGAAAACACATCTAGTGTAGCATTACTTTACTGACGTAGAACTGCGTACATGTACATGAAATGTGTCCATTTCTGGCCAGACAGTCTCATGTGTTGTTGGTGTTATCACATCTCTGCCGGGGGGGCCACAGAAGCCACCTGTTGATCCGTTTTGTTTTCTCAGTGGCTTTCCATGCACATAAAAAAGCAGAAATCTGACGAGCCCTGTGTCTTTTTCCTCCTCTCCTCATCATCCATTATTGATCGGTTTGCTTACCCAGAGAGGGGAGAGACAGAAATAGAGAGAGATGATGAATGCTGACAGCACAACCACACTAGAATGACATTACCACCACGGCCTGCTGTTAATTTTATAGTGGGCTGACGGCTGAATGCAGGGTCGGACATGTTGCCGCATACAAATTCGTGGATGAAGGAAATGAAACTAGAAGTGAAAATAAAAAATAAAAAAATAGAAATGCTGCCAAGAGGCGACCCAGAAGTCACATTGGCAAGCACAGTGAGGAGCCCGAAAGTCATGTTTTTCCTGCAACAGTACTTTTTCTAGTTTTTGCAGCAGAAAATGCCACCAGCAGCAGCTTTAGTCTGTTTCACTGGAAGCTGACAGAAGTGATGGGTGCCCTGAACGCTGTTCTGAGCTGGCCTAGATAGAGGAGCGACACACACTGCTGCGAGCACTCATTATACCTGAAAACACCCTGGGCTATGGGCGCACACACACACAGTGACAGCGATGTGACACTGTGGATCCAAGCTGTCACTCTGAGATGTTTTGACGGCAGCTATCCAGCGCCGATCTTGGAAAAAGCCCCACCACCCCAGATGTGTCCTCCTCTATTACTGGACTGGTTCTGCTGACACACACGTAGGTAGGCACACATTGACACACACATGGCAACTGTTTACAAGTAGACGTGATGAGTGTTCGAGACAAGGCTTGAACTGGCTGCAGAGGGAAGGCGAGGCTACAAAACAAAAGAGGAACAATGAACTGACACAGATGACTCCTAGAAAAAGGTTCATTCTAGTTTTTGGAGCCGCAGATCTTGAACCGTGATCCACCCTGCTAAATATAAAACTGTTCCAAGTTCACTGCAGGGATTAGAAATGCACTGATCCAAGTTTTTCTCTCCCCCTCGATACCAAACACTCAAGCGATACCAGTTCTCTCTTTAAAATCTGTCTCACCTCGCAGCCTGGATTTATTTCTGAGTCAGGTAATGTGAGGCCGCGGATTGTTGTGCCACTGAAAAATGAGTCAGCGGCACCATGTGAGTGACGAACTGTTAACTGATGGCAAATCTTTTTTAAAACGACCTTGATGAAGAAAGTGTATTAAATGAGGATCAATCGTGTCATCCCTGATACATAATCCGATTCATCAGCACAGAGATTCGGTGGATCAGGTTGATGCATCCCCTTACAGAGAACGTGACACATGAGAAACATGATCGCTGTCTTTCATACATTACAGTTCACACATCAACATCCTAGTTAGGGCCCGAGCACGGCACGCTGTGCGAGGCCCTATTGGATTTCGAAAGTTTAAAAGTAAATCGCATTTTCGACGGCCTATATGTACTCAAAAACTTACGAATGGCTCGACAGCGCCACCTAGACGTTTGTGGTTTTTGGAGGGGCCCCTCGCCACGGTTTCGTCCACGTGTTCGAAATTTAGAGGGAGTATGTAACATACCGAGACGCACAAAAAAGTCTCTTGGTGACCCGGGCTACAGCGAAGCGTACGGTGTTTATTTTGTTCCAATTTTGGCCGTTTCGTGTTTTTGGGGTCATTTCCAGGGGTCGCATTTGAACGAACTCCTCTTAGGGCTTTCATCCGATGTGTTTGAAACTTGGCGTGTGTGTTCTTCAGGCCGCGACAATGAAAAGTTATCAAAACCGCAACTTTTCATCAGAGGGCATGGCCATGATGGCGCGCCAAAGTCAACATGTCGATTTTTTCTAAAAGAAAATGAGACTCTATTGACTTTTTGGCTGATTTTCAGGCAAAGTGTTGGTCTATCATAAACTTCCCCAGAGCTGTCTGAAACTTCTTGTGGTTATTAAGACTGATATCATGCACATTTCGACGTGCGCACATGTGCGAGGGCCCGACCATCAATGCTTGCAGCTTTAATTCAACTTTGATCTTTGACCATACCTGCAGTGTGCACGCACACAGTTTTATCATCGATCCGCGATGATCAACAGATTATTAAGCGACACTCTCGCTTTCAGTTTTAATGTGATTTTAATAATCTGGCTTCACTGCTGCTCTGTTTGTCAGACGCAGACTTCTAATAAAAATAATAATAATGTTACCACCGTCGATAGAAACAAAAAAAGTCCAGAACAGCAATATGAGACTGTAAACCTGGATAATCCTTTAAACACAAGCCTGTCTGCCAGCATTGAGGTTTAGTGCCCACAACCTGTGCCAGGTAATCAGTGAACACAGCAGGAACACAAGAACACACACACACACGACTAGTTCTAAGAAATCCAAGATATCCCACCACGATTTCCAGCTACTGGCGAGAGAGAATATTACCCATTCTGCTCGTGTGTTTGCGTGTGTGTGTGCATGAGCTCACATGCACACCGTGTTTATGCAGTAAGGCCTGGTCTTTGTTGCTCCGGGGGCTGATACTGCAGTACAGAGCGGCGGAGAAGAGAGAGAGAGAGAGAGAGAGAGAGAGAGAGAGAGGAGAGAGAGATAGACTTATAGAGAGATCTTAGACCTATCTCATACGCTCTCTCTATCTGCGCCATCCGAATCCTGGGAAAGAAGCGGAGCTGGTGGGGGTATGGTTTTTGAGTTTCGTACCACTGTGAGCTCATTTACTATTGTCCTCCGGAAGAATGAAAGAAGCAGAAAGAAAAAGAGAAAGAACAGGAAAGCAGTGTAAGTGGGGGGGGGGGGGGGGGGGTGGGGGGGGGGTGGGGGGGGGGTTGTCACTTCGTCACTGTGAATAATATGTCCATTCATCCCTGTACACACAGGAAGAGAGGACAGAGAGACAGGAAGTCAGTCGGACCGGTTCATTGCCAGTAGGGAGCACATGGGAGGGGAGGGTCATACTAAAACAACCACAGGAAGCATGAGAGTGTGTGTGTGTGTGTGTGTGTGTGTGTGTGTGTAAAGGCAGAGTGGAGCAGGATGGGGGGGGGGGGTTAGACTGAGGTGTGTGTGTGTGTGTGTGTGTGTGTGTGTGTGTGTGTCTGTTTCTTCAAATGAAAGGGCCTGAAGAAAAACAGGCAGCTGTGGAGTTCACCAATATAACCCTCTGAACCTGAAACCAGGCAGGAAAAGAGGGGAGAGCGACTGACGGAGAGAAACTAGGCCAGGGGTTTGCAGAGGGGGGGGGGGCACAAGCTGTCTGTGTGTGTGTGTGTGTGTGTGTGTGTGTGTGTGTGTGTGTGTGTGTGTGTGTGTATGTGTGTGTGTGTGTGTGGATGGCAGAGCTATTTGACGTGATTTTTTTTTTAAGCCAGTTGATTGAGTTGGTAGTGTGAAGCCTCAGGTTGCAGGTAGTATTTCCTAATAGGATTCTTCAGCGGGGTGGAATCTATTAGTTCCAGACATGCCTGCCTAATATCGCCTCGCCGTGCACGCGCGAGCACGCACGAGCGAGCGAGCGAGGAGCGGGGAGTAGAGGAAAAGATAGAATTACAGTACAGTAAGTGTTGAAGGGAAAACTATTGCAGGAATGGAAAGATTCCAGCCAATGTCTTTTCCTTGGGTCTGGACTTTTCCTCTGAAAACAAACACAGACACACACACACACGCACTAAAAATCATATATAGGTATTTCCTCTCTCACCCAGAGTTTGAAACCTTTAGGAAAAGCAGTGTCGTCTTAAGGAGGCGAGTTAACGAGCTTAGTGACTTTCAGACATGGAAAACGCCGCCGAAGCCAAAACCACTGCAGACCTGCTCTGTGTGCAGGAGAGCAGAGAGACAGAAAGTATGAGAGGGAAAATAAGCCGCTCTGCGCCGTGCTGGGGTGTAAGTCAGTAAAGAACAGGAGGAAGTTATCACCGTCTCTTTTTGGTGCTTTGGAAACTTCACTTCTGGCCCAAGTTTATAATAATAGAGAAGCGAGTACTGGAGGATGCTTTCAGCCACGCATGGCGGCGAGCCTCAGACCTCTCACACACACAAACACACACACAAGCAAACAGTCTGCGTGCACCGATTAAAACTACAGACGACCCAGGAGATTAAAAACAATGGATTGTGAAAGTAGTAGAGTTTTGGGGGGGAAATATTTCCCACTGTAATTTGTGATAATGAGCCAAAGCTTAAAGAATAGGCAGCAGCCATGCTGAAAGAATTAGTCGGGAACATTTTTGGGAAATGCATGTGTCTGCAGATAGACTGCCTTCTTGTGTCTGTCTGTTTAATATAAAGCCATGTTTCATTCCCCTCCGTCTTCGAAAACACTGGAAACCAGGAAACAGCTTGCCAGGCTACGTCTGAAACAAGTAATAAAAATTTGTCTACCAGCAATTTAAAGCTTTGTTTTAATCCAACCCGAGGTTTAAAAATGGCAAGTTGCGGTTTTACAGGGGTGTTGTGTGCAGGAATATTACTTTCTTACGACATGACGCATATCAATCTTCTCTCGACAACAAAGCACGTACATGTGTTTTCCTAAAATGTCCAGACTGGGTACTCCGGATAAGGAGAGGAGAGACATTAAATTATTAACTGTGTGCCTCATTAAAACTGCAGTGTCTGTCACAATGACTATAATATAATCTCCATCTATTATTATGCCAGATTAGTATTGTGTTTTTATCTCCCGGTGATAAATAACAACAACAGGGGCCTGTTGATATGACTCACCTCCCCCCTTAAGTATAGCCTTTGTGTGGATCAACCACTACTTGTCCATGGTGGGAAGAAGAGGAGGAGGAGGAGGAGGCTCGGTGAGAGGAAGAGAGAAAAGGAGGTGACAGGGAGGGGAGATGGAGGGTTATTATGGGGGTGGGGGCTCAGCGGGGGTAAATTCCTCTGCACTACTACTCGGATCAGGAAGTCATTAACCCTTTACTGGCCAGCGATATGCTTTATCTGCAGCGACAGGAAGGAGCGAGGACTCTCATGGAAGATGAGAGAGGTGTGTGTGTGTGTGTGTGTGTGTGTGTGTGTGTGTGTGTGTGTGTGTGTGTGTGTGTGTGTGTGTGTGTGTGTTCAATGCATCTGTGGGCTCACAGCCTGAGCCATGTGGGCTCTCAGTCAGGGTTCCTTGCACTCTGCGAGCTGGGAGCACAGGTCAGGGGTCAAGGGTCGCAAAAAGCTACTGGAGGAGGGTCGGTCTCCCACGTCAAGCAACCGGTAGAAGACACCTACGACAATAGGACTGTCACGTTCCAGCTCCGACTTAAAAGTTGTTTCAACTGATATCGCTGCCCCTTCTACCAAGCGGTCATTAGTTTTATAGAATATAAAAATCTTTCCAGGAGTACGTGGAATACCTCTCCCTCCCTCCAGATACCAGCAGCCTTTCCCATCCATCACATGCTCTGATTGGTGGTAGCAGCAGGGTTGCAGGGTTGCAGGGTTGAAGGCTGGGGTCTCTATGCATAATGAAAAAGGCTGCTTATCAAAAGTTAACCAGCTCCTTTACATTTACAGCTCTTGTCTGTTCTACTAACACAGTCTGGAGAAGAAAAGAAGACACACACAGAGTGTGTGTGTGTTGGGGGAAGGGGGAGGGCGTCTCACACACATTCAGGGAATGAGGATAAATGAAGGGACATGAAATGAGATTAAGGCCGCAGCCAACAATTATTTGTTCTGTCCGTTAATCTGGTTTTCTGGTTTTGATTAGTTGCTTCGTTTGTTTAGCCCAGAGCTAAAGCGGTAAATCAGCTGGTAATTCAAGCAATTTTTTCAAGAAAAAATCCCTTAATTATTACAACTCGCTTTTGAACCACTGGTCACACTAAAAAAAAAAAGCAATCTGAGGAGATCACACGTTGGGCTTTATATAAATAATATATAAAAAATATAAATTTATCAAGAAATTAACCAGTCGCTGCGGCCGTAGTTTTTCTTTTCGTCTCTTCTTCTTCTTGAGAAAAATCAAAGCTCATCACAACTTTTCTGAGCCAGCAGCATCTCTTCCAACAGCTTGTTGTGTTGGAGAAACAAACAAATAAAATCAACAATTAATCTTTTACCAACATTCTTTCTACAAATCAATTAATTGTGTAACTGTTTCACACGCAATCTTCAGTTCCCCTGATTCAAGACAGGCCTTCGGGCAATCTGTGTGTGTGTGTGTGTGTGTGTGTGTGTGTGTGTGTGTGTGTGTGTGTGTGTGTGTGTAGTTCATCCTCAAGGGTACTTTCCACCTGGTGTCACCTCTATTTCCTGTCTCTGCCGGACACAGCCATCTGGACCTCAGTCTGGTCCAACAGCCTTCATCTCCCTCTCACACACATTCTCTCACACACTCACACACACACTCCGCTGTAGGGATGCAAACCATGACACAGTATAGTGATCTACGCCATCTGTCCGCGGTGGTATGGATACGTATCAGACAAAAACGAGCATACATATTATACCATCCTCAGACAGCGGGAGAGAAGATATTAAGAGGAGATGTCCCACTGTGTTCGTGTGTTTCTGTGTGTGTGTGTGTGTGTGTGCGTGGCGTACACAGTGTTACCAAATGACCAGTGCATAACACACCCCTCCCTCTAATAATCAGCTTAGCAGCCAGTCAGGGGATTTGACTAATCCACAACACAAGCATGGGAAGAAGCCCGCCGAGTGTGTGTCTGTCTGCGTGCACAGTCTGTCTGGCAGTGTGTGTGTGTGTGTGTGTGTGTGTGTGTGTGTGTGTGTGTGTGTGTGTGTGTGCAGTAAGTTAAATCAAACTCGACGATCTTGGAGAGAGCTCTCTTTCTCTCTCTCTGAGTGTCGAGAATTACAAGAATCGTCCAGGACACGGGACTACTTTCAAATAGCGATGGATGGGCGCGAACCCTCCGTGTGCAGACACATCATCGGGTCTATTAGCAGGTCAACACTCGTCATACCAGCGAATGACTGACGTGCTTAATGACTGTGGATTAAAAACAGTCATCAATCGTTCTTACACTTTCTTCATTTTTCTTTAAATCCTCTGTCAGATTCAGTTTGATCAGCACCAATGATTCATGGGAACCTCGGCGGCTCCGTGTGCATGCATTCAAACTCCAACCTACTTCCTTCCACAGGGGGAAAAGCGCCGCCGCCTTGAAGCCCAACACTGTGTGTAATAGCCTCCACTATGTCATTTAATAGCTGCGCATGACAGCGTCTTTCACGCAGCAATCTGCACAAAAACATGAGAGAAAAAGACGATACAGCACATGTGTACGTGACCGGTACGTATAAACCTTACTCAGCAAACTCTTATCACTGCATTCCAGGAGACGTCAGCGACGTGCCTGAAAATGGCCGTAGGAAAAGATGGTAGAGATGGCGATAGTGAGAGTTGAGAGGAGAGAGGGGGCAGGCGGGCGACGGCACCGTGAATTAAAGGCCGTATCTCCTGCTGATGGCTGCTGATCTTTATCCGAATGCCAGTGGAAGGCAGCGGGGCTTGCATGGAGGATGGAAGGGGGGGGGTATGTTCCATCAGACAAAGGATGAGACCAAAAACTGGGGAGCAGATAACACGAGATGCTATCGCCGCATCTGCCTTGAGGTCACACCTTTCTCCAGCTACAGCGACAAACCAGGAGGAAGGCTGAGAGCTGCGGAGAGAGTTTAAGGTGCAGAGGCTCGCGTACGGTGCACACAGTGATGCAGTGGGAGGGAGTGCCAGGTACATGCAGATGGAGCCGGTCTGTGTGTGTGTTCTTTATACCCACACGTCGACATCTGCCGCGCTGCTTGTACGCAAATGATCTATTAGCTGTTCAACTGGGAAACAAATCGACAGCTTTTATATTTGATTATTTGTCCGGCAAGACTTCAGCTCGACTAAATCCTGATGACGTTTTAAAATTTTGTTGATATGTAATATACTAACCAATGAACTCCTCACGCACACTGCATCACTACTACTGTGCTAAGAAAGTCCAATAAAGCTGTAGGTCATAATCAGAGAACGGTGCATGAGTCAGAGAGTTCGAGTCTTTGGCTCTCATCCCTTAATCACTGGGGGCAGAAAAAGCTGAATCAGGATCAGCCTATGCAGCAACTGCAATCACATCACACCCCCTCCTCCCTCTCTCTCTCTCTCTCCGTCTGTCTCCCCCTTTTCTGCATCCATTTAACCCTTCTCTCCAACACGCCGCTCCAGAGGTATAACTCATTCTCACGCCCGCTAATGTGTGTGTGTGCATGTGTGTGCTGTGTAATCACTCCTGCAAGAGGCGCACAGCTCAGAGAGTCGGGTAGAGGGGGGGAGTGGGGTTGCCAGCGGTGACAGGCCGGCGCCGATGAAATATGGCCACCGTTTCAACCAGGCGGCAGACCGTCACGACAACCTTCGCAGATACCAAATCTGTTCTCGTGAAGAACAGCTACGATGTGTGTGTGTGTTGGTGTGTGTTGGTGTGTGTGTGTGATCGCAGATCCTCGCCCCGCCCTACCTTTCCACCTCGCCCCATGGAGAATGTAGCATTGCGGTATATGCCATCGCTAAAGAACAGGGGTGGCTTATAGAGCCGTAAGTATGACTTCAGTGAAGATCACATTCAGCCAGCTGGTTAAATTCCCCCCAGCCTCTCGCATACCTACCGATTTGGCGATTTGTCTGGAGGGCTACGGGGACGTGGAAGGGGACAGAGAGGAGAACTAAACGGGCCAAGCTGCACGAAGAGGCTCAGAGGGAGGACAACTCAACACCTCAGCACAACAAACAACCGCAAGAGCAGCACAGGGGGGGCTCAGCTGAGATCATTTTGCCCCCCCCTCCCTCGTTCTGTTTCTCTGCGGCATTGTTTCGTCTTTAGCTGTTTCACATTAAGTTTTTGTCATAACAACAAAAACAGCTTCGCTCTGTGACGAAGGTAGACCGACAAGAGAAGTCTGTCACACTTTTTTTGGGTTGTCCCTTTGTGAGGACTCATTGAGATCGAGGTCGATTTCTCAGAAACTGAGCGAAAGAATGGAAAGAAACCCTCAGGACGGAATTTTGGCGAGGGCATAATGAGATGCAAGCAGCACCGAGTGCACGCATGATCCAATCGACGACTTTTACAAACTCGTTATACCGGTGTCATTTTTGAGTAATTTAACACCGTTGGCTACCGTAGGTTTCAGCTTCTCTTTCATTACGTAATACAAAGATTGGGTCCTTTATCTCAATGGCGGGAGGCGTTTTAAAAGCTGTGAAGATCACGTTTAGCCACTCGGGATGTGATCAGCAGTAATCCTCAGACAGTAGTATTTACTAGAGAAGTGTCACGGCAGGTAGGGTGTGAGCTGAAAGTTCATTTACACACTGATCCACGCGCCACATGAGATAAACATTGGACGTTTGGTCCGGATGAGGACTCGGGTCACTGTTGAGTTCACAGTGTTACTAGAGTAAAGCCAGCTTTCTGTTCAGACTTTTTTTCCATTAGAGATCGGCCCCTTTAATGAATATTTTGGGCCTCTGGACAAAATAGGAAAACGAGCTTACAGAAGATTCATAACATCAGGTCATTCATTCGTCAGCAGGCTTAACGTGAGAGTTAAACTGATTACGGTAATGTAACGTCTGCACGCTACTTGGACAAACTCATATTCAGTAATAAGCTGAATATTTTCTTCTGAAATGAAAAGGAATACATTTCTGCATAAAAACAAAAAAATCATGCTGACTTTGTTGTCAGCATTCAGAAAGATGCACGGTGATGCTAATGCAGCAGTTGGCCGAGATGAGCAGGGTTTGGAAATGAGCTGAGCTGTAGGGACACTCTATTAGACTGCACTAGATTGTATCGGACGGAGATTAGTCCTCCAACGTGCAGGCTGACATCATTCCAAAAAAAACAAAGCTCAAGGCCTGGAACTTGCATAAAGCCCTGACCGGCAGGGTGGAAACACGGGGCACTGCGATACTTTTCACACTTCTATAAAAGCCTGGTATTCTGTGACAGTCTGGAGTAAATCAGACAAAGACTTTTTGGAGTTGGAGCTGCTTTAATGTGATGATTTCTTCTGCACAAAGAGCAGGAGTTAGTAATTGGATCTCCTCCTCCTGAGTCTCCTCTAAGGCAGGTGTGTGATTTAGTCTACACTTATATATATAGGGGGGTTGTGATATATCAAGACTAAATTAATCTCCCTGCAGCCGGGCGAATCGGGGTCAGTTTGAGCTCACTGCCCGAATAAGACCAGTCCGCACAGCGTGTAACACTAAAGCTGCAACGGTCTCCGCAGTGCAGAACACTGAAAGAAAAAAGCCTCGAGCACATCTCGGCAGTAATTGGAAAGTAAAAAACCAGAAGAAGAGAAAATGAAATTCATCAGAAATCATCCCCACAGGTAAAGTCTGACTCCGCGAGCCGCTGCAGGCTTGAGAATAGCTCACCTGAGGTCACCCTGAGGACGCCCCCGACACAATGAACACAGCCTTTGTGCTGCTTTAAACACACATACACGCTATTGTTTTGCTTTCCCGGTAATGACGGCCCTGTTTAGTCACACGATTTGTCCTCGCGGCTCAAATATCAACATCTCATGGGTCGTAACAAGCGTCTTCACAGTGTGATGGTCGTCGTGGCTAAGCGAGCTGAGGACGGACAGTCAGCAACGCTCCAGCCTGGAAACGAGTGCCGCCGGGTAATTTAAAGAATTGTTCTGTATCGATCGAGAGCAACATGTTGGCGCCGCAGTGAAGACTCTGTCAAACAAACGCAAGGTCATCCATTGTTGATGAGTTTGGCTCGAAAGGTTTGTCAAAGCACAGCCCAACATCATCCAAAAACTCACTCTGCATTCCAGTTATAATGGCTCGTAGCGCTGTGCCAATTCTGCTTTTTACCTCCTACGCACGGCGACTGGAGAAAATTGCCGCCGTGATTGATTTCGAGCTGTAAAACCCTGACTTAAAAAGGAGCGCAACCTGCTGAGCAGTGTTTTTTTTTGGCATGTGATGAGCCCTCACGCTGGATGGATTATTCAAACTGGACTTCCTTGTATATATTTCATCTTCTCGCTGCTACCTGCAACAACACGCTCACACCCACGCAGCCGCCGCGTTTCTGTCGGTGTGAACAGACTAAATGATTGAGTGAGCTTTCTCGACTCTCGTCTTTGCTCCTCGATGGCGGCGTGCGAGCGTCTGTCGGGACGTGCATCTCGAGCTTTGACCTCCACGAGGAGAAGGGACCATTAGAGCATCCTCCTGACATGCCGATGGCCCTGCAGTGCATTTCTTTCGCAGTCTTCCTGCCCTCTGACACCACGGGAACCCTGGTGTCTTTGTAAGCCTCGGAGACATGACAGAACACAAAGCTATCTGTACTCAGGAATGGACGGCCCTGATACCGAGAGAACCGGCGAGGTGAACACGGGGTCAGCGACTTTACACATGCGTGTTTGTCCTGTTCTGATGATGTGATGTGTCAGAGAGAGAGGGAGAGAGGAATCAGTGCAACACAATGGAGTGCTGCAGTGTGGGCGGCCACACCCTTTCCTCCTAGCTCCCCTCCACGGCCTCCTCTCCGGCCCCTTAAAAGAAAAACTGCCTTGACGAGATTTTAAAAGAAAGGGACAGAGGAGGGAGGGAGGGAGGGAGGGAGAGACGGTGGGAGTGGACACACCAGGCATACCAGGAATGAAATCCCTGCTTATACGGTACATAAAAGAAAATCAGAAGTCAGAGAGTATGAAAACCAGGAGGGGAAAGAAGAAGAAGACACTAATGAATGCAAGAAAAAGTGAGAGGTTTGACAGTTTCTCAGCTCCGGCAGTGAAAACATGACAGAGAGCCGAGAGAGAGAGAGGGGGTGGGCAGGATTGAGCTGAGCAGGGCTGGAGGAGGAGGGAGGAGGGGGGTAAGAGAAACAAAATGGGGGCATAAAAAACAGGAGAACAGGAGATAGATAAATACCGAGGCATCCGCCGGGAGAAAAAAAAGCTCCGCTGCGTGAAGGATCGCGCTCTGCAATGTGTTGCTGAATTATTGATGCTGCCTCATCGCTGAAGGCTGTGAAGAGGGGCCGCTTACACACACACACACACACACACATGGCGTAACCCCCTCTGCATCATAAACATGCACACACACACACACACGATGAAATACATGCACAGCGATCAACCCCCCTCGAAGCGGCTCCCGAGAGTGTCTGACAGAGGGAAGGAGAGGAGGAGAGGTCAGAGGTCACGGCAGACCGGAGGGAGACATGTGGCCCACACCTGTTCCCGAACTCGGCTCGGTAGACGAGATCATCGCGAGTCGGGGCACGGGGTGAAGCGAGAGGGTCGTCGGTGTGGTTTATCGTCGAACGATTCTCTGTAGTTTGACGGAGAGATCTCCTCTCTTTCTCATCCACAGAGGAAAGCCTGTTTGATCTCCCGCTGTCCTGACACTCCATCTCACACACACACACACACACACACACACACACACACACACACACACACACACACACACACACACACACACACACACACACACACACACACACACACACACACACACACACACACACACACACACACCTCTCTGTCACTAAAAAAGGAAAGAACTCCCCCTCCACGTCTCTCTGAGCTCTCCCTCTCCATCTTTGCTAGATATCAGACCCCGTTGTACCCAAAGACAACAAAATAATTCATGAGTTCAGAATCGGCCTCTGTGCTGAGGGGCCAGCTGTGTCGCGTCCATATGGACCATGTAGAATGTAAGCTATGACAGCGATGTATCTCACGCAGAAGACAGTGGCGGTCATTGTCATCAGCGGGACACAATGGAGCGAGATACAGCCAGGGACCTGACTCACACATACTGTAAGCCTTCCTGGCTCGTTACTGCTAACAAAGACACAATGGGCATTAAGTGTCGACATGTTGTGCCGAGTTTACAATAGCTGCTTTAACACAGAGGCGGGTTGCACCGAAACGTCGCTGCAAAGTTTGTTTTTCTTTGTTTTTTTACTGGAACTCATTGTGATTTTTGCACATCCCGGCCCGTTAACTAAACAAACTCTCAAATGATACTAAACTACTCAAAGATATTTTTTGAATTATGAGTCAGTTGCTGAAAAGTCTTGCCATGTTGTTGGACGCTCAAACCCAGAAGTAAAGCCAGGGAGGGAGGATGGATTTGTTCTTTTCTGGAGAAGATGAAACACTGTTTATGGCTAAATATGTATGTCAGTACTTTACTTGTGCATACCGCCGCACAGGGGAGTCACAGGATGCGATGCAGATGCACGTAACCTTGAACACCTCTGATGCCTGTGTTAATTAAAGGTTGTTTTAGGTGTCAACCAACTGGATCAGGGCTGAAATCTAAATCATGAGCGGCTCCCATCAATAGATTTGAAAAGTTCTTGCTTGTAACTTTTAGATAACCGACTGTGCGATAAACGTACAAAACAAACGGGGCCATAATTATAATTTCTAAAAAAGCTCAGATCCAGCAGTTGGGAATCCACCACTCCAGACTGGGAAACTCTCCTCCACATTCCTCAGAGGGAATACCATCAGCACATGACAAGAGCCCCCACTCACACTCGGCCACTTAGCCCCGCCGCCTCCCACTGCAACCTTTAACACACAGTGGACGCCTGTGTGTACGTGCATTTGTGTCATGGACAGCAACCTTTTAACATGCTACGCTGCCCTCGGACAGAGAGAAATCGCAGAGAGAATGGGGAGTGGGAGAGGCGAGATTTAGGGACGGGTGGAAAAGAAGAGGACAAAAGGAGTGATGGGAGGAGGAGGAGGGGGGTGCACCAGAATATGCTTGTGTCAAGCAGCTATGCCACGAATGTGATGAAGTGATTGATGGGAAGGTTCTTTGTGCCAAAGGGGGGACACCCCCTTCTTACCCCTCTCCCTCAACTTCTCTATAACCCTGACACTCACACAAAAAAGTACTGAACCTTCAGCTTGGCAGGTCTAAGCAGGGTGACTAGACAAGCATGCAGATCTACATCGATCAGTTCCACGTCAACTCCTGTCCTGCATGGGCCACCGCGCAACAGGAATGAGTGCATATCTATGTGTGCATGTATAAGGACAGGGATGTTTCCATTTCCACTCTGTTCGGAGCACATGGATTGAGTCGGGAATGTGGGCAGGGAGGAAGGAGGAGCAGCAACAGAGGGAGGGAGGGAGGGCGAGGGCGGTAATCTGAGAGGGGTATCCCACAGCGCAGACCAACACATGGTCTATACGCTCCACTGTGGGCCCTGCGCACAAGGAGAGGGGACGCCGGCAGAAAAGATCTCCCTTTCAATCACAGGTCTGAATAGAGGAACACTATAGTGGGCCTGGTGGGCGTCGTCATACCAACATCCACCTATTGACAGAGTTCCTTTGAAGACGATAACGACGCGTGAGAGTCAATGCATATTATATACACACTACATGCAGCCTTTACAGTGTAGCACAGATCCACAGCAGGTACGCAATTTGAAAGCTTCATCAGCAGCCGCATCGTGCATGCATGAAAAGTTTGAGGGCACACAGGTAACACATCAGTTGTCAGTGATGACGGCTGCCGGACCGTGATTTATTATTAAGTGTGTGTGTGTGTAAACCACGCCGCCAGGTTCAATTAAAATACTTTGCCAACGATCATTATGGAACTCTTTCGCTCCACCAAACATCCACCCGCTTCCGTTTTGCAGGATTCTTTCTAAACGCTACCCGACACTGATGTGATGCCAGCATGGGGCTCATTGTTTGTGAGTGCGTGTCGATTTGTTTTCCTTAAAAACTAACCTGCTGGAAAAAAAAAAAGGCAGTGCCGCATCGCTGAGATGTTTTTTTCAGATGAAAGCAGAGACGACAGCACAGTACGTCCTCTTCGGCTTCATTGAATCAACACTTCTCCTTACAGTGTCAACAGAAAGTGAACATCTGCTAGAGAAAGATTGTTTTGCGAGGCCTTTTGTACTGACGCTATACAGGTTGGGCGAGTATACTTAATAATCACCTTCAGCATCAACCGAGTCACCATGATGGCGCCACAGTCGCCACCCAAGCTCGACGGACGGGTGGACGGGTAAACTGTATCACGCAGCTGCACTGAGAAAAAGATCCAAAAACACTCTTTATCTGTTTGCACTTGGGTACATATCCTACAGCCTCAGGACTCGCTTTAACATGCATGAGTGAAGAGCACATATCAGCATGTCCTTACATACACGCCACTGCCCTGTAAGCCACGCTCTGTGACAGGCAGGAGAAGAGAAAGAGTCCGCTAACAGACGCCTGCTGAACCGGTATGATAAATATCAGGTATGTGCTACAGCCTCGAAACTCAAGCACAGTATCTGCTGCAGGTAAAAAACATTTTTTTTTTTTAAAGGGTGAGTTAGAGTTACCGACACAGAACTGGCAAGTCCATGTGCAGCCCCGATATGAGACAAGGTGCTGTCATCTTGTCATCAGTTCACTGAATGCAAATGTTGTTCCTTACACTTCACTGATTACATAAGCACCCAGTACTCTTCACGCACTTTCACTTTTGCCGTGCATGGTCTCTGCTCTTCCATTGAAAGCTCCCTCTCGCTCTTTTTAAAAGATGTTTTTTTTTTTAATCCAAAGAGATTAAATCAGCATCGCTTCACCCAGGCAATGTGTCAACAATGCAGACTGAGCGGATTGTTGTGAGGGATTTAGTCTCAGATCAACCACCGAAGCAGCTTTACCTCATGTCACCGTGTCAGGTGGCATGTGTGACTTTT
>CM014082.1:30207366-30227366 GCA_004119915.2 Collichthys lucidus | reverse complement strand
GCATAGAGCCTCACACACACACACAGACAGAGTGAGCCACAATCCTGCTTGCAGACAAACCTCTTGCTGTGTCACCACCTTTCCTATTGTGTGCTAGTGAAAGCAGCCATTTATCCTAAATAATATGTTTCTCTGGCTGCCCTGTAAACAGGCAGCTTAGTAACGTACACGTAGGCAGACACACGGTTTCGGTTTATGGCACGCGGGGAGATCGACATCATATCTGCAGAGATGAATGAGTTTATAGGCCAGTCTGGAAAAAACATATAATAGTCTACATCTGTGTGTCAGTATCTGGTGTTAAGATCATTAAAAAAGGTTTATAGGAGGTCGGATCATCATCGGATTGGATGGCCGTGCACGCTCTTCTCTGTTTCTCTGGCTCCAAAAACCACCCCCGCGATCAATAAGTTTCATCAGTGGCAGCAGCAGTGGCAGTTATTCGCAAAAGGCAGCCCCCTTATTAACATTCCCAGATGTGTAAAACACAGACAGATGCTGAAGCGCTTGGCCAAAATGTACTTGAAAAATGAAACATCTGTCATATCTGTTTAAAGACTCAGCACTCCCAAGTTTTTCCTCTAAAATGTTTCCCATCGCCTGGATTAAACTTTTTAAAGTTGCAGACTGGACCAGAGACGGTGATATCAGCTCGAGGTGCGTTGGCTGCGTAAGATGCGATGGAGTCTGTGATAGTGACAAAGCTCAGGGGGGTAATTTGGAGTTTTTCTAAAAAGCAAAGTACCTTTCTGGATTCAATCCCAAATAACGGTAGGTGATAAGCTCGTTCCTTAACTCCATTTCAGCGCCGCGTATAACCATTTGCATCTGTGTTCGAACATTCCTGTTCCTCTTTTAACGTGTCTCACTCACTTTCTCGTTCTCTCTTTCTTTTCTGCATTTCACTCACTCACTCTCTCTCCTACACACACACACACACACACACACACACACACACACACACACACACACACACACACACACACACACACACACACACACACACACACACACACACACACACACACACACACACACACACACACACACACACACACACACACACACACACACACACACACACACACACACACACACACACACACACACACTTCTTGAGCAGTAGGAACATTCCTTGCATCAGCCAAAATCCCATATTAGAGTATCAGCACTCTGTGCCTGTGTGAAATAACACAGACTGGAGGAAAGGATGGTGGAATTCAAGCTTTAATCTGCGTGTGTGTTTGTTTATGAAATCAATATTCTTTAGTTCACATGTTAAGGTGAGATGATGTCCATGAAATCTCCCATACCTATTTTTAGTAATCACATCTCTGCAGTTTCCCCCTTTCACTAAAAGAAACACAGATGGTAGACTAATAACAGTTGGATTTATGAATAACTGGACATATAGCAGCATTTGTCAGCACGTTTTCAAACTTTAAAAACGCATTATGGGAGAGCAGAGTTGCATTATAAGTCAAATTATGTCAGGGATCTTGCCAGAATTGGAGTGGAGCATGACGACTGTATGAAAATACACATAAAAAAAACTTTTTTTCTTACACGTAGTACAATGGTGCTACAGTAGAATATGACAGTGTTGCATCAGTTTTTCATCCACTGGAAAAACAATCCGGACGAGCACATTCGTCAAGTTACTCTGCCAAGTCGTTGTCCGTGTGAATGTGCACATGTATGCATCACGCTTCTTCTTTTCCTCCTGCGGAGATTTATGAAGGTAAGAAAAGGGGAGGACTTGCATTTATTTCCCCCATGATGCTACAGTGTAAAAAGACTTCCTGTTGCGTGTTCAGAGCAGACACACACACACGCATGTTTGATGCCTCCGATGTCTGGACTGCAATGATCCATTAAAGATTTGAGAAACAAGACAGACACGTGTTAGCAAATGCAGGGAGACAAAGATGTGACGTGGATGCTGCCTGATACCCTCCATTAGAGTATCTCTAACAGCAGTGTACAGGGTAATGACAGACTGTCTGCGTCTCCCAAAAGACTGCTGGGAATGTCACAGCACCTGGAGACGCCTCTACACAGATGGGAAAAAAAACACACGGCTATGTGGATGCACAGGTTTATCCTTTCATCTGTTGAATTCCAGATAAGGAGAGACGGCATGTGGAAAAGACAGAGAGCTCAACAGGGCTGTTCACCGGAGAGCGGTGGAGTAAGTGACAGGAGGAATCGATGCAAAGGAGGGGGTGGATGCGGTGGAGGGTCAATGGACAAACATTAAATCCACAAGCTGACAAACACAGCAGACACCCCTCACAATGCAGCTCGGGACGGAAAGCCTTTACACGGGCTGCCAGGCATAAACAGCCGCCTACCGGGAACATTGAGACACCCACGCTAATGTCACTGCGGTGACAGCTAGAGGAGTTTAAAGACAGGCAGGTAAACAAGAGGAAGAGGCTAATAAGGGGCAGTAAACAGTGAGCCGAAGTCGAGCTACTCTGTTTTCTAGTTTAACTGACAGGGCGACCTGCTCGAGGCCCTCCTCACACACCTTTCCCAGATTTTAAAACATACAGCCGAGCGACAAATTCAACTTTGGTGGAGTGCTCAAACAAGACAGACGCGTCCCATACAGAAGAACAGAGAGGTTTGATAGGTATGCAAAGGATCTCAACCATTGGAATATCTTCTGGAAGAATCTTCCTCATCTCTGCCAATTTCCACACCTCACTGCACACAAGGGTGGATTGTCCCTTTTACTCGGCAACCCATCTGTTTAAGGAACACCAGAAATTCCTATTACACAACACAGAGATCCATGATAACAATCCACACGAGCACTTTGCTCATCACTGACTTGCCGTACTGTCAATCAGCAAAGTTGCAGATGACAGGAGCTCTGCGGGAAGCGCAGGAGGACTGCGAAGGTGTCAGCCTTTTTTGGAGACGAGGGTGGGAAGAGGACGGGTGTTCTTAAAAAAAAAGGGGGGACAAAGGACACGCGTGTGATGAGGACAGCGGTGGCACGTTTTTATCTAGGGGGATCTGGCACTGCAGCAGCAGTGGAAACACGCTGCTCATGAGGGGGGGCAGTATCCTGTCCTCTCTCCTTCTTACACCCCCCTTCCTGTATCCTCTTTGCTTCCTCCGTCCTCTCCTGGCTACAGAGCACAAACCTAAATCTATAGGTGATAAGCAATCACTGTGACTGACACTCCCCAGCTGAATGAGGAAAAGAAACACACACACACCAAACAGGCAGTAAACAGTTAACATCTGAACGCCCCTTCCTAACCACTACAATCTGCTCTCCCACCAACACCACCACCACCGCTGCTGCTGCTCTCACGTCCTTGATCACCAATGAACTGTGATCAATGGACAAGCATATGCACAAACTGATCATTTCATTGCAATCTGCGTTAAAGCCACACACACACGCGTTTGCAAGCATGAACAGACGGCAGTGCGCACACACCAGCAGCAGCAGCATAGACACGCAGGAGACAGAGAGGGAGAGAAAACGCCCTGCCTTGTTCCATGTCGAAACCCCAGCCCTCTGGGTAGTCTACACAACACACACACACACACATATATGTACACACACACCACCTTAACATGAGCGTTTCTTTGGAGACCATATAGAGGACACATCTGGACAACAACACTGATTTCTTAGCGCGTTATTTCCCCCCCTCCTGTCTTTGTTGGCCATCTGTGTGCTGCTATTAAAGGCAAGCGATCCCACACACACACACATGCATGCATACACACATAGACGCTGATCATGATGTCCTATTTGTGATTTTTTATATATTATTGATCTGCCACGTCCGCATAGTGACAATAATCGCCATGAATGATCACAAAAGGGAAGCGCACCCCCGCTTTTTACGCGTGATAGGAGAAGAGAGAGGAGAGGTGAGGGGGTACAGAAAACAGCAAGCATGCACAGTCAATCCAAGTCCAAGGAAAACACAGCACAGAGCCACAAAGCGCGGATTTAACGCCACACTTCCTTATGTGACACCCTATGTAATAACTTAGAATAAAAAAGAAAAAGTTTTACCTTTAACTTGAGTTTCATATTCGGCCACTATCTCCTTGTCCTTTCGGAATTTCGCCGGAGACGTCATGGCTGAGTTTTTCAGAGATCAAAAAAAAAAAAAAAAACACCACTTGCCCTCGTCGAGAAGTCAATTTTGTCTCAATCAATCAAACAAATCAGCAGCACACGGGTGTGGAGATGCCAACCTGGAAAGAAGGAAGGAGGAAGGAAGGAGGGGGGGAGTTTAAAAAGAGAAAAAAAGACAGAGAGAGAGAGAGAGAGAGAGAGACTAGTTGGGAGATTGCAGCTCCTCAGTGTGTGCCCGCGGATCCGTATTGTCTCCCTGCCTCTGTTCACTCCGGGCGCATTGTGAGTTTGGCGCTGCTGCTGTATGTTCCCATCCGCCGCCGCGCCTCACCGCCTCCTCAAAACCGGTTATGGTGCAAACAACTTCAAGTGAAAGGAGATTCATTCCCCTCTTAAGAAAAACAAACAGCTATGTCAGTCAGCACTGTTGAAAAGTTTGTTTGATTATTCTTCTTATATATATATAAATATATATTTCTTGTCCTGAGAGAGAGAGAGGCCTCGCTGCTATCCGTCCGCCTGTCTAAACTAAACTGCGCTCCCTCTTTCCACCCCCTCCTCTGATGTGAGAGAGAGGAGGATCCGGGTGGAGATGTGGAGGGGCTGGCTTGGCTTGGCTGGTCAACCCCCAGCGCGCAGGAAAAGGGGAAAGACATGGATGCACACACACATGGATAGTATTCACAAGCTCTAAGAAAAGTGCATTTAAACAAGTCACACAAGTTGATGGCGGTGATTGCACAGCCTGAAAGTTTCGTTAGACTATAAGGCAGTGAAGTCAGGAGGTAGACATGCAAGCTGCACACCGAGGTTAATATCTTCCAGGGGTGTGTTAAGTGAGCAGAAGTGGGTTTCATAGCCACTCCGTGTGTCATTTCAGTGCAGTTATGGCTGTTGACAGAACAAATATGATCTCATGCTGAATCTAAGTGGCCTTGTAAGGGAGTGTCCGACTATACTGTCTGATGAAATGCATTAACCCGCGTTTTGTAATTCAACAATAACAGTTTACAACATAAAAATAGTATTGAGCTGTGTATTTCAAATGAATCCTCCTAAATTTTAGTGATGTGTCGATCGTGAACGAGCCGTTTCAAAGAGCCGGCTCTGGTACGTGAGCCATTTATTTTGATTTTTTCATTTGTTAGTTTTTGTTTTGTAAAGTAATACAGTGCGCTACCAGTGCTCCATGCATGCAGTGACTGATTGGCATGTGCATGCTGTGCATCCAACAGTCAATAGCTGTCCTTAAAAAAAAAAAGTATAGGTGTTCCTATCTCTACAATTAAGTTATTGCATTCATTGGGTGGTTTCAGAGTTACAAGGGTCTGTTATTGCAATGAAAACAATTGGCTATGGCATTCATTGATATTAGAAAATGTATTTTTTTTATTTTGAATACATAGAAAGGATGTATTGAATAATTTAAATTATATATGCGTACATGTACAAATCATAAGTCAGAACAGTGCTAAAATTGGCTGAATTACTTAAGGTATGTGGTAAAACGACGAGCCGAAAGAGACGACTCTTTTTGTTGAGCTGAGTCAAATGATCCGACTCTTTAAAAAGAACCGAACTTCCCATCACTACTAAACGCCAGTGTGTTCATTTTTTTTTTTACCGATTTAACGGCTACACTTCCCACACTTCAATTGGCGAATCGGAATTTAACCGACACGCGGGAGCACCAATCAGCTTTCGAAACGTTTGAATGTGGGCGGGTTCGATTATAATTTGTTTTTTTATCCAATCAAATTCAGACTTCGCAGCGGAAAAGGTTGACCAATGGCGTGTCGGTTAACTGTGGAGCGTATCCAATCAGAGACAGATGTGGGGTCTTTTAAAGATAGTTTCAGGAAGTGCCGTTTAAATAGCAGGACGTTGTAAACAAAGCTGACAGCTATCCGGTTAGCTGTTAGCTGACACCTGAATGGACGCCAAGCCGCCGGTCGTGTAAAGAAAAAAAACAGGCTGGTCACTCGCAGATATCGTGTATTTATGAACAATACACTGCTAACCACTTTCTTTTATATCGAGATATTTTGGCGGGAGTGGATATTTTCTCCGTGTGTTTGCTCGACGAGCTAACGTGTTAGCAGCCTTCCGTTAACATTCGCACAAGGACGTTAGAGCCAAAGCGTCGACGTTAAACGTGAAATCCGGTGTTATTACAGAGAAGTGAGCGGATAGTGGGCTTTGTCAGTGCCCGATTCTTGTTTTTTCTGCCGCAGAGAGAGAGATCCAGAGAGACAACGACGACAGCAACAACAATGTCTACATCCAACGCCAATTTCAAAAACAAGTGTGTGACCCAGGTGAACTGCATATTCTGCGACAGTCTGCTCTGTACGAGAGGCATGAAGGCGGTGCTGCTCGCAGACACCGAGGTGGAGCTCTTCTCCACCGATATACCTCCCAACAGGTGAGTGCTGATCCAGGTAGCAGCGATGCTAACAGCCTTTGTTTACGTCTGCTGCTGCTGTTGCTGTTGCTAGGGGGCAAAGGTGTGCTTGGACCAGAACTATAGCTGACTGATGTCTACATTTGTCTTATTTTAATTTGTTTTGCACAGTTAAAATGACAGCTAATGTAAAGTGCAGGGAGAGGTTTATTGACAGTTAATAAAGAACAGAAAATGGACATACAGAGACTAATATAACTACACAAAGTAATGACAAACTGATAATAGAAAAAAACATATGTGAATCATCGTTTGGGGGGTTGACAGTAGCTCAGTCCATTGAACCTTGGCTTGGGAACCGGTGGGTGGCTGGTTCAGGTCCAACATGGACCCAAAATATGGAAGGTGGACAGGAGAGGTGCCAGTTCATCTCCTGGGCACTCCTGGGATACGCCCTTGAGCAACCCTCCCCTAACTGCTCGCAGGGCACCGGCCAGTCTGGCTGGCTGCTCATCACTCCACCGTGTCTCCCCACACTTGAATGTCTCTGAGCCTTGAATTTGTACTCTGTGTGTTTGGGGTTAAACATGCATGTAAATAAAAAAACAAAAAAACAAAACTGAGTTGAGGGGGATTAATAAAGTTTATCTTCTTCTCCTTTATTCTTCATTTTGTACGTAAAAAGGCCACAATATCGACAACACAGTGCCATAGTCAACTGTCCTTGTTGTATGAAAATGTGAAATGAATGTTCAGTTTTTAACCTTTTTGTGTTTGTGTTTGTTTCTCTTTACACACACCCTCCTCCTCCTCCTCCTCCTCCTCCTCCTCCTCCTAGAACTGTTGACTTTGTGGCCAGCTGCTACTCCACTGAAAGCTGCAAATGCAAACTGAGGGACATCGCATGTCTCAAGTGGTATGTACAGCAGCTTCTATTGGCCTGCAGGGTTTGCTTAAGACCATCTGGTGGTGTGTAGTGTTTCTGAAAAAAAGCAAACAAGTAGATCCCAGCTGTATGTATAGCTGCCCCTTTTAAATAGTGTGCACCTGTAGCTGTTCAACTAACACAATATTTGAACTGATTGTTGTTTTATGTTATGATCTATCATTTGGTCTATTAGACCCCAAGAAATGATTTTTTTTTCCCTTCTGGCCAATGATCCAAAATCCAACGATATTATGTTTACAATCATATAAAATGAGATAACGAACATTTGAGAAGTTAGAATCAGAGGATATTTATCTTATCAAAATAGCTGATAATGAACAAATGACTGTTGACTATTGTTAGAATGAAATCACATTTGGCATGTGTTTAATGTTACAGTGAGGGTTTATGGAGCCTCCTTTGTGTCCCCAGGCCTTTTGTTGTTG
The DNA here is from genome assembly GCA_004119915.2 of Collichthys lucidus. Lineage (NCBI taxonomy): Eukaryota > Metazoa > Chordata > Actinopteri > Sciaenidae > Collichthys > Collichthys lucidus. Next base: position 30,219,471 of record CM014082.1, on the reverse strand, counting down.
TACACAGGGGAAAAACAAACATCTGTTAGATAATGGACACCCATTGGTGGAGTTAGCACTTTTCAGAAGTGCCTCCAGTAAAGTGCTGACAGGACGTTTCTTCTTTATTCTCTCTCCCTCCCTCTCCCAGTGGTAATGTTGTGGGTTATCATGTTGTGGCCCCCTGTAAACCCTGCCTGCTCTCCTGTAACAACGGCCATTTCTGGATGTTCAATAGTGACGCCGTATCTACTCTCAACAGACTGGATGGCACAGGTCAGTATAAAAGGTGAAATTTAAAAATCCTTTGCAACTTTGCACCGGTAAAATGCATCTCATGAGCCTTTTGTCGAATCCCCAACGTGTCCACAGGCCTGAATCTGCTCCTGTGGGGAGATCTTCCCGAGTTGGATGACAGCGAGAACGAAGAATCAGAAAGCCCGTCAGAGGAGGAGTGCATTAGGTAGAGTGGGAAAACGGACAATATGAGACCTGGAACGCCAACATTGGAGAGGTGGAGCTAAAAGAGTGTACAAACCATAGGAGAGAAAAGAGGAGCCTTAAAGCGTTTATTAATTCTGAATTAAATAGGGCAGAAAAGTGCAAAGCTTAAACCACGGTACGCCTCTGGACTGTTGGATCCACGGAGCACAGTGCAGCAAAAACGGCCCTACGTAATTTGGCATTCACTTACTCTTTAAGCTGTGACCATGCCTTTCCCCATCACCTTTTCACTGTTAAAAGCACACACACACACACACACACACTCAAAGTCACACACATTCTTTTCTCTCTTTTCTTTTTGTGCATCAGCGTGGGCTATTTCAAAACGAGACTCCATGATCTAGTGCATTCTACGCTCCGTCACAGAGTCACCTCCACCCAGCTCATTGTTTTGATCGACCTCTCGTGAAGTTGGCAGTGTGGTGGTGGTGGTGTGATAAAGTCAGTGGAACTTACCAGTGAATGCTGTGCTTTTCCCACAACGTTTCCGTTAAGTCCAGTTTTCTGATAAGAAGACCACAGTTCACCTACCTTCTTCCTTTTCTTTTTTTTTAATAATCTGTACATTGGATACGCTGTAATAAGCAAACACTCCCATTAACGGTCATGTCTAAAAGGCTTCTACGCTCTTTGTGTGGCTGGGTGCTGAGTGAAAGCTGGAGTGCTTTTTTTGAATCTCATGTATTGGAGAAAAAGCACAATTATTGACTGATATATATATCTATATCTACAAGATTCTTGCTTTTTAAGGGCATATTTCATTTAGGTTACAATCTTGACGTTCTATCAGTGATATGTTTTTGATATGCTAACACAGTGTTTGTTACACACCCGACAGCAGCAGTATGCGTTTAACACCCGGACGAATCCGACCGTAGCAGTATCTGATACTAACATATGCATAGGGTGTGCTTCCACAGAGGCCCAGAGCAGCTGGATTTTTTTATTTTTTTTAAGTATTTGTCTGGAAGCTCAACTCAAGTGAGAATATTCCCAGATCGATGATATAGGGTAAGACGGAATGTGAATTGACAAAAGGTGCACTTTTGTAGCGCTCCGTAACTCTTCAGCGTGGATCATTGAGCAGGAAACACGAGTTCTGAATGGATTTCTGTGTCCATGCTCTGTTTTTTGTTACGTTACTATTCAGTTTTATGTAGCAGCACAATTGTAGCGCCTGAAGTCGACTCCAAAGAATCATGGAACATATCAATATTTATAGATTTATGGACCCCTCTAAACAAAAAGAGAAGTTATGTCATTTTTAAGCCTTTTTATTGGATTGTTCTTTTTAAAGTTCTGTGGAGCTGACCATAGCTGTCAACCCTCAGTATGCTGACAATGAACCTTTTTGTTAAGCTGCAGACGCCTTGAAGTTAATGCCGTATGTTAGTTGGTCATTCACCAACTGACTAGCCTGTTTTGTTTTTTTTGCCAGACACAAGCTGCAACTTTTTCCAGTCACGAGGGGACTTAACTCGAGTCGGTCCTTGTTTGGCAGTGCCATCCTTTTCTGCTCTTGTTATTGTTTCACTGCTGTGCCCTGCTGGTACTACGATCCTGTCTTAAGGTTAACAGTCTTTCCACGAGTGAATGACATTTGCCTGTATTGTGGGTAAAACATTGTGAACATAAAATGTGACTTCCTACCTGAAGGAGAAGGAGAAGGATAAAGTAGGTCTTTTTTAAACTTGGCCTCTGTGTTTATCTCTGCTGTAGCCTGTAGATAAAACACACAGAGGACTAAAACTTTGTCCAGACTTTCACGTCCTTCAAATTAAAGTTATAACTGACGGCCTGCTACACTTGCACACCAAATACTGTCTATGTGGTAAACTTGATAAGATACAGTGCATCAGCTATGTATTTATTAAACCCTCAAACCAAATATCTATAACCACATACATCCTTTTTTTGTTTACAAGCTTTGTTTACAAATGCATTGGTTTGTACTGTATCGTGCTATAGTACTTATGTTTTTCTTTTGTTCATGTATTTAATATTTCATTTGTGACGTAGCGTTTTTTTTTGTTTTGTACGCCAAAGGTTGGATGTGTACAGTTTTACCTCAAGAAGGTATCACTCGAGAGCTTCCTCTGGCTAGGACAATTGTCAAATGATAATCAAGAGAATTATTTAAATGGTTGTTTCTGACGTGGATAACTTTGATTAACATGCCCTGCTGAAAAAATGTATATTTTGGAATTGCACTGAAACTGCATTGGTAGTTTGGAAACATGATTTGTTGTTTTGTATGCTTGTTAAATTAATAAACTTTTTTTTTTTTCAAAATATTTTAAATGCGTTCAGGTTCTATTGTCGTCTTTTTAATTTTTTTATTTATTTATTGTTTCTGACTATTTATATCCACATTTGCTACGTCCCCCATATCTGCTGCTCATCCTGGGCTCCACAGAAAAGTAATTATGTGCAGAATTGACATTACATGACCCACATTATTAAGTTTTCACAAATAATATTTGTCTGCTTTTATCTCGTGTAATTACTCCTCATCACACGCGATCCCGTTACGTGAACGAGAAAGAACATTTCTGTTCGAAACGTCGCCGTCGTGAAGCAGTTTATTGTGCTTTGTTCGTCGACACATGACCGCCGAGTCCTTTTCTAATTTTCTCTGTACGGATGACTGCCAAGACTGATAACGAATTTATCAAGACTGTCAGTTTTATTTATAGCTGCAAATCACAAGTTTGTCTCAGAGGACTTTGGTTTGTACAATGTAAATCATTCTCTGTCCTCAGACTGTTGCAACGGAAGAGGAAAAATACAAATCGGGGTCCTTCTTCCAGGACAGGACAGACGAGTAACAGGTGACACAGGTGAGTTAAAACAACTAAATTGATGTTAATTTTATTAATTTAAAGGGTTTAAGTCAATTAAGTCTCTTATGATCCTTGAAGTACACAGCAACAGGTGAAGGGTTGAAACATTCAATCAATGAACCTAAAGAATCCTCGTCCTGCAAATGATGTTTTGCCCTGATCTGGATTTCACAGCCTGTACTATGGAGCCTTCATGCAGGATCCATGTGTCTGTGCTGTATACGGGTGGGTGTTTGGGAATGTCACGGGTTCATGATTGATATCCCTCGTGACCTACAATGACTGGTGTTTACTTCTTTATCATGTCTGCCAGCGCATCGAAAATGTAACTTTTCATTCACGCTCTGCAGATTTAATTGCAGATATGCATGTATAATTATGACTTAGACACAGGTTAGGGAAGACACTTTTGTTTTTGGAGGTTGTGGGTTCCATAATGTCAGGGCTGAGATGGATTTTGACTTGCATTCAAGGGGGAGATGACTAAAATAGATGTAGAGTCATGGGGTGGAAAAAAAGCTACTAATCTACTAATTTTGGAAGCATTACCTGATCCGAGTTCTATGTTCTTTGCAGTGTGTGACTGTGAACTTCCACATGTGCACCAAGAAAACTAATCCTTTTTTGGAATGATCCAATGGAATGACTGAACTGGTAATTTGTTTTTGCATACCTCCTTCTCAACCTTTCTTGAGCATTCTCTGCTGCTGTCGGGACATGCACGAGGCACTTTAGGTAGTGATGGCAAAGAAAAAATCAGAAACAAATAGTTGTGGCTTGCCCTGTTTTCACATGTTTTTTTTGTAGCATCCGCCCCGAATTACAAATTCTGTTCTCACAACATCAGCTCTGTTTGTGCTTTATCTGACACCACCGCATGAGCTGTATCAGCCTGTTGTTTTCTGTGCAATTCAATAACTTCCTCACAGACTTCCTCACAGAGATCCAAAGGTCATGGTCAGGAAAAAAAAAAAAACGTGGTTTGGATGTCACTTAAAGTCACACCCTCACATTAAAGGGAACAAGAATCCAGAGCAGAACACAACAAATACCTGTCATTGTGCCTTTAAGGTACCCAGTGGTCAACAGGACAAGACTGAATGTTTCAGGCAGCTGCCAGATGTGTGCTTGCAAAGACATTGAATGAACACAATGTATGCATAGCACCCTGCATGGTTGCATTCGCTAGACAAATAAAGGATACATGAATCCAACATGCTGCCTCTCTGCTCCAGTGGCCGTCAAGATGGTTAATGAGGCTATCTTTGCTTATACAGTACAACAACATGTTAATACAAGTCTAACAGATCACACTGTGTAACAGCAACCCTGGGCTGCAGGAAAAAGAAAAACAACACAGCAAAGCAATATCTAGTTGCTAGGTATGATAAACAAAAGGACGTGACATTCTGATGATGAATAATCTGCTGTTTTTACAGCGCATGACACATTACCGAGTACTAAGAGCAGAAAACACACGATCAAGATGGAATCAGCCTGCAGTCAGGACCTCAGATCATTATTTGGAATTACTGTGTGGTTTTTATACTCTATGACTCAGAGGACTTCCCGAGGATGAACAATGAAACGCTACCCAAGACCTTAAGTTTGAAGTTTTTAGGTTGAATGTTTTTTTCCCCCCTTTTTAAATTACACAACGGTATCATAAACAACTTGTACTTTTCCTCAGTTGAGCAGTGTCCCCTTTCCAGATTGGGGTCGTCCCAAGGGCTGCATGATAAATCTCAGGGGCTGTTGGCTAAACAAGACTGGAAATAGAAGAAATAAAAATAAATATATTCTGCTACACTAACTGTTTTTTCTGGACTTTTTCTCAAATCAAATACTCAATAGTTACCCCCCTTTTCAGGCTTCTAAACATATTCAAATGAAACATGTTTAGTGGAGAGCATCACTTTTTGGTTGAACTGCTTGACATTCATAGACACAATCATGCAACCTGTGAGAATAAGGTCCTTTTCATCGCAGTATGAATAACAGCAATTCAAACCACTTTTTTTTATTATTAGTGACGAGTGCCGACGACACAAGTCAACTACTCCCATAGCTACCAAGCTATGGGAGTAGTTGACTTGTGGGAAACCCCGAAAAAAAGGAATTGGGAGACATTTTCAACAATGAACTGCTCTGGCATATTTTCACAGAGAGACTTTATTTAAACTTCAAAATATAGGTACCTTGTCTGCTCTGGTGATTAGGGCCGGCAGGCAGAAGCCCAGCGGCGGCCATTTTAGCTGATATTGGCACTTAATTTGAACTCGTCTGTCTAAAATGAAAGAGACAGCAGAGCAGAGAACTAAGAATTAAATACATGCAAATGCTACCAGGCGCTAAGAATTAAATACATGCTAATGCTACCATGCGCTAAGAATTAAATACATGATTTTTTATACTCTATGACTCAGTAGACTTCCGAGGATGAACAATGAAATGCTCCCCAAGACCTTAAGTTTAAAGTTTTTAGTTGAATGGTGTTTGAGAGGCATTTGTAATATCTTAAATGCTTAAATTATCATTAGCCACTAAGAATTAAATACATGATAATTGCTAACATGCTAATGCTAACCCCCAGCAACAGCCCACTCGTCACTCTCAAAATCTCTGCAGGAATTTTCTAGCTTGTTCTGCTTTTGATCGAATTGCATTTTTCCATAATAAAAGAAATGTCTTAAAACGTCTTTGTGTTCGCACAGATCGGTTCTGAGCCCAGCAGGTAAAACCTGGCAGACGGGTATATGGAGCTAATACAGCAGCTGTTTGAGTGACCTATGTGTAAACGGTGGACAGGTGTGTGGAAAATGTTGCATCGCAGCTACACGGGAGGCAGGTGCACAACTCTTTCACATGAACAGCTGCCAGGTGAGGAGACACAGAGTGAGGATAGGGTGTTTGGAGTAGATCATTCAGCTGGCCTCGCTTGCTACAATAAAGGAGGACTATAGTCAATATTACTTTCTAAAATGGCAGTGTGTTCATAGATAAAAATATTGAATTTATTGGATCCGCGTAAAAGTGGCTGCTAGTCTTCCTGGGGTCTACACAAAAACAACGACAATAATAAGACAACTATTTAAAAAAAATCACATAATAAGAAGAAACTGCAACAAAAAAAACAGATGTTAGTGACTCCACACATTAAACAAGTAGCAGTAATGAATGAAAAGAAAAGGCCACAAAAGCAAAAATTACTTCAAACGAACAAAAGCTGATTCGAGCTGTGACTGGTCATTATGTAAGTAATAACGTTAATGACTCTGTTCTGTTTAAATGCCCTTGTAAACCACACCATTCAGCCAGCATTGAGTTAAATTCATGTTTTTCATTATACTTTCATTTTGCTATGACACATCGCTAAATCAAAAACACTGGAGACTGTAACTGATTAAACACAATTAAAAATATTTTGCCTGGCGAATAATAAATCCTTCACCTTTGGGGAATTAGAATAACATGACCGCATTTCATTCATGTCAAGTGGGAGATCCACTTTAAACCTAAATGGAATAAAAATGGCTAATATAAGAAGAACTTTTTTTTTAATGACTTTTGAGGGAAAAATAGAAACAGGCTTCAGAGAATAATCACTAACAGTTTCGGCCCGCTGCACATCTGCCACAGGTGTTTTCAATACTGACTGGTTCTCCTCAGATTGATGGCTGGATGGAGCTCTTGCCACAATTACAAAGACTCCATGCACAAATAAGATAGATAAAGGTGAGCTGCCCTTAAAGGTGACACAAACGGTCAGTGTACATGCTCACACAGTCAAATAATGTCATGTCCAAAAATGTAGACAGATTTATGGCCGTGACCCTGATGTGCACGGCCTTTAACTGCATAACTGGAGCAACCAGTTCATTACAAATTTAAAATGCCAGCCGACCTCTTGATACCTGTGCTGGAAACTTTCAGTGAGAACGCTCTGGCACACTCTGTTGGATGAGAGGTGCAATGACACACACTTCACACCGAATGAATTAGTTACACAAATAATAAAGGAAGCAATGGCCTGGCTGTGTGACATTTAAGTGACATTTTGACTTGTATGCATTTGCATTAATGTATAAATGTATACACAGCTGGGTTTAGACAACACACACATTCAGCGTCTGCAGGTTCTTGTTATTTCTATGGTGATCTGTGAGAGATTTATGATTAAATAATTAGAGTTAAATCACGTCAGCCTTTTGATGCCCAGTGATTACTGGTGGAAACTCAGGTTGTCATGGTTACACAAACATCTTGATCCTTCACTCCAGATGGTCAAGAGTGGAATTTATTTTTTCCATGATTAGAAATGAAGCAATCAGAGTATTAAATAAGAATAAAAAAACAAATATAGAGAACCATGTGTGTCCCTCGAGCAAATAAACACCTAAAATAATAATGAGATCGCAACCGATAGACATTGTAGAGCAAGAATTAAATGAATACTGAGATAAATGAGGAGAGGAGTAAGTCCATTATGAAATGAATAAAAGCAGTATGATATAATATATAGATAAAAATGCAGCAAATCATCCCATCAGTGGTAGGAGGTGAAGATCTTCAGTCATTAGATGAGGAATCAGGTTATTTGTTCATTTGAAAGATGAAACTGTAAAATGGACTTGTGATTTACCGGTTATGATACAGCCATGATATCAACAGTAATGATATAATTATTATTATTATTATTATTAATTATAGAAGAAGCAACAAGATGGGAAAAGGCCAAGAAAAACATCAGAGACAAACAGCAGCTCGATTTTCTGTCAGGTCTCTACAAAGTTATCTTGAAATATGTAAATCCAACTTTATGAAAGCCAAATATCATTTAATAAACAACAGCAATACTCTCTTGTCAAGAAAACATTCACTACTGGCTTCCACTTAGCTTGAACGAGAACACCAACAGCAAAATACCTGATATCTACTAAATGAAGGGATAGAAACAGAGTGACAGGCCTGAATGTGTCAGCACTGCCACCGTGAAGGTCACAGACAGATATTAAAATAAACTAATAAAAATAAGTAAACAATTTGTGTGTTTCCCAGTTGAACGTAATTAAAAACATGCTGCTTTGCTGAAGTGCTGACAAAATTACAGATTCAAACAAACCAGTGATACCAACAGAAAAACATTAATAACCTCAATTTGGCTTTGTCTCATGTTAGTCCTTGTAATAAAAGCCCAATTAATTTTTTGCATTCATTTTTTTTTGACTGTGGACTTTTAAGGCCCACTGAGCAAAAATCTGGTTTCCATACAAATTAATAAGCGATTGGTTATTGGTGTGGCATAATAAAAAACAACTGGTTTCCTCTTACAAAGAGATACTAACAGTGTTTTCTTCAATTTCTTCAGACGTTCAAATGTCTCCTCGACACTAGATGGTGCAGTTGTATCATGAATGGAAGCCGGCATGAGAGAATCTGGGTAGAGTGGCAGCTGCACACTACACCAAAGAAAGAAATGTATAAATAAACTCATTTATTCTGAAGTATATATATTATATTTCTATATTTTCCATGCCACTGTCAGTAGTACTTTATTTCTGGAACGACAGAAAACCCCAAAAGATGAATTTCCTTCTTTCTGTGGTGACTAAAATTAAAATCGAACAACATCTGGATAATCCAAGTTGTGTGGTGTGTCTGGACAGATTTTTTTTTTAAGCTTTCACTGAGCAACAAAAACCACATCATGACCCGGCACGTCATTTTATAACACTGAACTTTCTCTTTCGCACTGAATAAATAAATTCCGCATTTAAATACTCCCGGTCGCTGTCGTTATTACACTTTGCTGAGATGGATGAGCAAGGATTGTCATCAAATTAGCGGTCACCTTGATCATCAGAGGGAACTGAATATCTTATAAGAAATATAAAGAGGTTCATAAAAGCTCTGCAGTCCGTCATGGTCATCTCCTGATAATAGACCTAAAAGGCTAGGCTAATGTCCAGCTTTGCCTTGATTATGCATATTAATGACACCTCAAGAATTCATCACAAAAATCTTTTTTCTGTGGGTGAGGAGGGCAAACGGTAATAAATGGTTGAATTTATTCACTTTAATTTAATCCCTTTAATCAGGAGAGGGAACTGTCAGGAGACTGGTATGCCAGGCCTGCTTGAATTCTTAAATAATTTTACTAAATCAATTTTATATGTAATATGATCACTTAACTACAAAAAAACAACAAATCCTTTAGGAACCAATAAGCCCAAGAGCTTGAAAACACTAGCCTGATAATTAAGGCATAAGAAAAACAATAGCTTTTTCATGCCTAGTCTGGGGGAAACAGAACTGCAGGTGCCATACAGTATGCAACAGTGCAGGTTTTCAACAACTGGGCTGCCCACTGGCCCAGCATTATACTCTGAGGCAAGCTGCACTGGGCTTTTGTTGAAGTGCTCGGAATAACACAAAGAAAACTTCAAACAGGCTTTTTATTGTGTTCTGTTCTTCTGGGCAAGCTGATTACAGTTAAGGATAAAAGTTGTTCCTATACAGTAAACTAATGCGGAGAATCACAGAGCACTAATTAAGTCATGGGGGATCCGAGGCGGTCGGCATGGATGTGTTCCCCAGCACCCAGACCATGGGGGTTTAGTGGGAACTTTTCAGAGCCCAACAGCGCTCAGCATCAAACGTGTTTATTGTCAGCTGAATGTCCGGTGGAGGCATGAACCGCTGGATCTGCAAAGCCACCTGGGAGATGGAGAGAGAGGAAAAAAAGCAGAAGCCTGATAGGCTTGTCTATCCCCGCTTTTCTCTTCCCTCCGTTCCACTGCCCCTAGCAGAGCTTAGAAAAGTTGCTCCAAATGCCATCATTGTCTGAAGCAAACACAGCGGCTGTCTCAAATCAGCCAGTGTTTCTCTTTTCTTTTCTTTTTTTTTTTATGTTGCCCTGTGTTCAGAGAAGTGGTGTGAAGTATCTCAGCCAAGAGGTGAGCCATAAGTAGGTCTATACAAAAAAAAAAAAAACAGAAACGTGTTAATACAATGAAACAGAAAATGAAAATTCAGAAGTGTTGTATTTTAACCTCTAGTTTAACCTCAACATTTTGGGTAACCATGAAAAATAAAATTTGATTTAACTGGGTGTATATTTTTTTCTCCTCTTTCTTTCAATGCAAAAGACCCATTATAGTTTTAATATCCAACGTACAATCAGACAGATCTCAAAGTCTTCCGGGTCATTGTCAGCTTGTTGCTTGTCTAACCGTCGAGCCACCACTGAAGCATCTTCACTATTGTTTGTTTTATGAATCTGACACTGAGGAGACTGATCTTTGTGTGTATTTGCGTGTGTGTACTGTGCGATTTAAGGATGCTTAGTATTTGGGTGTGCGTATTAAACGTTTGTGATTTTCCGATGATGACTTTTGTCACGTGTATATCTTAAACAGGACAGAATATGCACCAGTTGGTGCAATGTCCTTGTCACACATGACGGCAGTGACTGGCCACGCACACTCGTGTCCTTGTGTGAGCCCAGCCTTTATAATTTCTTGTACCTTCCTCCATCACTTTTAGTATTTCTTCTATTGTTCTATAAGTATTCCTTAGATTCGTTCGCCTTCCTGCTGCATGTTTTTATATTTTCACCTGATCTGAGCCTCTGCGAAGGCCTCACCTGTCAGCCCGTCCAACAACCATCTCCAGGATCGAAAAAGAGGAAACTTGCTTTCACGTACACCGTCGCTTGTTTCTCTATTCGAGCATGTTTATCTGATTCGAATCCCCCCAGTCTTTGTTATATTAATGAGAGCACAGCTACAGATGCAGCCTTGTTGCATCCTAAAGCAGATTATGTATGAATGAGCAGCTTCTGGAGCGAATCATCTGGGAGATTATTAAGAACAGTTTAAACCAAATGTGGGCTGTGATGTTTTTATTTGATTAGATTTTTTATTTGTCTTGTGTATGTTTGTATATTGATATAGTTATGCATAATTTATACTGCTCGGAAAACTAATAAAAATAAAGTTTGTAAAAAAAAAAGGGGTTTGATAAAGATTTTTTCATTCAATTTTAATACATTTAGTTGTGCCCATTTGTTGTGGCGCTCACACACACACACACACACACACACACACACACACACACACACACACACACACACACACACACACACACACACACACACACACACACACACACACACACACACACACACTTTTTCTTAACCCCCTTCTCTCATTATTGGGAGGGCCTGTCCTACTGCCTGTAGCCACCTGCAAATTACAATTTAGTACTCCAAGAGTTAAGACTGTGTTCTTTCAGGCCATTGTATGTGTGTGTTTGTGTGTTTGTGAGAGTGTGTGTGCGTGTGTGTGTGTGTGTGTGTGCCTGTCGGGGGAGGGGTAGAGAGAGTCTGGTAGAAAACCTTTAATCCGGGTGCTGTCAGGCCCAAACCCGGCTTGACGTCCCATTGATGTGGAACAGAACAAAACACAGGGCCCCTTGCTAAGCTCCCACTGCCTCACACACACACACACACACACACACACACACACACACACACACACACACACACACACACACACACACACACACACTGGGCCCCTCTCTAAAGCCCCTAGCCTGGGCCCCTGCTCCCTAACTGGGAAGGGCATTCCTCAGCCTATGCACACGCGTGTGCATACGCAAACTCACACACACTCTCTCTCTCTCTCTCTCTCTCTCTCTCCTCTCTCTCTCTCTCTCTCTCTCTCTCTCTCTCTCCTCTCATCTCTCTCTCCTCTCATCTCCTCTCTCTCCTCTCTCT
>CM014082.1:30195207-30207266 GCA_004119915.2 Collichthys lucidus | reverse complement strand
CACACATAGACAGAGTTCCCATATAAACAAACAGAGCGGGTCTTTGTATTCTGCTGCACATCACCACAACACAGATCAACAGTCCCTGAGGTAACGGCCAAAATAAAGATCTCATTACTTTACTCTCTCACTCCCTCTTTCCCTTTCTCCTGTCTCCCTTCTCTCTCTCTCACTCTCTCTCTCTCTCTCTCTCCAAGCTTGTCAGCTGCCAGACCCTGACGTCTCCTTTCATGTTGGCCAGGCCTCTGAGAGGAGCTGAGAGATGCTGAGAGGCGCGGAGAGCCTCCCAGGGCTTTGAGCAGCGTTTGATTCCTGCTAGATAATAGCTGGTTCACTGTCAGCCCCGGGATGATCAGTTAAATCCTTAATCACTGCCTGTCCACTTGCATGACAGTTATTTTAGGGCTCTTTTCTGGACCTTCTCTTCTCTCTTTCCAGCTCTCCACCTCTCTCCCTCCCTCTGTGAAAAGTAATCCCACAACAGAAGCAACACACACACAAAAAAAAAAGCACGCTGTGGATGGGTTAGAGGATGGAGGGATAGGAGGACAGAAGGCAGAGAGCGCTGCATGTAACCGAGAAGGATGGAAAGGATTCAAAATGTGCTTGCATGTTGTGCGACTGTAGCTCATCCTTTTTGGCATGAGGAGGCTCAAAGAAAGACAAAGTGAAACAGAGACAGAGGAAAAGGGGATTGGCACCAAAAGGGGGAAAGGAAAGTGCAAAGAACAAACTGAGAGGAACTCGTCTTTGACCTGTCAACATGAAGACGGAAAAAAAAAAAAAAGGACGACCGTCTCTCCGTCTCCTCCACTCTCTTGTACCTGCCTATTTTTTTAAAAGGACATTCAAAGCCGGGCAGGGAGACAGTCAAGGCGTTGTCTGTCAGCCCGTCCTGTAACAGTGTCACGGGCTGAGCGGTACGTGGAGATGTGTGGAGCGTTCTATGTTCATGTCCAAATCCAGGTCCTTGATCAAGGCTGCTCCACAGCCAGGTGCTGCCACTGCTGACAGCCTCACCTCCACCCCCACCCGCCTCTGTCTTCCAGACGGAGAGCATTTCACTTTGACAAAGACAGAGGTTTGGGGGTTGGGGGGGGTGGGGTGGATTTAGTGGGGGATATTTGAAGTTTAGTTTGACTACAGAGGAATCACCGAAAAGTTTTGGACAGCCTGGACATTGACGTTGGCGAATGTGTGATAAGTTATTAAATCTTTGAAGTTCTCATAACCTCAAAGGCTTTTTGGGGGGTTACAGTTCAGCTGCGTTTGAAGTAAAGTCAATGGTGCAGGATTAAATCACAGAGACAAGCGTGAAGAATTTTATTTACTGGTCACTACAGATTCACGCAGAGAACTATTTAAATATAACTTTTCATTTTATTAAAATGTTACGTTGCCATGCCAAGTGGATTAAATTAATTCTAACTTGACAACAATAATATGGATTTGATTTGACCTTGACTGATGTATACATTTATATTCATACCTACAGCTTGTGCAAATGACATCTTATTCTTGCAGTTATTGCCACAGTTTACGCACTTTTCTAGAACCAAACGACCAGATAGTCATATATCTTTTAGGTTAGCCTTAGAGTTATTTTACAGAGAAGACAGATGACCGCTAAAATGATTCCAGAGTAATAAGAGTTTATTCTGAACTAATCGATGGTCTGACTGCTTGTGTTTCTTGCCTTGATGGACTTGATTGTAACGATGTCGCCTCACTGAGATCTTTGCAATAAACATGTTGAGTACATTCACGATAATTCACACAATTTCCCTGCAGGGATTAATAAAGTATTTCTGATTCTGATATTTCTGATTCTGATATTTCTGATTCTGATAACCGATAGAGACGATGGCCAAAATTACAAAAAGATTCAAGTTCAAATCTGAAAAATCCTCCAGACCTGAGACATGAGAAAAGCCGACATCTCACAGTCATGTCACTGCGTAGCCTGCAAAACATCCTGACGAAATAGTTTGAAGTCCTCTGCTTCTCTTTCTCTTAAATTCTCTCTTCTGTCACTCTCTTTTCTTTCTCCCTCTTTTCTTTCTCATGTCCACCACTGCGCGCACAGAATGACGGCATTGTGGCCGCGCTGTAAAGAGGCACACCATACTCCATTGCCTCATTTCCACGAGTCTCGACCTCCGACCTCTTGATTCTGACTGGCGGCACTTTGCTGTAAGGCACAGGGAGCCTTTCAGCCAATAGAATCAGAGCGCAGCTGGAGGTCGGCGGGTCACAGACGCACCATGTATGGAATTCCATAGAGCCGGAGAGGTCGGAGGTCACTCTCAATCACAGTCAACACGGAGCAAAGAGTCAGGAGGCTCGTACAGCCACAACAACGACGGAGGAGAAAGAGACACAGAGGAGAACAAATGGAGGAGGGGGGTGGGTGTTTTGAAGCATGACGAGATGAGATGCGTTTATATACATGTGTGTGTAGTGTTTGCATTATCTGAAGTGGCTGCAGGGCAGGATCTGTTTTAGCTCGAACGCTTTGTGTTTGTGTGTTAGGTGGCGGCAATAATAAAGTCAGTTTGGGGATATTTCAACAATATTCCAACACCGATGTGACTCAGAAATCACTTGGCTGTGCGATATGATGATATAGAAAAATGTCACACAGGACGGGGAAATTCCAAACAGAAGGACCGGGCTTTGCTTCTGTCGCATGGATGCGGTTTGGATATGACCACCGCCCACAACAGACTCATACACCACTGACCTCTTTTACCACCTACACAAGAATCATGTCAAATCATATATGGAGAGAGAGCGTACAGAGTAACACAAGTACAGTCGACTGCTCAGAACAGACCCCAGACTTGGATGTTGCAGGAGGCTCCCGCCTGCGAAGAAGCACAAAGACGCTTCTAAGTGTATTAAATATTATAAGAAATAATAAAAACCCTGGCATAAATAAATAAATCTGGTCATTGTACATAAACTTTTTTTTTAAGAGAAAATAGACGTAATTGTCCCAAAGGGAAAATTTGGCTCGGGTAATAGTTTTACACACATCTGTAATCAATTTAAATACAATACGTAGCCAGAAAAACAGTACAGTGGTGCACAGAGGAACAGATTACACTGCAAATATTGCACAGTCCTTGTGAGATAGATGCATAAATATTATAAAAATAAGGAATGACACAGTCTGGTGGAAGACTGCGGAAGAGGATGGCTTCCTTCTCAGTTTGTGGCCCTTTCACACCATGTTGATCACATCTAAAATCCTCACTGGGTAAAAGTCATACGTTTGTGGCAATAAGTAATTCAGATCCGTGAGATCACAGCCAGTGGTGGTTGTGTCGCACGGTGACATGAATTACAGATGTGCTCAGCATAGCATCACTTACGATGATGATGATGCATTCAGGGTCAGTAGATGTTTTCCAGTTGTCCCAATACACAAATTAAGCACTTTGCTCCTGACAAAGTGCTGTTTGAGTTTGGAAGGTGTGTGTGTGGTGTGTGTGTGGTGGTGGTGTGTGTGTGGGTGTTGTGTGTGTGTGTGTGTGTGTGTGTGTGTGTGTGTGTGTCTAAGTCTGTGAAGATTCCCAGAGGTGCCCTCGCTGCCTAAGCCACTTCTGCAGATCTGTTGAAAGATCAACAGGAG
Organism: Collichthys lucidus; assembly: GCA_004119915.2. Taxonomy (NCBI): domain Eukaryota; kingdom Metazoa; phylum Chordata; class Actinopteri; family Sciaenidae; genus Collichthys; species Collichthys lucidus. The sequence goes on along the minus strand of CM014082.1, from coordinate 30,203,629 downwards.
ACTTTTTTCTCAATCTATGGTGTAAGAGTTTGCGTGTGTGTATATATAGTATGCTATATATGTATGTGTGTGTGTGTGTGTGTGGTGTGTTGTCTCTGTGGGAGCATGCTGGCTGCGTCTGCAGCTTAACACTCACTTTCATCACGCACACGCTCAGAAGTGACAGTCCCTGTCTCTACAAAGGGATTTAGAATATCACCAAGAGACCTGCCATCTCTTTCTCTTTCTCACACACACACACACACACACACACACACACCACACACACACACACACACACACCACACACACACACACACACACACACACACACAAACATGCAGAAATACCAGCACGAGCTGCTACAAAGGGATTCATGATGTCACCCAGAGACGTAACTTAGTTTCCCATAATTTCCCATTATTCCTCCTAATGAATCTTAAAACAAGATAGTGGCTGTTCAATTACTCCTCTCTCTCTCTATCTCTCTCTCTCTCTCTCCTCACCTCTCCTCATCTTCATTTCCTGTCATCCCTGCCAAATCTCCCCCCCTTCACATCCCCGCTCCCTATCGACAAGTATCCCCAGAACGCACAAGGCGAACACCAGGCACCACAAAGGCGTAAGCGCCTAAAGCTAACAACCGATACACAAAAACACAACAACAAAGCAGTTGTTGTCAGGTTGTTAAGTCCCTGCCACTGTTTCCAAGGGTCGGAGAGACGGCAGGCAGACAGAGAGGGGGAGAACAGGATGAGATGGGCTTTGGAGAATAAAAGACGGCTAATCCCTGCATTTGGATATGAGAAACGCAGGCCCGCAGGAGAACGCATCAAAGCCGGCGCTAAATTAGCCTACATACAGAGAGCGAGAGGACGAGAGAGAAAGAGAGAGAGAGAGAGGGGCCGCTGATTTGAGACAGTGCGAGAGGAGCAAGGAGAGGTAGTCTCCTAGGGCCCAGATTAACAACACACACTCATTATTCTCCAGCGTTGCCGTGCCGCACACAAACACACATGCGCACCCACAAGCCGTGCACACAGATTAGAAACATACACTCATTATTCTGTCTCAGTGGGACACTAAACCCTAAAAAAAAATCCAGCACGCTTGCTGGGAGCACTTGCACAGAGAACAGGCCTAACGGACTAACGGGGGCCCAACACTGCCTTTGTAGCTGTGCATCGTTAGCCACACCGGGCGCTAGCACCTCATAGGAGGCGGCGTGCAAATGTGTGTGTGTGTGTGTGTGTGTGTGTGTGTGTGTGTGTGTGTGTGTGTGTCAGGGAAGGGCCGACGAAAGCAGGCAATTAGGACTAAAGGAGTGTGCTAGTTCATTCAGCTCCACAAGTGGAACCATCCAAAGTGCATTAAATAAGGAAGCTCGGGAAGAGAGACACCGTAGGTTAGGATGCCTCTTTGTGTGTGTGTGTGTGTGTGTGTGTGTGTGTGTGTGTGTGCGTGCGTGCGTGCGTGCAGAGAACCGTGGCCAAAGAAGAAGATGAACTGACAGGGGTAGGAGTAGAGCTAAAAAGGATTGATGATTTTGAAATGAATCATGGAAGGGTCATGGACACAAATTTTCAAGATAACATTTGAGCTACATACGGCCAAATATCGTATTTCTCCTGCCAGAATTGTCAGTTCATTACGCTCCGTTTAAATCTTCAGTCTGACACCGCTGGAAAAGGGAAGGGGGGGGAACTCAACTTTCCCTAACCTATTGCATTTTAATTTGGCCATGTGAGCGTACTGCTTTTGCAAAGTAAAAACAATATCTGGAGATACTGAGAAAACATCAATGAATAACCTCTATGGCCAGCGTCTATCTCGCCTGTCACCGTTGTTGTTATTACTCCTCCTTGGTTTGCGGCGCACAGCTTGACAACCTTTGACAACAGCTTGACAGCGGCGTTAGTCCAGCCAGTAGCACTGTCTGGACTAGCTGTTAGTCCGCCCCCGCCTCCGCCTCCACGGCACTCATCGGATCGATACTTTTTCATCTGAGAAACCGCTGTTTCATGTCATGACGGCAGACCAGAATCGGTCAACCCGGTGGAATGGGGTGACGAGTATTTGCCAATATCTGAATGCAAATATTTCTGCTTACTGGGGTGTCGTTTAACTCGGTTGGTACAGCATCCGCCCCACGTACGGAGGCTCGGTCCTTGCCGCAGCGGCTCAGGGTTCAAATTAGGGCTGCACGATATGGCTTATAACCAATATCTCGATATTTTTAAGCTATATCGCGATACACAATATATATCTCGATATTTTTAAGCTATACCGTGATACAAGATATATATCTCGATATTTTTAAGCTATATCATGATACACGATATATATCTCGATGTTTTTATTTCTCCTGTAAATCACTATGAATGTTAAATTCAACCCAAACATCAGTATGATGATTCAAGTAGACCCTTCTATTAGATTAATAACGCTGCGCCGCGTTTTAGCTGATAGAAGGGTCTACTTGAATCATCATACTGATGTTTGGGTTGAATTTAACATTCATAGTGATTTACAGGAGAAATAAAAACATCGAGCCGGCCGTGTTCATGCGAGATGAAGAGATCATGCGAGAATCCTGGACGTACGCGAGACCCCGCGATACACTGTGTATAAAGAAAACAAAAACAAACAGCTGACTTTGCTTCTTCGACGTGGAGGAGATTATAAAAAGCATCTGTGTCATAAAATGATTGTGTGTTGTTCCACTTTAACAATCAGTCTCTCATTGTCCATGTTTAGACCCATGACGTAACGTTGATGTAAAGTTGTGATAAGCTACTTGAACTGCGTATTGTATTTTATTTTGAAAGGGGGCGGAAGTTTATTATGTTGATTCTGTGTCGGATTTCCTGTCTGGTGCAATCTGCTCTGTTGAAAATTACGAGGTTTAGCAGCGGCTCGCGTCAAAAATAGAAATGCTACGGTTTTCTGGGTGGGCGAGGAAGTATGCTGCGTGCTGTGACGAGCACCAGGAGTGAGTGACACAGGCAAAACTCCGGAGAACTAAATGCCGACGGCTTAAAACATTTACGTTACAAGTACTCGATGGTCGCGATATCGTCTTTTCATACATCTCACGTAGAACTAGAGTTGCACGATACCCACGGTATACACGGTACCCTGCGGTGCCAAATCATAACCGTCGCTACTATACTAGAAATTTTACACGTCGGTACTACCGTGGATTACTATACTACCGGTGCCAGTCTCCGCTACATAGCGGCCGCCTCTGCCCTCCTCCCGGCTTCTCACTGCATGCTACTCACTCGTAAAAAAACATGGCATGTGCTGAAACCGAACTCCACAGCTGCTGAATGATTGGCTGTTTGCCTGTTACTGGTGACGTCCAGGGATGTGATAGGCTGTTGCACGCTGGGTCCGCCCGTCTGTTAGCTGATTGGCTGTTCGCGTGTTTCTGCCGGCAAGCATGAACTCCATGAAGACAGCTCCGCTTCGATAGAAACTCGCTTCAAAACAAACAACAAGCTAAAGTTCTGTCTCGCCCAGACACGAGACAACACACTCACCGTGGCAGAAGCACCGGGCCCGAGCAGTGAGTCTGCCGTTGACGGTGGCAACACTAATTTTGCTTAAAAACAAACGTTGTTGTTTCAAACTAACTTGTACAAATACATTGCAGTTTATAAAAAATATAATAAAAAAAGGCTGCAGTGTCGCGGTAATACCCGGAACTGCGATACTTTGTCTGGTATAGTATCGTGGTTACTAATTTTAGTATCGTGACAACTCGCGATATATCGAGTATATTCGATATATCGCAGACCCCTAGTTCAAATCCGAACCTGTGGCTCTTTCTCCCCACAAGCTGTTTCTGTCAAATAATGCTCAAAGATAATGCTTAAAAATCATAAAAACCGCTTACTGATGAATGAAAGTTCATTTAAAAGGCATCTCTCAAAGAGCTGTGTAACTTCTTCAGCCCCCGTCTTGTCTTAAAGTGACATGGAACAGGGCTTAGCCGGCTAGACTACAGGATACGGAGAGGTCACACAACAGCTGACTCCATCAGCACCCAATTACATCAGTGTGGAAAAACCCCTGTGCAGAAATGATTCTGCTGTGTAGACCACAACCTAATACAGCCCATTTCAGTTTAATAAGCACGCTAGCCTTGGGGTTTATTAGCACGAATGTGTGACTGACAATAATGTTTTTGTCGTGATTACTTTCCGTCTGAATCCTTATATCTTAGCTCGTCTCCGGTTTGAAATAAGACTGGAAATGCACTTAATGATTATTGTACCGTGGCATGGTGCCACATGTCAATTCTAAGAGTTATTTTTGATCAATCATATTCACCTGAGTTCTGTTTGTACAGTTCATTTGTCATCCAACACATATTTCATGTGTTTCTTCTTCTTAGAGATCAAGTATCCGCTGAACTCTTTACAAATTTATTTGCAATATTTGGAAAATAAATATTATTCCTGAGTGTAAAGTAAAATCAAGTTAAAAGCTTTCTGACCTCATAATATCATCACGTTGTCTGGATTTGTGCCTTGATCATTTATTCCTCTTAAAAAAAATGCCAATTAAAATGTGGTTAAAAATTAATTTTGCTTATCCGTAACCCATTCAAAAACATCTCTCGTTTATTTGAGGAAGAAAAAAAAACAAAAGAGCACAGATTTGTTTCCGATCATCGCTTCATCACAGGAACATTTTTATGTGAAAGTTTTTATTGTTTATCGTGAATTTTCTGTGTAACTCTTATGATCTATGATCATTTTAATCCCCTCCTTTATCACTCTCCTCCTCCTCCTCCTCCTCCTTCCTCGTCTCCTTTATCTTCTTCTTCTTCTCCTCAGAGGGTAGTGGTCCATGCTGAAAGCTGCCATGTTACCGAGCAGGTTGTTCAGCCTTCCTCTCTCACTCAGAGTGCACGCACACACACACACACACACACACAGTAGCAATTATGGCAATCAGCAAGCCGACCCAATTAGTGTTTCCTGCTTGTTAAGCCCTAGGGGTTGGCTGCCCGACCACCTCACTTTGCATAACTTAATCTGCAATGACAGGGTGTGACACCCAGACTTCTGACCCTACCAGCAACCTGTGTGTGCCTGTGTGTGTGTGTGTGTGGTGTGTGTGTGTGTGTGTGTGGTTGTGTGTGTGTGTGTGTGTTGTGTGTGTGGTGTGTGTGTTGGTGTGTGTGACACCCTAGTTGTCCAACCCATGTGTGGTTACAATTTGCATTCACCAAATTGCTCCCAGGCCGAGCGAGCCTCGGCCAGGCCCTGTGAGTTCTGGGTCCAGGGGAGGAGCACTGTATCGGGTGTGATTCAGGGATCTGCCTCCTTTCTCCAGTGGGTTTCTCTTCTGTCTGAGCTGGTTAAAGGCTGACGGACAACTCAGTTAATATGCAGCTTCTGAGGAGAGGCAAAACATGGTGTTTCCTGCGGTCTATGATACACATCAGGTGCACACACACACACACACACACACACACACACACACACACATATACAAACACACCTGTGCTCACACTCATCCGCTGTGTGTAGGTAGAGACAAAAAAAAACTCCTGCTGCCATGTTCAAACTCCTCTAAGCAAGTGCCACGATAGTAAAATTTGTTTCACGGTCAAACACTTGTGCTGTTATGAAGTGTACCAGAGGCCCTCCCCTTCTCAGTGAGTGGTTGCCCCGTGACACATGTTGCTAGGCATTAAACCTGACAGAAACCATGGTTACTGAACACAAAAGAACTATTGTGGAGGTGTGTTTGATCTCGGTTTGTGTGCGTGCGCGCGCACGTGTGTGTGTGTGTTTGAACCCAGTGTGAACCGCATGGAGTCTGCGGAAGCTTTCTGCGAGGGGAACAAAAGCACAGCGGCGTGCGCGAGTGTGGTCATCACCCTGATTGCAGAGAGAGGAAGCAAAACAACAACTTATATCTCCTTCAGCTCTCCGAGTTCCTCTCCCTCCTTTTTTTTAATTTTCTGTTTTGCTTTCCTTGACTAATTGTTTTTTGTTGAGGTTTTTTTTTTTCTCTCTCTGCTTCTTGAGTTCAAAACTGGCAGAAGCGAGGAAAGCGTAGCGGGGTGTGTTTTGTACGAGTATCTCTCTGGTGCCTATTCCATTAAAGGCAGACTGATAAACAGGCTAGGATAATTAAAGGGGAGTGATAAATAGTGCTGCCTTAATTAAAGGGGAGTGATGAGGACACGTGTCGAAATGTTTTGTTAGCGGGCCGACGGACAGATGAAGGAGGAGAGTAATTGCTTTGGATTAATTATTTGGATACGGGCGGCGAGAGGGTACAACATCTCTTGAGGGCTCTTTCAGGATGGAGGGATGGAGAGGAGGGGGAGACGAGGAAGAGTGAGGAGAGCAGAAGGCTGGTTTCACGAAAAGATTTACCGACATCCATCTCTCTTCAAGCCAAGAACAGCACAAACACGAACATCATCCACAATGGAGAGCCAGGGGCAGCAACCTCTTTTGGTATTTTTCATCTTTATTCATCGGGGCAAAGTTGACTAAGTGAGCCTCTTCCAGTAACACACTTATAAAAAAAGCAGCCATTCCCACACCTGGGAGCTGCCCAGTACGACCACAAGCTTCAACTGGTATCTACAGAGCAGCATTCAGAGGCGGATGGCCTCAACACAGGAGCTGTTATTGACAGAGAAAGGGCATTATTCTTTCACTTTTCTCTTCCAAGTTTCCACAGGATTTGGAAAATCTTACAAAGTGCTCGTGTCTGCAGTCTGAGTTAAAGCCTTAATCGAAATTGCTGCGATCGAGTTCAGTAGAATGTGTCCAGGAAATAGTCTGGGTAACTGTAGTGGACTGAAGTGACACCAAATAGACAACATTTAAAAGCAAGCAGGCCAAAAGCTGTAATCGGACGATGAAACTGGATTTTTAAGTTGAATACCAATATGCATATTTGATGGGAGTGCTTTGGGAGTCACATGACTGCTGACCTTTGTTGCATGTCACACACCTCTCTCTGTACCCCGCTTCCTGTCTGCCTCTGCTGTCAAAAGCTGGAACAATGTCACATGATCTTTAAATTTTCCAACCACGGCGGCTGCAGGTTCAAGTCCCCTGCTGCTGTGATTCACTCTCTCTACCCCCTGCCCTGTCTCTCAAGGTGTCACTATCTAACATAGACCAAAAAGCACTAATTACTAGAAAATTTCATAGCCTAATTATTCTATTTTTATATTATTTCCAGTCTCATCATCAGTATATAAATGTGTAAATGCGATCCAGCTTCCTAGAGAATCTCCAGAGTTTGTTTTTCAGCTATGTGGAATGTGAACTAATGACAACTGACAGCCATCACATCCTCAGGTAAACCAGCGTTATCGACTTACCTAAGAGGTCATTACAAAACTAAACACAGTGCTGCTGTGCTCCTTTTCTTACAATTATATCAGGGAAATATTGTATTCCGTAAAATGACAGTCCTCTAATCAGGATACTGCGTTATTGCTTATGATATTACCGCGTATTTTTCACCCTACAATCACCAGCCGTGCCCTGTATGTACAATTCACACTGTTTACGGTTATCACTATTTGTCATTGCAGACATAACAACGAGGCGAACGCCAGCATCCACCTGAAAAGCGCTTTCCCAAAACCAAAGAAAGATTAGAAACCGTCTCTGAATTGTGTTTCCAAAATGATTCAGCGGAAACCTTTTGCTAAATAAATAAAGTCGCGGCACTCTAAAACAAATTGGACTGCACTGTGAGGGGCCAACTCGACGAAGACCTGAGACCCAAAACAAAAATGAAAGCGCTTTCAATGAAGATAATAATGATGATAGGAGTGACAATAATTCTTTCACGCATAATAATGTAAAACAATATAACTGTCCTGTCAGAAGAACTGGTCTCGGTCAGCTTTTCATATGAGGGAACTTCATGAGACACATCTATAGTCATTTACAGATCATAAACTATATAAACTGCATAACACGTTTCTTCACTTATAAATGAAAATATAATGGATATATGCAGCTTGTTTGGTTAGAGTTCATTCTGCACACTGTTCTGCTGGTTAACCTGTTTTTTGTTCTCTTTTCTTCATTACTACATGAAGAATGATTTCGGAAAGGTTATTCCTAAAACCTGTTGGGGTTTTTTTTTTATGTGTAATTTGTCCATGTGCACACTCAAAGCTCTGGTTCTCCTAACCAAGCCCAGAAGTCAAGCATGCGTGACCTTCCTCTCCGAGCAGTGTGTACGTGCATCCCACTGAAAGGCTTGACTTCACCGTTTCCTTTTTAGCAGCAGCAGCAGCAGCAGTCGGGCACTAAAGCTTACAAAACTAAAGAAAGGACACACACACACAGTTTCACCACGCATACACTCACACACACACACACAAAACGTCTCACCTCTCCACCTCCAGACTTTGTGTGTGTGTGTGTTGGTGGTGTGT
>CM014082.1:30174143-30195107 GCA_004119915.2 Collichthys lucidus | reverse complement strand
CGCTCAGGCTCCGCCCACTCAACCGCATGCGCACAGAGAGAGAGAGAGAGAGAGAGAGAGAGGGTCGGTTGGGGAGGAGATAGAGAACAGAATGTCAGCGAGACATTAAACAGAGTGCGTCTGTGTGTGCTCTCATAGTCCAACCTGTCTGATTTCCCTCTCCTCCATCCCTAACCCCCTGTCCCTCCTCCTCACATCTCCTCTCTCTCTCTCTCTCTCTCTCTCCTCTCTCTCTCTCTTTCTCTCTCTCTCTCTCTCTATATATATATATATATATATATACACTTCTCCGCAGAGCAATAAATTCATCCTCTCTTCTCTAAATCTCCAAAATCTCTTTGTCTTTTTTCCCTCCATCAACGCCCTTATCACTTTTTTTTTCTACAAATCCTCTCTGCCCACCTTTGCACTGGTGTGGTTTATTACACCCCCCCGTATCGAGGCCAGTACCACCAGTAATTCAAATCAACAGTTTGTGTTTCAGTGTTGTTGTGGCTCGAAAAAGGGAAATACCAGCCATAGTAGACGTTTCGTACTATTTATGTAACCTTGAACGGATGAATGAGTCAGCATGAAACTGCAGATCAACAAAGCAGGACGTGTTTGTCATAACGATGTATGATCACAGACGCTTTGTTTCAGAAATGAGTTTGAAGGAATGATTCAGAGATACTGAGACACTGAACACTGTCGTGTCTGTGCAGTATATATGTTAGCTTAGCTCAAGACAAAGACTGAAACAGCTTTGGCTCCATCCAACGGTGACACAGTCTGCTTTCATGAAAAAATATATATATATATCTGCTCATACAGAAACAAAGTGTAAAATCGTGGTTCCATGGGAAGATCTCCATGACAGTGGGGGGCTGACCTGGAAGTCATTGTGTCTTAACCTGGAGAAGATCTGGATTATTTTAATCCCAGAAAATGAACTTTTTTTTTTTTGGCTTCATTCCTCTGTAATAATGCTAAGCTGAGATAACTGGTCATACCATCAATACTGTAAACTTCTCTGTAAGAAAGTAAAGATGTCGACAGATTTCCCAAATTGATGAACTGCACCTTTAATATTTGTAACATTTTTAAGATGAATAAATAAACGAGAAAAAAAGATTGTTTTCATTTTACTTATTTATTTATTATATTTTTTTGTGCAACATTCAGTGGCAACAAAAACTCTATTTCCTTCCTTCTCCTTTCCTCTCCTCTCCTCTCGTTTCCTTTCCTCCCCTCTCTTCTCCTCTCCCCCCCCCCCTTTCCTCTGCTTTCCTCTCTTCTCCTCTCCTCTCCTTTCCTTTCCTTTCCTCTCCTACCCTCTCCTCTCTTCTCATCTTCTCTCTTCTCCTCTCCTCCCCTCTCCTTTCCTTGCCTCTCCTAACCTCTCCTCTCTTCTCATCTTCTCCCCTCTCCTTTCCTCTCCTCTTCTCTCCTCCCCTCCCCTCTCCTCTCCTTTCCTCTCCTCCCCTCCCCTCTCCTTTCCTCTCCTCCCCTCCCCTCTCTTCTCCTCTCCTCCCTTCCCCTCCCCTCCCCTCTCCTTTCCTCTCCTCCCCTCTCTTTTCTTCTCCTCCCCTCCCCTCTCTTCTCCTCTCCTCTCTTCTCCTCCCCTCTCCTCTCACACCTGTGGACACACATGCCCACATGCGTTGTGCTGGCGGACGCACACAGAAGTCTCTCTGTGCTGTCCCGGCACAGAACATGGCAGCAGAGCACAGCCGAGTGGTGTTTATTTTATTGGATGTTTATTTCGCTCTGTAAAACATGCCACTCAGGGACCTTGTGGAGCGATGTACTCAAACCCCTTTTTCTCTCACTCCTCCCTCCCTCCCTCCCTCCCTCCCTCCCTCCCTCTCTCTCTCTCTCCTAGTGTAAACAGTGTGTATATTGGGAGTGTTTCCTTCACTTGTCTGTGTAGAAATGTAATCCATCCAGTCAGACATTGTAAACAACATCTCTACATGTTTATAAATACTGCCCGACCACTCTAATGAATTTATGGTAATGCCTTGTTCTACTGCTTCTGCTGTGTACGTGTGTGTGTGTGTGCGACTGCTCATGTGTGTAAGGTGTGAGTGTGCATGTATTACTCTGCTAAAGGGAACTGCACACACACTCTCGCTGCTTTCTGATGTTTCTGGAGTGGAGTTTTATTTCCCGGTGCGAACAGCCTGGTTAAAAGCTTAAAACCTGTGACAGCAGCGAGCAGCGACTGACTGACATGAGCCAACGTGCCACAGTACGAAGTCCATTAGCAAAAACCGACCCTGTTTTATTCCATTCACCTCGCTTGGAAGTGGCCGCACTCGAGATTTGATCTCTTAATAATGACGCGTGTGTGTTATATCTTTGCAGAAGTTTGTTCCATCGATTCTGACTTTGATGACTTTTTAAACGCGCGGCGCAGACAGCCGCTGCCACTGGAAATGTGTGCACGTTATTAAACTTGCCATTAACTTGTTGAGGAGTCTTATTTCACCACATTTACTTGTTTGTAAAAAAATAACACTTTAATTTCCAGTGTTGGAAATACCTTCAAGAGCAAACCAGAAAGTATTACTCACTGGATAAGTGGTGGTGACTGGACTGCTTTTTATTTGCCTTTCACAATGTCATTCGGTCTATTATGTTGTATTTCGAAATGCAACTGTGACTTAAGTGTTCCAGTATAAACTCATAATCATCCCATCGAACTGTATACTCGTGTAACACTGGGAAATCATACCATATTTGGCACAAAGAAAAACACATTATTTCCAGAGTTGCTCCAAAGATTTCAGCTTAGCTGTTGCAGCTTCATCTTCATCGACTCATTTCTGGAAGAGGAAGGTGAGAGGACATTCAGTGAAGGGCCACAGGTAGCCAACCCTCGAGGAGCTGCTCGTGGCATTGCAGGTTTTTTGCATGTACCCATAGGATCCAGCCCTGGGCTGCTGCAGCAAGGCCTGAACCTCCAACCAGGTGAGCTATCTGACATCTTTATTTTTTCAGACACATATTTCACAGTGTTTTTTTGTTTTTTTAAACTTTGCTGTCTCCCAGCAGTTGGCAGCTCTTAGGTCAAATAATGACACTTGATCCTGATCCATTTGTCGATTAAGACCACAAGAAGGTGAAAGATGTGGAAAGAAAAGCTATGAAGTAGTAGACCTTGGAGTTGGACACAAAAACAGTAAATCGTGGAACTTCTAGCGAGATAAAAAAGTCAGATATTTCCTTCAGGTTTTTGGTAAAGAGCTAAGTGAAGGCGAGATATTAAATACTGGACTATGTGAGGTCACAAACGCAGCTGCAGATGAACGATGCTGGATGTGAAAATGACAATGACATTTTGCATATTGCAGGTTTAATAAAAAATACTTTTCTTAAGTGTCCTTAAATGAGCGAAACAGCAGCCCTCTGGGTTACCACAGCCGGTGAATGTCAAATATGAATCATGATATTTCACCTTTAGCAGAGGGAAAAGCATTATTTGATTTATAGTTTAGTACAGGGGTCTTCAACTTTTTCTTTTCCAGCCCAAGGACCCCATGGATGGACAAACAGAACAGGGACCCCGTATGTTTTTGTTTTTAAGCCTGGCCCATAATAACTTTTATATTTACTATATTCACCTTATTAACACATGTATCCATTCTACTTGACTTCATCAACAAATAACTAGTTAAGTTATTAATTTATGTTCATTTTACAAATAACTGCTTTGCTGTTTCACCCAACATCTTTCCTCACCTTTTCTTTTCACATAGCTGCTGGTCATGTGATGTTAGTATCATGTATGATTTTGTTTTATTTTTTTAATTCTCACAAATTATTTTTCTGAAAATTGGCGGATCCCCTGCAGTACCTCCGCGGACCCCCTGGGGGTCACGGAGTATCAAACCTGTGTGAAACAGGTGAACCGTGAACCGTGAACCACAATTAATCAACCGGAAGAGTTGGCTTGATTTCCAGTGCTGCTGATGACATGATCATCGGGGTTTGAGCAGCAGCAGCTGGAGCTCTGTCAGCAACAACAACAACAACAAAACAAAACGCGTTATGGATGATCCATCTGCAGGAGAACAGACCAAGACGTCAAATAATGTGAGTCACAAAAAAAAACCTCCGTCTGTTTGTCTCGTTGTTTGCTGATTTGTTTACTGCTGTGTGCAAACCTCAGAGGCCTGCACGCACGCACACACACACACACACACACACACACACACACGCACGCACGCACACGCACACGCACACGCACACACACACAGGTTTTGCATCCACTGCTTGTTCACTTACCTGTTGGTGGTGTGTGATTTGTGAACGAGCCCGTGCAAAAACGTCTGCAGCTGAGTCTGTCTTTGTTTTGAAGCTGTGCTGCACATTGAGCTTCAGACTGGAGGCCTGTGTGGGCTGTTTTTGTGTGTAAGTCAGGGGTCCCTAAACTTTTTTTCGGTGCGGGCCACATCAACTTGCCTTTCTGTGATGGAGGGCCGGGGTCAGTCTATAACCGGAAATGATATCACTCCCACCAGGATTTCGCGCCTTTTTTTGAAATATTTGCGGCCTAAATGCCTGATGTTGCATGAGGTTACAGTTGCGGTGCTTTTTACATTTTTGTTGCTATTTTGTTGCGGGAGGAAGTGAAAGTTGCGTTAAGTTGCGATTTGATAGTCGCGGAGAGGTCCACGGCCCCGGGAAGCGGCAAGGTCCGGGCAGGAGGCACCTTTGCCCCTGACCCTTTCCAAGCTGACCCAGACCTGGTCGTCGTGGAGGAAGTGTGCCCAGCGGAGACCAGCCAGTACCAGGCAGAGGTTCCACGAGGGGATCCTCCCGCACGGTGCGGCCATCCCTGACCCGCCGAGTTGAATCGCCCGGGCAGACTGCGCGGAAGTTGATCACGAGTCACGTCAGAATATAGCATTGATGTGTGAGGGGATGAAAATTAGCTAGTACTGTAAACAGTTCGTAAATAAGGTAGATTTTAATTAGAATGCCAGGCTTAATCATTAAGTGTGGATATTTTATAATAGGAAAATGCAATTTTGAAAAATAGGCCATGTTTAGAGGGATTGTTTGGGATTGTTAAGTGGGCCGGACCAAGTGTTTAGGCGGGCCGGATCCGAGTACAAGCTTTGTATTACAGTAAGAGAATAAGCAGGACACACGTGTGTGTGTGTGTGATATGTGAATTGTTTCCAGTCCATCAGACACACTAATACAACAGTCCTGCAATAAATCCTCTCTTAATAAAGATTATAATGATCAGTTTTTTGTTTGGACCCTTTTGAAAGATGTGTTGATTCAACGTCGGGCGGTTATTTTGGCAGCTGTGGTTTTGCGGTGCCCTCGCTGTAAAGTATGATGCATCATATTGACAGCTGTTTCTAATATTATGTCAAAACTATTTATATCAGGGGAAGGGAGAGTCTCTCAGTGTAAAGCAGTACAGTTCGACAGCACTGTAAATCGACCCTGGAGTTGAGTCAACACCACTCTTAAACACTTTCAACACAAACTCAAAAGTATAACCTTCATGAAGTTAGGATTTATTTAATGGCTGGCTTAGTTTTGCCTAACTGTATCTAATAAACTCTCAGCTGTTAATGTGCTTTGTTGCATTGCTATGTCGGCCTATTGTTGGCCAAGTGTCCTACTTTATACCCTACTTCTTTAGCTGACCCGTGTGACCCGGCTTCTGAACCTCTCTGCTGCTGAAATGAGCCTTTAGTTTCAGAGTTAATATAACTTGCCCCTCTAAAAGAAGAAGCTGACCCCCGGTCCGCTGCACGTGGTTCAACGCGGGCTTAGAATCACGATCTCAATCTCTTTTTTTTTTTTTTTTTTTGTCTAAATCTAACATTAGGAAATGTGTTTATTTCTCCTGATTTGAGGCACTGGCAACGAGAGGGAATTAAACATGTGAGAGTATCTGTATTAATAGAACTCATAGATATAGTGCTTGTTGCAGGATAAAACAGACATAGTAAGTAGGGATGTGACGATGCACTCAACTCACGACTCGATTCGAGTCACGATTTTTTTGTTCATGATACGATTTTTTTAAAATCAAAATGAGCTACAGACAAATTATGACCAAATAAAATTCTTTATTTGTAGGAAAAAAAAAATCTTTCTTTACAGAAACTCTCTAACAGTTTGTGTTCTTATAAAAAGTGCAACTTACATCATAAACAACAAAATACATGACAAATTTCCTTTCTTTAGAAACAATCTCACAGTAAACTGCTGTTCACTGGTGCGATGTGCAGTTTTTCCTCTCGAGGTGGCGTAACGTTACTTGTTGTACTATGTTGCTGCTGCATGTTGCTCGTGTTGCTGCTGCACGTTGCTCGTGTTGCTGCTGCATGTTGCTCGTGTTGCTGCTGCATGTTGCTCTTGTTGCTGCTGCATGTTGCTCGTGTTGCTGCTGCATGTTTTTGTGTTGCTGCTGCATGTTGCTCGTGTTGCTGCTGCATGTTGCTCGAGTTGCTGCTGCATGTTGCTTGTGTTGCTCCTGCATGTTGCTCGTGTTGCTGCTGCATGTTTTTGTGTTGCTGCTGCATGTTGCTCGTGTTGCTGCTGCATGTTGCTTGTGTTGCTGCTGCATGTTGCTTGTGTTGCTCCTGCATGTTGCTCGTGTTGCTGCTGCATGTTTTTGTGTTGCTGCTGCATGTTGCTCGTGTTGCTGCTGCATGTTGCTCGTGTTGCTGCTGCATGTTGCTTGTGTTGCTGCTGCATGTTGCTTGTGTTGCTGCTGCATGTTGCTCGTGTCGCCGTTATATGTTCACAGTCTCTTGCAATATTTACATGCTGTTTTGGTTTTGTCTGTCTGTTTCTCGCTGTTGTATTTGTGTATATAGGGAATCCAAAAAGCTGCCACACAGGTGATTTCAAACTGCTCGGCGCGTTCCTCTATTCCAAAAATATTTTCTACCGTCGCCATGTCTTCCCTCGCTCTGTGCTCCGTACGTGACTTGACGCCTGACGTTGAACAAATGAATCCACCAACCAGTGACTTTTTTTAAAGATAACGTAACCTATTAAAAAGATGAAAAAGAACATCTCCTACTTCTTTCGCGATTAATTTTTTCTGTCAACCGGCGCGAATCGTCACACATCTGTACCGATCGTTACATCCCTAATGGTAAGTTTTCTTCCTGATATAGAAGAAGCTTTAATGTGTGTGTGTGTGTGTGTGTGTGTGCGCATGCAGCACAGACTAGTAAGCTTAAACAAAACATGTGTGCTACGTGTTATTCAGTCACTCCTGCTTATTGCATGTGTTTTGTTGATTTGATTATTTCCTGTGTGTTTGTTCGTGTGTGTGTGTGTGTGTGTGTGTGTGTGTGTGTGTGTGTGTGTGTGTGTGTGTGTGTGTGTGTGTGTGTGTGTGTGTGTGTCCATTGCTCTCAGACTAAGCCATCACTGCACCCCCCTCATCAGGCCCGACAGGTGTTATTACATTGAAATGAGAGCAGTGATGTATGCATCTGTAATGTGGACCTGTCCTCTTCTGCTTGATGGAACCTGACGCTTCTCATTATCGTGACGCGTCTGAGGAAAGAACAAAGCGGCCGACGCTCTCGGCCTGAAGTGGAAGCTCATGAGGCTCCATGAGGCGTCCTAAAGCACATTTCACTCAAGATGTTGACGGAAAGTGACACATCGCATTTTAAAAATCTTTCAAAGCTCTAACAAATCTGGTGTCACTTCTATTTAGTGCAGGGGGGAAAAATGACGTATATTTCATGATTTAGACTCTGGGATGTTAAAGTTCTTCAGAAGAGAGTGAAATAATAGTTAAAAAATAGTGCATTTTAATTAGATCTGACTTTGAAAACAGTGTCGGTGCCAGGTACTTCTATCAACAACAGCATCTATAAACAGAAGAGACCAGTTAAAACATACATCGCTGATTCATAGATGCTCTTTGGCAACAGCTGTAACGAAATAAAAAATCAATCACCGACCCCTCGTCTTGATGTCAAAACAGAGACGGAAAACAATTACAGCAGCTCCTCTTCTCCTCCGTAGAGAAACATCTCAAACTGCTAGCAGCCAAATCTGGTGCTCTTGTTTTCCTTTGCAAAGTTCCACACACACCTTGCAAACACACTCTTTATTCGGTTCACACGCCTCGGTGACTCTGATTTGTGAAAAACCACAGCGCTCTCTTGTGTTCTTCGCTGTTGATTCATAAAGAATTTGATACGTTGTTGTCGGTCGGTTGTTGTTGTGCCACAGAGACGCGAGAACGAGCGGGTTTGACTGCTGCGCCTCTGCGATCGCGCACAATGAGAAGTGATGAAATAAAAGACACATAAAGAGAGGCCTTTGTTACACGGAGAAAAGAAAGAGAGAGAGAGAGAAAAGAAACAACAAACTAATACAACCTCTATACAAGGCAGCGCTCATTTTTATCCTGGGGACGTTTGGCCCTGGGAAGAGGGTCACTATCTTTTACCTCCACTATTTATTGTTCTACTTTGTCATTTTACTGTATCTACTCGTTGAATTTTGTCATTTTCTCTCCGTGAAACGTCTTTGTTGTTATCGCTTTTCTTGATTTGTGACGTCTTTGACTCACGCACATAAAACCAACAGGCCAGCGGTGTGTCTGTCTTCAGACGTGTCTCGCAAACGCCACGCGGTCGCATCCAACGCGCTGTTTGAATTATGCACTGTGCATAAAGCACGCCCGCGCACTTTATCTCCACTTATCTGTGAACAGCTAAACACTCTTGATTGCCAAACCAGAATCATGTTCAACTCTGCCCGAACATCTGTCCCATTTGAATCCAGGCCAACTGACTTTATTCACAGCGAAACAGATGTCACGCCACGTCTTTGAAGCTGTAGTCGTGGAGGGATGCAGCAAATAAGCTACAAATATAATATTTGTGTTTTTATATATATATATATATATATATATATATATATATATATATATATATATATATATAAACAAAGCAAGAGACAAGTATTTGTCACGTGATTTCAAATCATGCTTCCCTAATGTGAACCAGCAGCTGCACTTGTAGTGATCTCCCTCCACAGTATTAGCCTGGAGGATGGCGCAGTGCTATAACTTCACAAGGTTACTCGTTGAAAAAACATTTACACTCTATAGAAAAGAGGACAAGAAACGTCGTTATCACTCGGAAATAAATTAATTTCAATTGAGTCTCGCTCAGATTTCACTCGAAAGTGAATGAGATGCCCATTCACAGAGATTGGTGTTAGTGTGGCTGCTCCCTGGTTTGTGCAGGTATGACCCATCCTCTCTGCACAGGGACGTGTTCTCTCTCTCCTCCACCACCTCTACTCCCTTGATGCCTATTGATGAAGCTGCTTTCATTTTCGTTGAACAATGCCACTCGAGTGACACAGCGGAGAAGAGGCCGCACGCCACTCGCTCCACCGTTTTCTTTCAGGGACTTAAGAGCTGAACCTGCCAGCTCTGCGCCCCAGAGCTTAAGTATTTGTGTGTTCTGTAATTATCTTAACTCAAACCGTTATTTTCTTAAACACTTTAGCGCTCCATTAGCGCACCAGGACTCTACACATTGTTGGAATGAACTTGTTTTTATATCGCCAATGTGCATTTTGCGAGAGATTGCAGATGGAGTTCAAGAGGGAGGCTATAAATATTCTGAATCAAGGATTTTGATTAATAGCCGCAGTGTCATTGCATCCAAGGCACTGCTGAGCTCTATAAGACCTGATACACAGAGTATGAGGACACATCGCTTCAAAGCAAAGCTCTGCTGTGCCCATTGCTCGGGTAAGTGGCCAGTTGTGATCAGATGGAGGACTTCTCTTATGGTTACATAATGGACAGCACTCATGTAAACATTTCAAGCAACACTTTGGAGTAAAGTTTTCCCGTCGCATCGCCTTGGCAATACATTGCGAGCGCGGGGCGCGTTGCTGTTTCCCTTCGGAGACGGGCTCGGGTGAATCGCATGAAAGGACAGCTCAAGTGTATTAGCGAATAAAGTATACACGTTTTATTACCCTTCATCCCTTTATCTGTCGATGTGAAAGGCTCTATTCACTCGGCTGGGCTTATGCAGTGCACGAACAAGCAGCCGGTCCCGCGTGTGCTGGCTGAGTTTGTCCATGTTCGCTCCAACAATTGAGAGGGACAAAGGTGAACCGACTGATTTGTTGCAGTCACTAAAATAATAGAGCAATTTCTTTCCTTAATGCTCATGGTCTGCTGTTGACTCACACACACACACACACGCAGACGGCCAGGTCTGCTGAGAACAGCCTGTTCGCTCAAATCGTCCTCAAACAATGAAGTGCTGAACAGATCACATCAATCTCTCTCAAGAGAAATATTAGTTTCCCCCACCTTACTTCCCCCACCCACACATGCTGGAGGAGGCTGAAGAGTTGCGTATGTGTTTTTGTGGCTGCGTTTGAGCCTCTGTGTGTGTGTGTGTGTGTGTGTGTGTCTGTGTGTGTGTGTGCGTGACAGTGTGCAGCGAGCTAGACGGTGGAAAAAAAAAAAAAGAGAAACGTTTTCAGCTTGTCTCAAATTTACCTTGAGTCCCCCGCGAGGCTTATACAACTGGCGAAAAAATAGTCGGTGAGATTCCGCTGCCATGACCGTCCCGCCGAGACATAAAACAACCTCTAACTGGCAACTCACTGCACATCAATTACACCTTTATTTGTTGGCTGGAGGTAAGAGTAGGAAAGGGGGGCCTTATTTTCACAGCAGCCTAAAAAGGGATTTTTTTTTTACTGCGATGCAGTGATTTATATTTTTTCTGCTTTAATAGCAGCAGCATCATCCTAAAAATGTACTCACATCGTATGCTCTCACCGTTGAATGCCACTTTAATCGTTCTAGGGTTTTTTAAATATCAGAATTAGAAATTAGATTTGAAAATTTGAAAAAGGAGACGGGAGAGGTACGGGTTTAAAGAAGTTTCTCTTTTTTTTTTTCTTCCAGCTTTTAAGAAAGGCGTTCTCTCTCTCTCCCTGTCTCTCTCTCTCCCACCCCCCCACTAATCTCTGTATATTAGCTCTCAGGAAGGGGAAAGCTCTCTCGGTGTGTTCTGGCTGTTTTAATATCTGTCAGCTTCATCCTGTGCTCCATCCCTCTGCTTCCTCCTCTCTTATTTTGGCTCTCTGTTTCCTCCTGTCTTCATATTTCACTCCTTTGTTTGACTCCTCTGTCCCCGTCTCCGTTCACTCTATCGGTCCTCGTCACTTGACCGGCAGCGGACACCACTGTGTGTGCGCAAGCAAGAGTGTGTGTGTGTGTGCGTGGATTAGAGACGGATGATGAGGTCTGCGCTATTTACCGCGTCGTCTTGGCATTCCTCATTTCGCCCAGTGCTTTTTGTCAGAGCGACCCAGGTTTCTTGACACTGCATATAAACACGCTGATTACAGCTAGAGCTGTGGGACCTGTGTGTGTGTGTGTGTGTGTGTGTGTGTGTGTGTGTGTGTGTGTGTGTGTGTGTGTGTGTGTGTGTGTGTGTGTGTGTGTGTGTGTGTGTGTGTGTGTGTGTGTGTGTGTGTGTGACTGATGCCTAGTGTGCACCTGTGTTTAAGTGTTAACTCTGCAGCAACATCTTTCAGCAGGCCATCTATTCGTTTCCAAACAGCTTATGCGCACAGATACACATTTCTTTCAAAGTTAAATTCCAAGAATGTCTAATTAACTAACATAAGACCGCATAAAAAAAAATAAAAAATACACCCACCGACGTAGCACCCTTTGATATCCATTACTGTCTAGATTGAATTGAACCGACAACATGCCCTTGGGACATGGATTGGATAAGCACAAAATGAAACATTCTTTTAACTGAATCAAAACTAGTGAATCGAATGTTTCAGAAAACGAACTCGTGCCGTGCTGAGGATTTCATATGATTATTATTATTATCATTATTATTGCTACAAAAGCACTCAAGTAGCTCATTCTATGTAGTTCATACAGCATAAAAACAGTGCTTAAACATACTGTATGTCCATACTCACCTGATGAATTACATGCACACCACCTCAAAAACTTTATTTCTAGAAACTCCGAGGTCAGGTTTACTATCTATGAACTGAATTCATTGAATGATGAATGCAAACAGCGGGAATGTTTGCCGTGAAGGTTTCTGACTCCGTCGACCTCGCACACTTCACTGATCGAGTTTCTGTTGTGTGTGCAACAGGCTGTCTGTCAGGTCAGGTCATTTCACATTTAATAGATGTATATTTATCAAATAATGTGTCAGAGTCTTTAGTGATATATCATCCAACGTGGTTTGAAGATCTTTAGACCAAAAACCTAAATCAAGTTTATTCAGGTTTATTGAATCGCCATGCAATGAAGGACCTGCATTTAACTGCATGAGAATATAAGCAATATAGCAAGTGAAGCTGGTTCTCTCAGGCAGAGGTTAATGTTACCTCATCCAGATCGTCCCTCCAGTCAACAGGTAAGAATGTTTCTGCATGCTGTGTTTGGTGCTAACCTTGCCTTTGGTTGTTGCTGCTAAGCCACAAGTGATTTTATTTTTTTTTAATTCTCTTTTTTTGGAAGAAAGTAAAATATATTTTTTATTTCCTGCATTTATTTTTTTAATTCTCTTTTTTGGAATAAAGTAGAATATATTATTTAGTTCCTGATTTTGTTTTTTAGTTGCCACGTTTTGTCCTCTTCCGTTCATTGTACACAGACTGTTGTTGTCGCTGCTGGAAATATAAAAACACACACATACATCTTGTGTGACACAACACACTGCAGGTGTAGAAAGAGGTGGTAAAAGTGTATCACTGTTGTGCAACTGAACAACATTTATCTATCTATCTATCTATCTATCTATCTATCTATCTATCTATCTATCTATCTATCTATCTATCTATCTATCTATCTATCTATCTATCTATCTATCTATCTATCTATCTATCTATCTATCTATCTATCTATCTATCTATCTATCTATCTATCTATCTATCTATCTATCTATCTATCTATCTATCTATCTATCTATCTATCTATCTATCTATCTATCTATCTATCTATCTATGCTGAAAGCAGACATGCCCTTTATTCTTTACTCAGTACTTCACTGTTTGCATTTTCATCTGCGCAGACACTAACACAAGGTCAGTTTTGCACGAGTGCATTAAGACCTTGCAGTTGGTTTCCTCTCCTCTGCTGTAGCACCACATCACCACTGACACCCCGTCATTTTGTGGCCTCTGCGTACGACGACGGGTCGTATAAATAAACATGAACGAGCGACTGAATTATCAAAATGTACAACTGTCCAACACCAGGAACTATACTTTGCTATGCACGCGCTATTCAAACAATAATCAGAGTGTTTAGGAAAGTGCGTTAGTAATTTGAAACTGATTATGTTTAACTTTCAGTAGCTGATTATGTTTTATAAGCAGTTATTGGTCTGGATTCATCCACCCGAACCTTTATATCACCTTGAATAAGTTTATGGCACACGTCTTCCTGTTTGCTGTTGTTGGCAGAGCCGTAGCACACAGCAACTTCTTTATGAATCGCTTATATTCATAGACCCATTGTCCATTTTTGCCTATGTGCGGTGACTGTTGTACCCCTATTGAAATTCAGAGTGTTTTTTCTGATTGTGAAACCTGAGAGGCCAAGGTGGAACTAATTCTCTCAGCCTTGTTAGCGAAGGCTGTCGCACTTTTGTTTGCCGCAGAAATGTGTCTCCTTACCCTCTTCCCGGAGCTTGCCTCTTCTCATTTCTCTATTTGCTTTTATGTCTCAAGTACATTATTTTGTTATTATTATTAACCAAAAAAGCCGGGCTCCCTCGCCGTCGCACGCTTCCAGGAGTGCAGAAATTGAATATTGCATTTAAAAGTCAATTTCCACGATGGGATTACGCAAATCAGCCTCTCCGTGTTTCACCCCTGCGCTTCCATTCATCTCTCATTCATCCTCCTCCACCTTGATGCATCTCTTCATTTGCTCTGGTTTACTCTATTCATTTGAAGACATCTTTTTTCACGCTCAACAGCCCGACTCATGTTTTTCCCACTTTGCATTGTTACGTTGCCCCCGGCCAACCTGTGTTTGTGTGTGTTTGTGTGTGTGTGTGTGTGTGTGTGTGTGTGTGTGTGTGTGTGTGTGTGTGTGTGTGTGTGTGTGTGTGTGTGTGTGTGTGTGTGCATATACACATTTCTTGTCCAGGCCTTTTCAACCACAAAAAAAAAAGAATAAAAAGGAGAAAACTAAAAGCTATTACTCCTCTAAAAATGTAATGCTTTTGGTTCAATGCAATTTAACTATTAGAAGTGTGAGTTATTTATTTATCTTTCTATATATTCATTTGTATTGAGAGAGGAGAAATTGGTGAAATTGTGCCGGTGAAGTGAATAAGGAGAAGAACACACACGTTAATACCCCACAGCCCCACATCATCCTGAGTCAACCTGTATCTCTGTCTCCGGAGAAACGTAGTGTGAGGAAGAATCCTATGCAGGTGTTGCTGAAATCTTGAAAACAATTTTAAAAAGTCGATGTAGTGGAGTTAAAATACTGTCATACATTGTATTCAGTATTTAGATTTGAGTGCACCTCCTGCCTCCAAGGCCTGTCCATGACTAGTTCAGGCATTTGTTACATCATAAGACATAAAATATTTAAATTCCTTTCAGTGTGTGTGTGTGTGTGTGTGTGTGTGTGTGTGTGTGTGTGAGAGAGTCTGTGTACATTTCTGAGTGAACAAATAATGGAGGCGAACACGTCTTTTACTTTTAGTTTTTTTCTCCGTGATTTTGGCCGCGGACGGTAACTTGAAGGTGTTGTCGTAGTAACCTGAAGCTCACAGCTAACGCCCTGCACACCAGACACGTTTAATCAGCGCTCATATGCACACACACACACACACACACACACCTGCACAGAAAGAGCAATCTTCAAGGAATGTTTGCAGGACGGGATTTTTGTTGCATTAAGTACTGAGTAATATTAAACACTAAAAAAACTCCCAAAGAGTTCCCAGAGAGAAGAGTCTTGGAAAAAAAAAATCTAATGATGATTAATGTTAATCTTATCAGGTAGCTTCAGAATGATATAATTAACTAATAGCACGCACTCTCTCTGATATTTGAACCTTAATCCTTGAAGCTTGAGTTTCCCTGGAACTCAAGGCGCAGAAGACCTTTGATATGATCGACATGTGTGTATTTAAAACAAAGACACTTATTGCCTTGAAGTGAAGAAATAACAGACAGGCGTTAGTGCCAACATTGAACAAATGGCACGCTGCAGATAAATGGAAAGCATACAGATTGAGAGCCTATTAATACATCCATGAAAAAATACAACACCCATTGCAATATATGTACTATATTATTACAGGGGTTCTGCATGAAATTTGTCATGTTTGCAAGAGATGAAATGTATATTTTTCTTCCTTTTTACAGGGTTTATTTGTTTAATGTTTTTGTAGATCTATATTTTGATCGATTTTTAGAAATGGCACATTTGTGCAAAAACCTTTTGGATATTTGGATCTAGTTCGTAACCTGTCAAGCGATATCTTTCAACTGCGAAGTGAGCAAAATATGAAACTCTGGCCTCTCCTGTCCTCTGCCACCCTTCACCCTCCTCCTCCTCCTCCTCCTCTCCTTGCTGCTTTCTTCATTTTCTGCACCTCTCCAGACGGCATCTCTCACCCGCTCCACTTTCCTCTCTGCTTGTTTACAGTAAGCAGATCCGAGCAGGATGGTTTTACCTTTTATGGCCATTCTTTATCCACGGTAAAAGTGCACTAATACAACGGTATGTTACCCACTTCCCCCCTCCTTGTTCTGACCTCCCGGATGGGGTACCAGGGGTGGGTGGACTGTGTGCGTGTTTGTGTGTGTCTGCATGTGTGTGTGTGTGTGTGTGTGTGTGTGTACATACTGGCTCACCAAGTCTCCCCGGAGCATTCAATTTCTGATGCGTGGTAAAAGCACCTTTTTAAAACGTCTCACGTCCACAAAGACAGATAGTGGCTGAGGCAGAGGTTTGTTTTGAATGTCTGGCTGTATAAAAATCTCCTCTCACAAGTGTTTAGGTTAGACTGGGGGTCTCTGTGCCTGACACACATACACATTGCGCACACTATGCACACACACACACACACACACACACACACACACACTAAGAAAGCAGGCAGGTGTCACTGAGTAAGACCTGCTGCGAACACATACAAGCATTCAAGGGAGGAATGAGTGTGAGGCGGGAGAGGGGAGGGATGACACGGCATTGTGCGTTAGTGGGCACGGACGGGAAATGTCGTGTTTCAAAGCGATGCTGATTACAGTTTTTCTAACACACAAATCCTGAGATGTGTATAAAGTGTATTTTGGTTGGTTGCTACATGTCGGTAAAGACAAAGAGGTGTAGCATCAGTTACAGCCCCTCAAACATTCTCCACTGATGCTCCATGCTGTGCGTCATGGTGGGCATGTTGGCCACTAATTGTCAAAGTCATTTAAGAAATAAGCATTTGTGTATCTGTGTGTGTGTGTGTGTGTGTGTGTGTGTGTGTGTGTGTCTTATTGATACACATATTTGTGTGTCTGTTTGGGGCCTATGTGCAGCAGTGGGGACTTAAGTTTAGCCACAGGGTGTGTGCTGGGATCTGACCTCCATTGGTTATGAAATGTCAACGTGTGTGTGTGTGTGTGTGTGTGTGTGTGTGTGTGTGTGTGTGTGTGTGTGTGTGTGTGTGTGTGTGTGTGTGTGTGTGTGTGTGTGTGTGTGTGTGTGTGTGTGTGTGTGTGTGTGTGTGTGTGTGTGTGTGTGTGTGTGTTGCTCTGGAATGCCAGTGTCAAGGGCCTGAGAAACAGCCATGTACAAACAAACATCGGCTCGTCTTTCCCTGTTGCCCTCCTCTGGTCCCTATCACTCACTCACACACACACACACACACACACACACACACACACACACAGTGTGGTTGCATGGGAGCGGTGTTTATTGTCTCAGTGTTAACTAACGTTGCTGCCATATCTGGCCTCTGTAATTAGATTTACCTTTCCTTGTTTTTCTTTCCTTTCATTCAGCCCTTTCCTGCCTCTTGCGTTCTGTTTTTCTTCCACGAGCGGCCTCTGCAAAGGGAAAAGGGGGTGAAGGTAAGCAGGAGAGGAGGATCCGACCTCTACCTCTTTTTCTTTGCTTACATCTCATTTTGTTTACTCCTCTCTTGAACCCCCCTCCCTGTGACTCTGTCACCTGTCCTCCGCCTCCTCGATTTCTGTGGGAAGAGCAGCACCCTGCGGTTCCTCCCAGAGCGTTGCCAGCAGGGATCCCCTCCCTCTGCTCCTCACCTCCATCACCTCGCCTGGAGGGATGGGATACCTTGCTGTGGGGCACACACACACACACACACACACACACACACATGCACAACAATCCCCAAAACACAAACCAACAGTTACATTTTAGGCTGAGCAGGCACTCGATGGGTCCCCCTTCAATCCCTACTGAGTGTGCAATATCTCTTGTGCACAGTTAAAACAGTGTGTTTTTCCCCTCGCGGAGCTGAGGTTGCAACCTAGTGAGATGTTGTGATCTCTCTACTTTCATCCGCTCCCTCCTTCCATTTTGTCTCGTCATCAACTGGTCCTGGATGCTTTTGTGCTGTGGAAACGCACAAAAACACAAGTGCTCACTGAGACGTGCACATAGCAATTGTAAACCAAAAAGTTTATTTTAATACTCATTATCTCGTGACACAAGCCCAGGAGAGAATAGTTGCACGGAGTTTTGTTTAAAGTCAACCGTAATCTCTCTCTGTGTGTGTTTCTGTTTGTGTGCGTAGGCGGCTGATTTTAGCAACACTCGTTTTAGTGACACAGTCTCTGGTTCTGTTTTGGAAAGAAAACACTAAAAATGTCCCAGTTGCTGGCTGAAGTGACCCCGCGGTGCCAGCTGTAAACTCCTCTTATGGTAGTGTCATGGGCCATGTGTATGGTACCGTCTGTGTACGTCTACGCCGGCTATGCCACTTTGTTTTCCCCTCCGGATTTAAAGCCTTACATGGAGACAAACAGACACCAGAAGCTACATGGAACTTTCCTCAGACAGGTTTTTTGTTGTGCGCATGTACAGCATGTGTGTGTGTGTGTGTGTGTGTGTGTGTGTGTGTGTGTCATCCTGTGTCAGTGTGTACATAAACCTTTAGAGAGGCCCATGGGTGAAGGCTACCATATCAAAGGTTCAGTAAGCAGGGGGATTAAATATCACTCCCTCCTCCACTAAAGGAGGTTTGGTCCTGTTTAGAAGTGACAACAATAGGTGGCAAAACATTAGACTGTCACTAGAGGGGCGAAACCCAGTCCGCTATGCCCCCAAGTACATGATTTTTAATCTCGGCAGTTTAAATCTGAATGGCCTGCTGCTGTCAGAAATGAACTTCCACCGCCTCTTTTCGCCGTTCCTACTATTTTCACTCGGCCTTTTTATGTGACTTTGAATACTCAGACACATGTCTGGATGTACCAAAGTGAAAGACGGGAGGCTTAAGTGCCGAGAGAGGGAATAAAAACGAAAACTACTCAACTGCCCCCCCCTTCTCCTCTCACCCCTTACCACCACCTCCTCCACCTCCTCCTCCTCCTCCTCCTCCTCCTCCTCCTCAGCCCTCCCCTCCAGGGAATGTTTTGGGGCCCAGCTCATATTTTGTTTGCACAATGCATTCCTGCAGGCTCTTTATTTATGTCAATCTTCCTTTTGATCAGAGTCCGGTTACCACCGGTTACCCACTCACTGCTCCTGTGAGTGAAGGAACCCACCTGTGATGCAGGACTTTGTGTTTGTGTGTGTGTGTGCGTGCATGTGTCTGGGGCCTTCGTTCCAGTTTACCGTCAATTAATATGGCTAAATGATTCCCTCACATGGTAAAGTATTTATGTAAGGTGATCTGGCTGGTGGCGGAGCCCGGGACATCTGGCTGTGATCTACACCCCAGATGGTTCTACCTGCTCACACAATAGCCGCACACACACACACACACACAAAGTCTGGAGGTGGAGAGGTGAGACGTTTTGTGTGTGTGTGTGTGTGTGTGTGTGTGTGTGTGTGTGTGTGTGTGTGAGTGTATGCGTGGTGAAACTGTGTGTGTGTGTGTCCTTTCTTTAGTTTTGTAAGCTTTAGTGCCCGACTGCTGCTGCTGCTGCTGCTAAAAAGGAAACGGTGAAGTCAAGCCTTTCAGTGGGATGCACGTACACACTGCTCGGAGAGGAAGGTCACGCATGCTTGACTTCTGGGCTTGGTTAGGAGAACCAGAGCTTTGAGTGTGCACATGGACAAATTACACATAAAAAACCCCCAACAGGTTTTAGGAATAACCTTTCCGAAATCATTCTTCATGTAATAATGAAGAAAAGAGAACAAAAAACAGGTTAACCAGCAGAACAGTGTGCAGAATGAACTCTAACCAAACAAGCTGCATATATCCATTATATTTTCATCTATAAGTGAAGAAACGTGTTATGCAGTTTATATAGTTTATGATCTGTAAATGACTATAGATGTGTCTCATGAAGTTCCCTCATATGAAAAGCTGACCGAGACCAGTTCTTCTGACAGGACAGTTATATTGTTTTACATTATTATCCGTGAAAGAATTATTGTCACTCCTATCATCATTATTATCTTCATTGAAAGCGCTTTCATTTTTGTTTTGGGTCTCAGGTCTTCGTCGAGTTGGCCCCTCACAGTGCAGTCCAATTTGTTTTAGAGTGCCGCGACTTTATTTATTTAGTAAAAGGTTTCCGCGGAATAATTTCGGAAACACAATTCAGAGACGGTTTCTAATCTTTCTTTGGTTTTGGGAAAGCGCTTTTCAGGTGGATGCTGGCGTTCGCCTCGTTGTTATGTCTGCAATGACAAATAGTGATAACCGTAAACAGTGTGAATTGTACATACTGGTGATTGTAGGGTGAAAAATACGTGGTAATATCATAAGCAATAACGCAGTATCCTGATTAGAGGACTGTCATTTTACGGAATACAATATTTTCCTGATATAATTGTAAGAAAAGGAGCAGAGCAGCACTGTGTTTAGTTTTGTAATGACCTCTTAGGTAAGTCGATAACGCTGGTTTACCTGAGGATGTGATGGCTGTCAGTTGTCATTAGTTCACATTCCACATAGCTGAAAAACAAACTGGAGATTCTCTAGGAAGCTGGATCGCATTTACACATTTATATACTGATGATGAGACTGGAAATAATATAAAAATAGAATAATTAGGCTATGAAATGTTCTAGTAATTAGTGCTTTTTGGTCTATGTTAGATAGTGACACCTTGAGAGACAGGGCAGGGGGTAGAGAGAGTGAATCACAGCAGCAGGGGACTTGAACCTGCGACCGCCGTGGTTGGAAAATTTAAAGATCATGTGACATTGTTCCAGCTTTTGACAGCAGAGGCAGACAGGAAGCGGGGTACAGAGAGAGGTGTGTGACATGCAACAAAGGTCAGCAGTCATGTGGCTCCCAAAGCACTCCCATCAAATATGCATATTGGTATTGAACTTAAAAATCCAGTTTCATCGTCCGATTACAGCTTTGGCCTGCTTGCTTTTAAATGTTGTCTATTTGGTGTCATTTCAGGTCCACTACAGTTACCCAGACTATTTCCTGGACACATTCTACTGAACTCGATCGCAGCAATTTCGATTAAGGCTTTAACTCAGACTGCAGACACGAGCACTTTGTAAGATTTTCCAAATCCTGTGGAAACTTGGAAGAGAAAAGTGAAAGAATAATGCCCTTTCTCTGTCAATAACAGCTCCTGTGTTGAGGCCATCCGCCTCTGAATGCTGCTCTGTAGATACCAGTTGAAGCTTGTGGTCGTACTGGGCAGCTCCCAGGTGTGGGAATGGCTGCTTTTTTTTATAAGTGTGTTACTGGAAGAGGCTCACTTAGTCAACTTTGCCCCGATGAATAAAGATGAAAAATACCAAAAGAGGTTGCT
>CM014082.1:30061643-30171643 GCA_004119915.2 Collichthys lucidus | reverse complement strand
CCTCTCCGTATCCTGTAGTCTAGCCGGCTAAGCCCTGTTCCATGTCACTTTAAGACAAGACGGGGGCTGAAGAAGTTACACAGCTCTTTGAGAGATGCCTTTTAAATGAACTTTCATTCATCAGTAAGCGGTTTTTATGATTTTTAAGCATTATCTTTGAGCATTATTTGACAGAAACAGCTTGTGGGGAGAAAGAGCCACAGGTTCGGATTTGAACTAGGGGTCTGCGATATATCGAATATACTCGATATATCGTGGCTTGTTCTATGTAAGATGTATGAAAAGACGATATCGCGACCATCGAGTACTTGTAACGTAAATGTTTTAAGCCGTCGGCATTTAGTTCTCCGGAGTTTTGCCTGTGTCACTCACTCCTGGTGCTCGTCACAGCACGCAGCACACTTCCTCGCCCACCCAGAAAACCGTAGCATTTCTATTTTTGACGCGAGCCGCTGCTAAACCTCGTAATTTTCAACACAGCAGATTGCACCAGACAGGAAATCCGACACAGAATCAACATAAAAAAACTTCCGCCCCCTTTCAAAATAAAATACAATACGCAGTTCAAGTAGCTTATCACAACTTTACATCAACGTTACGTCATGGGTCTAAACATGGACAATGAGAGACTGATTGTTAAAGTGGAACAACACACAATCATTTTATGACACAGATGCTTTTTATAATCTCCTCCACATCGAAGAAGCAAAGTCAGCTGTTTGTTGTTGTTTTCTTTATACACAGTGTATCGCGGGGTCTCGCGTACGTCCAGGATTCTCGCATGATCTCTTCATCTCGCATGAACACGGCCGGCTCGATGTTTTTATTTCTCCTGTAAATCACTATGAATGTTAAATTCAACCCAAGCATCAGTATGATGATTCAAGTAGACCCTTCTATCAGCTAAAACGCGGCGCAGCGTTATTAATCTAATAGAAGGGTCTACTTGAATCATCATACTGATGTTTGGGTTGAATTTAACATTCATAGTGATTTACAGGAGAAATAAAAACATCGAGATATATATCGTGTATCATTATATATATTTAAAAAATATCGAGATGTATATCTTGTATCGCGATATAGCTTAAAAATATCGAGATATATATTGTGTAGCGCGATATAGCTTAAAAATATCGAGATATATATCGTGTATCGCGATATAGCTTAAAAATAGAGATATTGGTTATAAGCCATATCGTGCAGCCCTAATTTGAACCCTGAGCCGCTGCGGCAAGGACCGAGCCTCCGTACGTGGAGCGGATGCTGTACCAACAGAGTTAAACGACACCCCAGTAAGCAGAAATATTTGCATTCAGATATTGGCAAATACTCGTCACCCCATTCCACCCCCATTTGACCGATTCTGGTCTGCCGTCATGACATGAAACAGCGGTTTCTCAGATGGAAAAGTATCGATCCGATGAGTGCCGTGGAGGCGGAGGGGGACTAACTGCTAGTCCAGACAGTGCTACTGGCTGGACTAACGCCGCTGTCAAGCTGTTGTCAAAGGTTGTCAAGCTGTGCGCCGCAACCAAGGAGGAGTAATAACAACAACGGTGACAGGCGAGATAGACGCTGGCCATAGAGGTTATTCATTGATGTTTTCTCAGTATCTCCAGATATTGTTTTTACTTTGCAAAAGCAGTACGCTCACATGGCCAAATTAAAATGCAATAGGTTAGGGAAAGTTGAGTTCCCCCCCCTTCCCTTTTCCAGCGGTGTCAGACTGAAGATTTAAACGGAGCGTAATGAACTGACAATTCTGGCAGGAGAAATACGATATTTGGCCGTATGTAGCTCAAATGTTATCTTGAAAATTTGTGTCCATGACCCTTCCATGATTCATTTCAAAATCATCAATCCTTTTTAGCTCTACTCCTACCCCTGTCAGTTCATCTTCTTCTTTGGCCACGGTTCTCTGCACGCACGCACGCACACACACACACACACACACACGCACACACACACAAAGAGGCATCCTAACCTACAGTGTCTCTCTTCCCGAGCTTCCTTATTTAATGCACTTTGGATGGTTCCACTTGTGGAGCTGAATGAACTAGCACACTCCTTTAGTCCTAATTGCCTGCTTTCGTCGG
Organism: Collichthys lucidus; assembly: GCA_004119915.2. NCBI lineage: Eukaryota > Metazoa > Chordata > Actinopteri > Sciaenidae > Collichthys > Collichthys lucidus. The sequence continues at coordinate 30,169,544 of CM014082.1, read as the reverse complement.
CCCTTCCCTGACACACACACACACACACACACACACACACACACACACACATTTGCACGCCGCCTCCTATGAGGTGCTAGCGCCCGGTGTGGCTAACGATGCACAGCTACAAAGGCAGTGTTGGGCCCCCGTTAGTCCGTTAGGCCTGTTCTCTGTGCAAGTGCTCCCAGCAAGCGTGCTGGATTTTTTTTTTTAGGGTTTAGTGTCCCACTGAGACAGAATAATGAGTGTATGTTTCTAATCTGTGTGCACGGCTTGTGGGTGCGCATGTGTGTTTGTGTGCGGCACGGCAACGCTGGAGAATAATGAGTGTGTGTTGTTAATCTGGGCCCTAGGAGACTACCTCTCCTTGCTCCTCTCGCACTGTCTCAAATCAGCTGCCCCTCTCTCTCTTTCTCTCTCGTCCTCTCGCTCTCTGTATGTAGGCTAATTTAGCGCCGGCTTTGATGCGTTCTCCTGCGGGCCTGCGTTTCTCATATCCAAATGCAGGGATTAGCCGTCTTTTATTCTCCAAAGCCCATCTCATCCTGTTCTCCCCTCTCTTCTGTCTGCCTGCCGTCTCTCCGACCCTTGGAAACAGTGGCAGGGACTTAACAACCTGACAACAACTGCTTTGTTGTTGTGTTTTTGTGTATCGGTTGTTAGCTTTAGGCACTTACGCCTTTGTGGTGCCTGGTGTTCGCCTTGTGCGTTCTGGGGATACTTGTCGATAGGGAGCGGGGATGTGAAGGGGGGGAGATTTGGCAGGGATGACAGGAAATGAAGATGAGGAGAGGTGAGGAGAGAGAGGGGAGATGGAGGAGTAATTGAACAGCCACTATCTTGTTTTAAGATTCATTAGGAGGAATAATGGGAAATTATGGGAAACTAAGTTACGTCTCTGGGTGACATCATGAATCCCTTTTGTAGCGAGCTTCGTGCTGGTATTTCTGCATGTTTGTGTGTGTGTGTGTGTGTGTGTGTGTGTGTGTGTGTGTGTGTGTGTGTGTGTGTGTGTGTGTGTGTGTGTGTGTGTGTGTGTGTGTGTGTGTGAGAGAAAGAGAAAGAGATGGCAGGTCTCTTGGTGATATTCTAAATCCCTTTGTAGAGACAGGGACTGTCACTTCTGAGCGTGTGCGTGATGAAAGTGAGTGTTAAGCTGCAGACGCAGCCAGCATGCTCCCACAGAGACAACACACACACACGCACACACACACACACACACACACACACACACACACACACACATATATATATATATATATACACACACGCAAACTCTTACACCCATAGATTGAGAAAAAAGTCTCCTGTTGATCTTTCAACAGATCTGCAGAAGTGGCTTAGGCAGCGAGGGCACCTCTGGGACTCTTCACAGACTTAGACACACACACACACACACACACACACACACACACACACACACACACACACACACACACACACACACACACACACACACACACACACACACCTTCCAAACTCAAACAGCACTTTGTCAGGCGCAAAGTGCTTAATTTGTGTATTGGGACAACTGGACAACATCTACTGACCCTGAATGCATCATCATCCTCGTAAGTGATGCTATGCTGAGCACACCTGCTAATTCATGTCACCGTGCGACACAACCACCACTGGCTGTGATCTTACGGATCTGAATGACTTATTGCCACAAACGTATGACTTTTACCCAGTGAGGATTTTAGATGTGATCAACATGGTGTGAAAGGGCCGCAAACTGAGAAGGAAGCCATCCTCTTCCGCAGTCTTCCACCAGACTGTGTCATTCCTTATTTTTATAATATTTATGCATCTATCTCACAAGGACTGTGCAATATTTGCAGTGTAATCTGTTCCTCTGTGCACCACTGTACTGTTTTTCTGGCTACGTATAGTATTTAAATTGATTACAGATGTGTGTAAAACTATTACCCGAGCCAAATTTTCCCTTTGGGACAATTACGTCTATTTTCTCTTTAAAAAAAAGTTTATGTACAATGACCAGATTTATTTATTTATGCCAGGGTTTTTCTTATTTCTTATAATATTTAATATACTTAGAAGCGTCTTTGTGCTTCTTCACCATACGATATGTCGCAGGCGGGAGCCTCCTGCAACATCCAAGTCTGGGGTCTGTTCTGAGCAGTCGACTGTACTTGTGTTACTCTGTATGCTCTCTCTCCGTATATGATTTGACATGATTCTTGTGTAGGTGGTAAAAGAGGTCAGTGGTGTATGAGTCTGTTGTGGGCGGTGGTCATATCCAAACCACATCCATGCGACAGAAGCAAAGCCCGGTCCTTCTGCTTGGAATTTCCCCGTCCTGTGTGACATTTTTCTATTGTCACACACTATATATCATCATATCGCACAGCCAAGTGATTTCTGAGTCACATCGGTGTTGGAATATTGTTGAAATATCCCCAAACTGACTTTATTATTGCCGCCACCTAACACACAAACACAAAGCGTTCGAGCTAAAACAGATCCTGCCCTGCAGCCACTTCAGATAATGCAAACACTACACACACATGTATATAAACGCATCTCATCTCGTCATGCTTCAAAACACCCACCCCCCTCCTCCATTTGTTCTCCTCTGTGTCTCTTTCTCCTCCGTCGTTGTTGTGGCTGTACGAGCCTCCTGACTCTTTGCTCCGTGTTGACTGTGATTGAGAGTGACCTCCGACCTCTCCGGCTCTATGGAATTCCATACATGGTGCGTCTGTGACCCGCCGACCTCCAGCTGCGCTCTGATTCTATTGGCTGAAAGGCTCCCTGTGCCTTACAGCAAAGTGCCGCCAGTCAGAATCAAGAGGTCGAAGGTCGAGACTCGTGGAAATGAGGCAATGGAGTATGGTGTGCCTCTTTACAGCGCGGCCACAATGCCGTCATTCTGTGCGCGCAGTGGTGGACATGAGAAAGAAAAGAGGGAGAAAGAAAAGAGAGTGACAGAAGAGAGAATTTAAGAGAAAGAGAAGCAGAGGACTTCAAACTATTTCGTCAGGATGTTTTGCAGGCTACGCAGTGACATGACTGTGAGATGTCGGCTTTCCTCATGTCTCAGGTCTGGAGGATTTTTCAGATTTGAACTTGAATCTTTTTTTCTTTTTTTTGTAATTTTGGCCATCGTCTCTCTTGGTTATCAGAATCAGAAATATCAGAATCAGAAATACTTTATTAATCCCTGCAGGGAAATTGTGTGAATTATCGTGAATGTACTCAACATGTTTATTGCAAAGATCTCAGTGAGGCGACGTCGTTACAATCAAGTCCATCAAAGCAAGAAACACAAGCAGTCAGACCATCGATTAGCTGCATTACCTATAAGTTCAGAATAAACTCTCATTACTCTGGAATCATTTTAGCGGTCATCTGTCTTCTCTGTAAAATAACTCTAAGGCTAACCTAAAAGATATATGACTATCTGATCGTTTGGTTCTAGAAAAGTGCGTAAACTGTGATTTGCATAAGTATGAATATAAATGTATACATCAGTCAAGGTCAAATCAAATCCATATTATTGTTGTCAAGTTAGAATTAATTTAATCCACTTGGCATGGCAACGTAACATTTTAATAAAATGAAAAGTTATATTTAAATAGTTCTCTGCGTGAATCTGTAGTGACCAGTAAATAAAATTCTTCACGCTTGTCTCTGTGATTTAATCCTGCATCATTGACTTTACTTCAAACGCAGCTGAACTGTAACCCCCCAAAAAGCCTTTGAGGTTATGAGAACTTCAAAGATTTAATAACTTATCACACATTCGCCAACGTCAATGTCCAGGCTGTCCAAAACTTTTCCGTGATTCCTCTGTAGTCAAACTAAACTTCAAATATCCCCCACTAATTCCACCCCACCCCCCCCAACCCCCAAACCTCTGTCTTTGTCAAAGTGAAATGCTCTCCGTCTGGAAGACAGAGGCGGGTGGGGGTGGAGGTGAGGCTGTCAGCAGTGGCAGCACCTGGCTGTGGAGCAGCCTTGATCAAGGACCTGGATTTGGACATGAACATAGAACGCTCCACACATCTCCACGTACCGCTCAGCCCGTGACACTGTTACAGGACGGGCTGACAGACAACGCCTTGACTGTCTCCCTGCCCGGCTTTGAATGTCCTTTTTAAAAAATAGGCAGGTACAGGAGAGTGGAGGAGACGGAGAGACGGTCGTCCTTTTTTTTTTTTTTTCCGTCTTCATGTTGACAGGTCAAAGACGAGTTCCTCTCAGTTTGGTCTTTGCACTTTCCTTTCCCCCTTTTGGTGCCAATCCCCTTTTCCTCTGTCTCTGTTTTACTGCTTCACTTTGTCTTTCTTTGAGCCTCCTCATGCCAAAAAGGATGAGCTACAGTCGCACAACATGCGAGCACATTTTGAGCCCTTTCCATCCTTCTCGGTTACATGCAGCGCTCTCTGCCTTCTGTCCTCCTATCCCTCCATCCTCTAACCCATCCACAGCGTGCTTTTTTTTTGTGTGTTGCTTCTGTTGTGGGATTACTTTTCACAGAGGGAGGGAGAGAGGTGGAGAGCTGGAAAGAGAGAAGAGAAGGTCCAGAAAAGAGCCCTAAAATAACTGTCATGCAAGTGGACAGGCAGTGATTAAGGATTTAACTGATCATCCCGGGGCTGACAGTGAACCAGCTATTATCTAGCAGGAATCAAACGCTGCTCAAAGCCCTGGGAGGCTCTCCGCGCCTCTCAGCATCTCTCAGCTCCTCTCAGAGGCCTGGCCAACATGAAAGGAGACGTCAGGGTCTGGCAGCTGACAAGCTTGGAGAGGGAGAGAGAGAGAGAGAGAGTGAGAGAGAGGAAGGGAGAGACAGGAGAAAGGGAAAGAGGGAGTGAGAGAGTAAAGTAATGAGATCTTTATTTTGGCCGTTACCTCAGGGACTGTTGATCTGTGTTGTGGTGATGTGCAGCAGAATACAAAGACCCGCTCTGTTTGTTTATATGGGAACTCTGTGTGTGTGTGTGTGTGTGTGTGTGTGTGTGTGTGTGTGTGTGTGTGTGTGTGTGTGTGTGTGTGTGTGTGTGTGTGTGTGTGTGTGTGTGTGTGTGTGTGTGTGTGTGTGTGTGTGTGTGTGTGTGTGTGTGTGTGTGTGTGCGCACGCACGTTGGATATCCCTCAAAATTAGTGGAGTAAAAGTCATTCATTAATCTTGCAGCGCCTCACAAATGACAGGAAACTAGATGCTACTAGATGAGTAAATGAATAACCAGATGGATAAAAGTAAATCTTTATCAATACTGTGGTGAGAACATAATTACACTTAGGAGGAAATTAGTGAACTGGTGTGTGTGTGTGTGTGTGTGTGTGTTATGTTGGTGTGGTTTTACTGTTTGTGTTCTTCTTCAAAGGCCTTTCCATGACACCAGAGACTTTACACTTGATCCTCCTGCTGATCTCCCCACTGAAGTGCATGTGTGTGTGTGCGTGTAAGTGTGTGTGTGTGTTTGTGTGCATTGCCATGCTGCATCATGTTGTGGTTTGGTCTTTGCACCGTAGTCCTTCAGCTTTACTTCCCGGATTTGTTATACGTAGTACAATACGAGCGCTTTAGTGCCGCTACATTTGATATAATGCACCAGCGACTGGACGATAACAATAGCAAAGGTCGTGAGAGACTCATAGGTGGCGCTCAAATCGAATCAAATCAGATTTTATTTGTATAGCCCAAAGTCACAAAGTACATTTGCCTCAGAGGGATTTACAATCTGTACAGAGAGTGACACCCTCTGTCCTTAGACCCTCGGTTCGAGTGAGGAAAAACTTTTAACAGGGAAAAAATCGTGGAAAAAACCTCAGGAAGAGCCACAGAGGACGGATCCCTCTCCCAGGACGTTTACAGAACAAATCAACACAAACATATTGTACAATTACAATAAATGATAAAATGATTACAGTAGCAGTGGAACCTTTGATAGAGACAGAGAGACACAGATGCACAGCAGCAGCAAATCATCAACTAACTATAAACTGTAATGGAGATATGGTAGCAATAATGACAGTGGTAATATGTGTAGTGGACGTCGTGCAGGATCACAGCAGCAGCCACGATCCACGAGAACCTGCTGGACGAGAGAGCACAGAAACTCCAGGGAAGAAGTTTAGTTAGTAACATGCATTAATGAGACATGTATGTTTACAGATGGGGAGAGAGAGAGAGAGATGGTGTGAAGTAAGATTTACCAAGGGAGTACTACCCTAACCCAAAGATCACTCTGTGATGAATCACTGTCCGTTAAAGCTCATAACATCACAACAAGTAAAAATGACATAAGCTCTGGCTCATCTGTTACAGTTTTAAACGTGACATCACTCACAAACACATTTGAAACTCGGCGTCATCACAAAGTTATGATGACCGCAGAAGAGGCACATTAGAAATAATGTCATAAGCTGGTTTCGATATGAGAATAATATTAAGGAGCTGCTTTAAAGGAAGGATGCAGCATTCAGTTTCATTATTATGAATCTTAACATTTTTGAGATCAGTCAAATTTGTCGTTCGCCTTTTATTAGACAGTTGATTTTGAAGATACAGAAGGAAATGTTGGGAGGAGCATTACATGCAGCTGGGGTCGTCACTCAGAATTAAAGTGAGAAGCCCCCCAACCACCAGTAGGTGAGATAACAGGTGAGTTAAAAGGTATCAACAACCACAGAACATGTGTACATGTGGAATATCTGTAAATGTTTATAGAACTGCAAAATATCTGACCTGCAGTCAAGAAAGCACTTCTAATAGATGGCAGAAATTTATTGGACTTATCCCACTAGAACAAATATTAGAAGTATGAAGACGCTCTGTGTGGACTCAATGACATAATCGTCTTCCCTTAATACAGTTTTCCCCAACATGCCGGGACCCACGATGGCCAAGGTGCGAGCATCCTTCACATAAGATGCCACTTTCCCTCTGTATCGGTTTCTCCTGCGTTCTTCACACCATGGCAGCACTACGTGTTCCCATGCAGCAGCCTTGAACTTGGTACTTCTAATTTCTCAGTGTCTTCAAGGACCAGTGCGTTTTCTCTGCTGTAGCTTCAAGAACACACACACACACGCGCACACACGCGCACACATGCATGCACATACCCGTACACACAAGCTACCTCGCTCATGCAGAGATGAGTGCTGTGTTCCTTCCTGAGGTCCCTTCACACATTAGACCAGCTCTAATAATAAAAGGGAGAGGAGTCAGAGTGGATCCTTTGAGTGTTCAGTTGAGGGCGGGTGACCCACTTATCCATTCCTCAGGCTTTGTCTGGGCCTCTGGGTTAACCCACTTACCCACTCCCCAGGCTTCTGCCAGGCCCTGGAGTGAAGGCCGGCTTCTTTTCTCATCAAACAACTGCTCTTAATAAAGGCCAGGGGCTGGGGAGCCTGAAGCCCATGGAGCCCTGTATGTGTGTGTATGTACGTACACAACAGTGCACTCATCAGCACAAAGCCCACTTACGCGGTCCTCAATAGTTTTCTGCTCAAACAGGGAATTTGTTCTAAACCTTTATCATCATTTTTTTTTCTATATTTCTGCTTCCTGTAATGGTTTATATGTGTTTTGTGTGTGTGTGCATATCAGCTTAGAAATCTTGCTCCGTCTTCTCCGCCACCAAACTGCATTTGCATTTTAATTATGTCAATGTTTGTTCAAAAGCATGACAGGCGCTCAGACATGACAAAATGGAAATAAGGGACTTAAACTGGGGAATTACAGCCCATTCGCACATGTTTTTGTGCGACGCTGACGCGATGAACATCCCAGTGTCCCCGCGTGTAACACCCCTGCTTTTTCACGCCTCTTAATCCTGCTGTCGGGGGTTGCAGAGGAGACTCGCTCATGGGAACCTGAGCGCTTTCAGGAACACGGGAAGGAATTTATTATCCGTCATCAAATTCGCTATGTTCTTTTTTTTTTATTCCAAATAGTTTTGTGTCTTTGGTCGTCATCTTCAATCCTCGTTGCTGAGCTGTGCAACTTTTCTGCACGGTGGCCGGTATGGCGATTGCCACGTTGCCTCGTTGTCTTACAAAAAAGTGAGATGAGAAGATCATCTGCTTGTTTAGTGTGTAGACAGTTGTTGTCAACCTATCTCTGGGTATAAGGACTGCAGGGGGAAGCGGCTAGCTTCATGTTCAAACTAAAAAATATATCTAACCTCTGTGAGCAGAGATGACAGGATACACTGGGTAAAGTTTGAGAAGCAGTCAAGCTGTTTTTTCCCTGCACAGAATGATAAAACTCTTTATCTTGCAAAGAAGAATACTTCCATCCGAAAAGGTAAAAACCTCAGAGTTGAGTGACCTGACCGCAAGAAGTCTCCTGGTGAGGTGTAGTGCGTCTAAACCTCTAACTTAACGTCTGATTTAGCGATAAATCGCTGAAACATACGTCTGTGGCACGTCAGAGCTCAGCGCGAGCACAAAGGACGGATCAGAGAGTGCATAAACTCTCTCGGTTAAAGTCAGTAACGCGTCAATATTTATCTAATATATCTTAAGTTTGCAACATTAGCCATCATAAGTTTCCTGGTCTGGAGCTAAAAAACCACCCCCACCTATTTCATAGAGGACATTTTGACATACTGTATGTCATAATAGGAAAAGCACAGGTGTAAATAATAAAATGAATGATGGTAAAATTCCATTTAGCTGTTTCGGTTTTCAGGGTCCTGGTATTGTTCATGTTGGCCCGCTCTCACACTGTCATGGCTTACTGGAGCTCTTGAATAGAACCGAGACATTGTTAATGTTATTTGTAACACCTGCTGCTGTGGGTGGGGGGAAAATCTATTGAGCAAAGGAATGTTTTATTGGTTGAGAGTCGACTTTTTGTTTGTGTTATATCTTCTGTCAGAAAAAGTGAGATTTCTTGCTTCGGAGAGAGTACACAAAGTTCCTCTGAACTCCTGACACGTTACCTATCCCCTACACTCCCTCCCCTTTATCGCTGCCTGTTTTTTTTAAATATATATATATCTCCTTCCCTCCTCCTCCTTCTCCTCCTTCTCCTCTGTCTCTCCAGTGAGTGGCAGGGCCAGGATGGTGCTTCTGTTGTGTGTAATAAATGCTGTTGTATTGAGCCCACAGGGAAACCCTACTCTCCTCTCCCAGCCATTACTGTCTAATGGCCAGATGATGGGAGAGAGACACACACAGAGCCTGTCACGGACAAGCTGATATACTGCTACGCTGCTATGTGTGTGTGTACATGCGTGTGCACATGTGTGTGTGTATGCGTGTGTGTGCATATGTCATATAGAGGCTGATATACCACCCTGGCCCCTGGGCAGAGGAGGAGGAGGGGGGTAACAGCAGTAACTCACTCGCAACCTGATCAAGCAGTGATAAATCTTCTGAAGCCATCCTGTTTCCTGACACTCACACACACACACACACACACACACACACACACACACACACACACACACACACACACACACACACACACACACACACACACACACACCTAGCTCCACCCACTCACTCCCTCTTACCCACTGAACCCTTAGGGCGACATTGAAAAGGATACGTGCATCACTTAAACTGTCCCCTATGTGCATTATATTACAGGAGAGATGTTATGGTTGTGACTCACTGGAGGTAGCTTAGATGTTTCTTCTTTTTTTTTCTTCTCTGGCCATATTAAAAGTTTTTTTTTTTCCTTTGAACCCGAGATATAAAAACTCACTCTCGCCATTATCCTTTCCTCTTAATCGATAGGTTTTAATTGGATAATGGCCGCTCCTGGTGAAGTAAAACACGCTTTTGCTGCCGGTTAATGTCATTTTAACAGTTCGGGGAAAAAAAGCCTTGCTCCTCCTTCTGAGCACCAGAGATACTTTTCAAACATTATAGCCATTGAATAGAGGTTGTGATGAATTGACTAAAGGCTGGTAAAATTGTGTCTGGTGCTCAGGTGGTTTAAAGATCTCAATCTTCCCTCATGGCTAAATTTTGGAGGGAATGTATCGATGTTATTCTGTACTCCAATAATGCTCAAGGACAAACAATTTAAGGTGCTTTAACCAGTTCTATTCTTTGTCAACAGTTATTTTTTTATATATTTCTAAAAAAAGTATTTTTGAATAGTGTTACAGGGATGTGTTTTGGTTGGGACAAGATAATAGCGGGCCTCCTTTTTAATTAGGACTTATTTGCGTCCGCTTGAATATTTTATTATGTGCTGAACTGAGTTTGGGTGAGTAAAACTTTTCAAGCATTCAACCTGTATTCAGTATTTGATCTTGTTGTCTTGCTGAATGCCAAAGTGTCCTTAATGAATTCCAAACATGGAATTTAGACTTCTTTTGTGTCTGGAGCACAGTGGCTGTCAATAAATTTTTATTAATGTGTACATGCATGCAAGCACACGCATGGCCATATATACACACACACACACAGACACTAAACTCGTGCACACGCGCACACATACAGCTTCACAAACACTAGAGGGAATACAAGGACTGGACAGTGCAAGGACACCAACCCACTTCAACTACAATCAGACCAACCTTGAGAGGCACTGGTCCTTTCTCCTCAACCAAGCTTAAAAAATAATTTGAATACCTATATAACACGAAAATTTGCTTGCTTTGAATGGCAAAACTCATAAATACCCAAACATTTTTGATTGCACTCCTTTAAAAAACCTTGTCTCTAAAGATAAACATTGAAAAGATTTTTTTTTTTTGACTTATTTTACAGCAACAAATTGAAGCTGTTTAAACCAAACCCCCGAAGAAACCAATTGTGCGACCTGACAAAGGACTCGCTGCTTTATTACTCAAATTTTGGACATGCATACAGGTGCATAGACACACTAATATCAAATCAAATCAAATCAAATCAGATTTTATTTGTATAGCCCAAAGTCACAAAGTACATTTGCCTCAGAGGGATTTACAATCTGTACAGGGAGTGACACCCTCTGTCCTTAGTCCCTCGGTTCGAGTGAGGAAAAACTTGCCCACAAAAAACTTTAACAGAGAAAAAATGTGGAAGAAGAGCCACTGAGGATACACTAACAATAACCCAGCATCCACTTAAAGATTGAAAATTGACATAGAAGTCAATATGTGATTTTTTTTTTTTTTTCTTCTTAAATGTAGATATCTTTGCAAGTCTTTATTTTATATTCACTTTGGCTCTCACGTTTTGTTTTCTGATGAATGGGTCCAAACACAGACACCCTTGCCTGTCTCCACCGGTGACACATGAAATTAATTCAGATCGCAAAGAAGATGTGAGTCGCCGTCTGGGGTCAGATGTTGGTGCGCGTGTGTGTTTTTCTCTGTCTTGCCTGCGACAGTCTTCCGTCGTAAAGCTCCTGTCTTACCTGAGGATTAGGTGGATCAGACATTGATTGACAGATCCTCCTTTTTTTCCCCCCTTCCTACCTCCTCCTCGAGGAACGTCGTGTTTGGGGTTACAGAAGAACACAGGCGGGAAACCATGACTACAACACACCCGAGACGGACTCCTGAAACATGAGGTCTCTTTGAATTTGTGCACCGTGTGTGTGTGTGTGTGTGTGTGTTTCTGTGTAAATTATTGCACTGTGTATCCAAGCACATGTGTGTGTGTGTGTGTTTGCTCGTGTGCATTTATATGTGTGTATGAGAGTCTGTGTGCTGGTAAAGGAAGATGAAAGGTGTGTGTGTTGAGCCCTGCTGTCAGTCCCTGCCATGTTTTACAGCCCGTCCGCTCTGCACAGTGATTAGAGCTGTCGACTCTGATGTGATGACATGGGCTGAAACCACAGCAGGGGAGTGAGAGAGTGGGGGAGAGAGAGAGAGAGACAGACACCGAGAGGCAGTTTGGGGGTCAGTTGGAGATCAGAGTGAAAGTTTGAGAAGGAGAGAGAGAGAGTTTAAGAGAGAGAGAGTTGACCTTGACAACAGCTGCTGCCGCTGCTGCAGCTCTTAAAAAGTGCGGGGCCGACGCCGGGCCGCAGCCGTGATGGTTACAACATACAAGTCACTACCTGCCACTGTAAAGCTCGCAGCCCACCCATTTACTGAAAGTCGGCATACAGGAACACCTTGTATGGCAGGGAGCGGACAGAGCTGATGATATACAGGTGGTGCTGTGTAAATGCATTAGCCTTTTAGAGAATGCATTCAATGACAGCTATAAGAGCGAAGGAACCCAGATTTTTTTATCCTCCTTTTTTTATATTTACAAAGCTCTGCTCTAAAGCCGCAGGGAAGACATAGTTGCGGACACTTCACTTCACATACGTGTACTTCACAGGCGTTCCCTCTCTTTCACCTTTAGTGTGCCCCATTTCCATATGTTCTTAATCGGGCCAGAGGGAGGGGAGAAAGAATTGACGAGGCAGGGAAAAGGGGGGGGGGCACTACTCAGGCCGTGTTTGGTTTAATGTCTGCTCCTGCTCTAATAGAGGATAAATAAACACTGCTCTGTTGTGGGGGTGTGCGTAGCTCCTATGGACACACACACACACATACAGATACACACACACACAACCCACCTTCTAGTTGCGTTGGCCAGTCAAAGCTAATACAGCAGAAAATGGCTTGCTCCCCTGTCCGCCCCGTGTGCTGGTGCTGTTATTACTGGAGCCTAATAAGGCCCAGATGCCTAATATTAGACGTAATCTGTCAGAATAGTTTTGTTTATGTAATTTAATTTTTCCAGGCAGTTGTTTCCAATTAGGTTGTTTAAAAATTTTAATTGAATTAAATGGGAGATATCTCCATGAAGAGAAATGGCAAAAAAGAAAAAAGAAAAAGAAAGAAAAGCAGGGCCAGGGCCAGGGTAGACATGTGGGAACAATGCTGTTTTGGCCTGTGCGTGTACGTGTCTATGTGTGTGTGTGTGTGTGCTCCATGATACACACCTATCATTACAGCTTTCCCATTATTGTCAAGCCTCTCAGAAGTGAGTGCTGTAGCGTCTATGGTAATTATGACGTTATGAGGTGGCAATTACATTGAAATGTGTTTGACTGTCAAACGCCCACTACAATGACATGTCAGCCTGCTGAGATGAGCATAAAAATGGTTGAAATGGAGAGAATGAAAGAAATATAATGTTGAGTGACTGCTTTGCTGAGAAAGTGACAGAGGAAATTCTAGTCAGGAAATAAAAGGCTCCGCATTGTGCAAGGTACTTGACCATTTAATAACCTTTGGTTATGACAACCTAAATGCAAGCTTGTAACTTTGTGTCGAAATTGCAGAAGTTTCCTGATTGCGGAACACTGCTCATTGTGTGATTGCTTTCCTTGGCTGAGAACTACCCATCTACTATGTTTAAAGACACCGAATTGTGAAAATTTGAAGAATGTCTTGCCCCGAACCTAAATCCCTTTATCGTCATTCTCCTTTGCAACCACAAGGGGCACCAACGAGCACGCATGAATGAGTCCTGCAGCTGCATGCCTGAGGCGTCACTGTAGTCCATGCAGGACGCGTCGGTGAGCGTGCTCATCATCTCCGTGCATGCAGCGCCTACCCACTCAAAGTATGAAAGAGTCGCAAGAGGTTACAGCTTGGGGAGAGAGGGTTTGTGGGGACGTGTGTGTGTGTGTGGAGTGGAGGTGTTTAGGAGGTGGGAGAGGGAGGGGAGGCGTGGGTCAACCTGTCATATATCCCGAAGAAAGAAAAGGCAAGTGCGTGTTAGAGAACATTCCAGAGGAAAAAAAAGGGAGAAAAAAGAAAGACAAGGATCCCTTCAGCAGGCAGGGCAGTGTTGCGTGACTGGCGTTTCATAAACACACACACACACACACACACACACACACACACACACACACACATGCACCAAACAGACATCGCCCAGCTTATGAATTCTACCCTGATGTGTTTTCTCTCACTGGTAACTTTAGTATGGATGATTTAACGCTTAACTGCAATCAGTGTTAAAGCGTTCCACAAGGCTCACTCAGACATAGCTGCTGTGTGTGTGTGTGTGTGTGTGTGTGTGTGTGTGTGTGTATGTGCCTCCCCCAGCCATAACAGACTCCTGGGCTGTTTAGAGAGGCTGGCTACAATGCGGAGGACAGATGTGGAAAACCCCTGGCTCTGCAGACAAGGGCCTCCTTCATCCCTCCTTCTCCTGTCCTTCACTAAGACGGAGGGACGGAGGGATGGAGTTACTGAACTAACTTCCTGGATTACATCAAACACCCCCTCTGCATGCAGGGCTGCCGAACCTCCCACCTCCTCCCTCTCCTTCTCTGTCACTCTCTGCCTCTCTCTTTTTCTCTGTCTCTTCCTTTGCAGGGAGTCTACCTCTCCATCCAGACTTTGCTGCGCACACACACACACACACACACACTGACTTCTCTGCCCTCTCTGTGCTGAGCTGTGTGCACGTGAAGTGAAGTGGATGCATGCACTTGTGAACGTTGTCTGTCAGCAAAAAAAAAAATGATTAGGACTTCCAAACTGGATAAACGAGAATAAAAGTATACAGCTGCTAATAAATTATGAACATAAAACATTCTGGGGGGGAATAGCTACAAAGGTAGAAAAGTTTAACACAACCAGGAGAGGAGAAAGTTTGCTGTTTGACAAGGGATGCTGTAATTGAGTGAGTTGAAGCATTAAGCAGCAGGTGTTTGTGCTGTGTAGAAGGCATGGCCAAGGCAGCGAGCTGCAGAGGGCAGTCAGTAGCCACTGAGCCACGGAACAAGTTGGGGATAGGGATTGGCTGTTATCTGCCCAGCCGTCTGCAGCTGTATTTACCGCCTTTGTTTGTTGTTCCCTAAGCAGTCGGAGATATGTGTATGTGAGTGTGTGTCTGTGTGTGTGTGTGTGTTTGCTGTTCCCTGTGCGGCCTGGGGAGGACTGGGAATTTTCTGTGTCAGTGCGTCGGAGGATTTTGGCTGCAGCTTTGTTGATCCTGTCTTTGTTGATCCCGTGTTGTTGTAGCAAGGGGAGCAAGAAGATTGAGGCATTAGCCATGGCAGCCAGGACTTAACCCTCTCCCTGCCCCCTCTCTGCCTTTACCCCACCTCTGAGCCCGGGCCACTGGGCAGGGCCAGACACCCCCTCTGACCTATCCCAACTACCTGCTAACTCCCACATAAAAACAGAGCAAAAAATGCTCTTGGTTCCCCTCTTGGTTTTGTGTCATGCTCTCTGAAGCGAGCCAACTTTCAATTATTGCCTCTCTGGTTCACCCAGGCACCAGTGGCCAGAGGTGTGCGATGTTGATTGTGTGTGTTAACGCTCAGTTTGTTTGTGGCTGTGAGCCAATTGATCCAGGCACCTTTTTTTGCTTGTCTGACTAGTTAAGAGATAACAAGTTGTGTGCTTGTGTGTTTGTGTGATGTGAGATAAAGCCTCTGCTTCCATTAAAGCACACTTCTCACCCATCCGATGGGCGCTGCGGTCTTGGCACTGTGTTTTTGGCATCGTAAATACACATACATACAGTGACTTGTTTCAGATTGACTAGTTTCTCAGCCCTCTGTGAGCTGTGACCTATCCCTCTCTGAGCATCCTGAAGGTCAGGATAAAAAGTGGTCCATGGAAAGAGTAGAGTGGAGTGCAGGCAGGCTGGAGGCTTTAGCTTTTACAGTGTGACCCTGCAGTTCCAACCCAGCAGTGGAAGACACACTGCTCTGCTCTGCAGGAAATCCTAATAACACCAGAAAAGAAGGCGAGTGCGAGGAGGAACTTTTGCACCTTGCAGTTTAGGTTGCGTGATTTAGCATGTTAGTACAGAACAGAGTGGAGAAGCTTATTATTATAGAGAGGGAGAGTAAAAACTAGAGAGAAACACAGTTTTTCTCTTCTGTATTATGCTGTGCGTGCAACATAGTGATGTGCAGTTTAATTAAACTGTGACCAGAGGCCAAAGCACATCAATCCACCAGGGTGAGTCCAGACAGGTGCAAGCGTATATATGTGCATTTTTGTGTTCTCCGTCTTTTAGTGTTTGCAACATTGCCCGGGCTTGCCAAAAGTATTCTCTGTGTATTACCTACAAACATATCTTCAGGGGTGCTGAAACTAATCTGCTGATCATTTTCTCGACTGATTGATTAGTTGTGCGGACCAGAAAATTGTAAAAAAAAAAAAAGAAAAAAAAAGTTATCACTGTCTCCCAAAGCACACAATCCAAATATATTCAGTTTACATGTCATATAGGACTAAAGAAGAAGATAGTCACATCTAAGAAGCTGAAATCAGAGAATTAGTGCCGAGTGCCCACGACACGAGGCAACTATTAATCTTCTGCGTGTTTCTTCTTAGTTTTATTATTCATTTTCCGCCCTTTATCGAACATTAATGCAGCCAACAGTGGTGAGAGGACCCCAACAAATTATATATCAAAACGTGCTTTTTCATCCCAAATCGAGTGCTATTACTTTTCTAAGAGTATTCTCATAGGAATGAATGGGAAAGACATTTTCAACAATGAACTGCTCTGGCATACTTTCACCGAGAGACTTCATTTGAACTTTAAAATGTAGGTAGTCTTGCCTTCTCCTTAGTGATTCACTTTACTTATTGACAGCTTTTACCGTTTTTAAACTATTAAGGCTTAAAGTTGAGCAGGTTTTACTCAAATTTCTGGGTTTATAATGGGTGTGTATGTGGCTAAATGTTGATGACATCACCAGCTAGAGTGAGGAGCAGAGAGAAAAATCAGTGTAAAAATAAAATGTATTCGACTACCGTGGCCTCGAATGCCCCACTACAGACATGATTTATACATAGAAACGTAGGAAAATTCTCACTCACATTCGTCTGCTAAAGCTGTCAGCCTTATAGTTTTGGTGTAACACACAAAGATGCGCCAGCAACACCCATCCACAGCCTCATAGACATGCCATGTTAAAAAGGCGGGAAATTTTCTGGAGGAAAGCAGAAGCAAGGCTTCTTTGAATCGCTCTAAAGGTCACATTTCTTCACTTTATCAACACAAAAGAACTATGTAGACGTTCAGGAAGGGCTCGGGATGCTCCCAGTGATTTCGGTTCAATTATTGGAAATACGGTTTGGCCAGAAATCCTTCCTGTTCGAGGGGTGGTCTCAGCATTTTCTCTCTCTCTCTGTCAGCATTTCCATCTGACATTCTAACAGGTGCAGTTACTGCTCTGCTGATTAGGGCCGACAGGCAGAAGCCCAGCGGCGGCCATTTTAGCAGTTATTGGCACTTAATATGAACTCTTCTGTCTAAAATGACAGAGACAGCAGAGCAGCTAGCGCGTTAGCTGTAAAGGCATGTTAATTGCTAACATTAGCGGCCAATGAATTTATTAAAATTTATTAATTGCTAGTGCATCAGCCACTAAGAACTAAATTCATGCTAATTGCTCACATGATAATGCTAACATGCTAAGACCCCCGGCAACAGCCCACTTGGCACTCTCAACATTTCTGCGGGGATTTTTTTGTCTGAAAAGTTATTCTTAAAAAAATGACTCAAAACAACAACTCAGTCGACGAATAATCGATTAATCTACTTGTTGCAGCTTTAATATGTAACAATGATCTTCAATCTTTATTTAAATAAGTTAGGCCCTGGAACACAAGTTCTGATTGAACAGGTCTGGGCAGAGAAAGAAGTCATGGTCTGAATCAAAATCGCTGGCACCGGTCGCCATAAACAGCACCGCTTGGCACGCCTGCTAAAGCAAATTTTTTTTATTATCCATTAACATTAATTCATTAATTCATCACAAAGCGCACAAACACTTGCTGGGTTCCACATCCTAAAAAATATTCTATATGACATCTAAGATATTAAACCACATGCCAGTACAAAGTGATACGCATACTACGTCACCGCATGACCCTCGTTTCAAAGAATTACAAAGTGGAAATATTCAAAACCTGTGTGTCAGCTTCTAACCCTCTCCTGTTTCAAATCAGCTTCCTCACTGCAGTTCTTCCTCCCTGCCCGACAGACACAGCAGTCACCTGCAAAGGATTAAAGGGGCGTGGATGTGGCGGGTCGCTGGTTATTGTGTGTGTTATCGTGATTTGTGTTCGTGTGCTTGGCGGGTGGTTGGGTGGTGCCTGGAGGGTGTTCGGCGACCTACATAGTTAGTCTCTATTGAAACCTTGACCTGGCTGACTCTCACTCTCTGTTGCTCAGGCTAGTTGGTTTTATGCTCATCCTTTCATAGACATCGTCTTCAGCAGTCCACAGCTGTGTTTGTGTTCATGCAGAACCATCAATATAGGGCAGTATTTCAATTCCATATTGGCAATTCTTTCAACTCTCACAAGTCACACCTCGTGGCTCTGTTCTGACTTTGATTTAAGACGCTGCTGGAGATGATAAGGTTTGTCTCCTCTATTGTTTATAATACATTTCATAATTTTTCCATCATCTGTTTCTTTTTTTTTAGTATTGTGTTTTTTTATTGTTTTTTTATTTCACAACATCACCATTATTTTGACGATCACATGGCATTGCAGTGCAATTACGGTGAAGCACTTGCTGGCAATTTAACTCTTAGATCCCTCCAATGGTGCCCTTACATGTACGTATAAAAAAAATATGTATAAAGAAAAATCACGTGGTATGCATTATATAAACAGCTTGTAAACAGGTAGCAAAATGAACAGGTGTGCAGGTGTGGTACATGCTACTACATTTCTTTGGACATTTAACTTTGTCAAGCAACTCACTCACACTTACACTCACACACAAGTCTTTTTCTTCCAGTGAACTATTTTATTTGCTTTTCCAGCTGGTCGCAGAAATGATTACTTTTGTTCATGTACTGTAAACACTGACGGATGGCACCAATTGTTATTCCCATCTCTTTCTTTCTGCCTTTAGATATTCTGCAAGGGAATAGTTCAAGGTTGCTGTTTTGATCTACTCTTGCCTTTTTGTCGTGAGGAAAAAAAAAATCACCTCCATACACCCAACAAAGTTCTGGAGCACAGCGAGAGACAGAGAGGGATCATTTTTTTGAAGCTTTAATTTGACACGGAAATGTGGGCATTAGCGCGAAAAAACAAAACACAAGACGGGGAAAAGTGTTGGAGAAAACAGATGTTTCAAAAGAGAGAGAAGGTGTGCACTTTGTCAGCGTGCGCGCAAAGGGCTGTCAGGTTGGTTAGATGACGGTGGCGTGTGCGCGTTTGTGTGTGCTATGTGGGGAAAACCAATCTCACAAACAAATTAATTAGTCTCCCCCAGCAAAGGGGTTTGATAAATTGAGCTGCTCATCTCTTCCACCACCTCCCCGCCTCCCTCCGTCTTCCTCCGTTTCCCCTCTCTCACATTTTATCCCTCTCTCACTTCCCCTTTTTCCCTGGTCTCTCCTGTGCAATAAACAACTCATTACATCGTCCGACTTTTAATTGTATTTGTTCGTCGTTTGTCGTGTTTCTGTTTTGCGTCGTCTTGTCTTGCCGCATGTTTTGTTTTGCATGGTTGCATGTTCCCACACACACATGCACGCGCAGCGTCCCGTGTTTAAGCCTACAGGAGGCCCTTTAGTACTCCCAGGCTTATTCTCACTCAGCCTGAGTGGCTTATTTAGGCCTTCCATGCCGCACGGCTACACTCCACCTGCATTTAGATTAAGTAATATGTTTTAATTATTCATATTTCCTGGTTTTATTAGCCCACTTAACTGCAATATTATTCCCGCCGTTTGTCAATGGGCACTCTATATAGCCACCGCCAGGAACAGGAGAGAGCAACTTGAACAACAGGAATGTGCAACGGACACACAAAATGTATTCATGAGTTATTTTTTTTTTCTTCCCCCTCCTGTGTGGATGCTGGAGGCTGGAATGAAGACTGTGTCTCTATTCAATTATCACACTCGGTCACATGCACGCACACACACACGCAGACGGAGGCGTTAAGCAGTGTGCACTCATTAAACACTCTCATTATACACAGGAGGAGATCCCTGCAGGTGCAGTTTACCAGAGTTTAGTTCGTTT
The DNA here is from genome assembly GCA_004119915.2 of Collichthys lucidus. Lineage (NCBI taxonomy): Eukaryota > Metazoa > Chordata > Actinopteri > Sciaenidae > Collichthys > Collichthys lucidus. Next base: position 30,149,661 of record CM014082.1, on the reverse strand, counting down.
CCTGCTCCTCCTCCTCCTCCACCTCCTCTTCTCACACCTCTCTTTCTCTCTCCCCCACTCTGGTCTTCATCCGGCGTTGTTTACCTCACAAACCAAAAAAACTTAACCCCACAGGGGTGTGTCATTGTGTGTCCGGTGTGAGGAGTGGGGCTTTCTGACCCCTTGGTCTGGTTGCTGAACTTGCAGCAGGTGTATTAACATTTTATGAACCACAAAAAGCCCAGCAAATACTCGAACACGCCAACATCAGATCTTTATCACTACTTATTTATTCTGTTTTGCACCTCTCAATGCTGCCGCCGTCTAATTTAAAGGCCTTTCCGCTGGTCGAAACTTGATTATTCATATGCTAACGTGAGAGAGTCTCTGAATGGCTGTTGAGCGGTATTATTTTAGGCGGCTGAATGTTTCTTTGTGGCAAACCTCTCATTTTCTCTGCATGCTCATAGGCTTTCATACTTCTCTGATTGACGTGCACACAAAAAAGCCCTTTATACCTGACCCATTACAACTTCAGATGAGCCTGTTCAGAAAGCGTTAGGCCGTGCTCTATGCGCGAACGAGGCGCACGCGTGTGTATGTGTGCGTACATTTGAGGATGTGATAATAAGGACAGAGAGCACTCTCAGCTGGTGGTTCTGTTCAAATAGTTTCACTGGACTGTGGCTACCTAAGCACAGATACTTCTATTGTCTGTGCCCTGACAAAACCCGGCAAAAAAAAAAAAAAAAAAATGTGCCTTTTATGTTTTATAGTCTTAGTCACGGCTCCGTCCCTCCCGAGGAGAGCTGATTTTCTGACTTTCAGGGTAAAGAAATGAAAATTGCAGAAAGTTCTGAATGTATAAAGTACACCTGAGTACCGCGGCGTGTTTTGCTACAGATTTTCCGCCCGAGAATAAAAGAAGCATTGTGAGTGACAGACATTTCTTTGGTGAAATCAGTTTTATTTTCCCAGGTTTCAGCTCTATATTAATTCCATGTATACTCTGCTGTGCTCCACGAAGTTTAGAGAAGGAATGAACGCCTGAAATGTCTTTGTACTCCTACAGAGAGAGAGAGAGAGAAAAAAAAGCTGTCACATTTCAAAATTTAGAGAAGAGTCCATACCAGATGTTTTAATTAATTTACTGTAATTCATTCATCACTGTCCTGGCTTTTTTTCCTCTGCAAAGTGAAGAAATATTCCATTTGTCTCTGGTGTGCAGCACTGCAGTCCTTCTGACCTACTTTTCCTTTTCTTTTTCCGCTCCCTGCTGCCATCTTCTTTCTTCAGCGATGATGGAATACGTTTGGCATTGTTTTTGCCCAGTGGCCTCTCTGTCACCAGGTCGGTAAAAACCGAACCAAACATCCTGGGTGGATTTGTTACTTTGTGTGAGTGTGTGTGTGTTTGTGTGTTTGTGTGTGTGTGTGTGTGTGTGTGTGTGTGTGTGTGTGTGTGTTTGTGTGTGTGTGTGTGTGTGTGTGTGTGTTTACCTCAACTGTGGCCAAAAATGTGTCTCCACCTGAAATAACTTGAGTGGTTCGATCAAGTAAACCAACAATGGTTTCAAGTTATTGTACACTAGCAAGGCTTCTCTGTGAAAAACGCAGATCTTATATTTCCACTTATCTCTGATTATTCCTAAGATTTGCAGGTATATCGTGCAGTCTCTCATTCTCTTGGTCTTGTCTGACCATGAGAGATGCACATAAGTATGTTTAAGTGACAAACGTGGGTATGGAGATGCACAACAGCATGTCCAAATGCTGACATTGGGATAGTGGAGTAACAGATGGTGTAATAAAAAAAAAGTTGCACAAAGTTCGGTGTCACCTATAACTCATTCTTCACCTCACCTCGCCTTTCTCGTCTTTGTAATAATACGATTCAACAAAAGTGGATTGGAGACTTCTCAGCTGGAAGGCTCAGGATGTCAGATGGCATAAAACCCTCTGTTCCACAAAAACTAAACCCACCAACGCTTCAGGTTCAAAGCAACAGACGCACTTCACATGACGCAATCAGTTTTGCATTGATTGTTCCAACTCTCGGTTGCATTCGGCTGTTTTTGTTCGAGGGGAGAGATAACATTCAAGTAGTGTGTGTGTGTGTGTGTGTGTGTGTGTGTGTGTGTGTGTGTGTGTGTGTAAAAGAGTGTTTGCAGAGAGAGGGGAGCTGAGGAGGCAGCATCCCACCAGGGTTTGGATTCTTAAATTATGCCTCACTGTCTTTTGTTAAATGTGATGCAATAGTGATGCAGTGTGTGTGTGTGTGTGTGTGTGTGTATTAAACAATGAATGAGTGAGTTGCGAGTCAGTGCTGATGTCAGTCTATGTTTAAGGCTGTTTTTCAACCCGGAGGAAATTATAGGTTCTCTATTGATGAGAGAGGGAAACCCCTCCCCTCTCAACCTTGCCATCTCTGTGTATGTATGTCTGTGTGTGTGTGTGTGTGTGTGTGTGTATGCTGTACATGCACATAGATGTGTTTGCACATGTGCGTGTGTGTGTGTGAGTGGCAGGGCTGCTATCTGTGCCATCACACGTGGATGTGCGTGTTAATAGAGAATGCCCCACGCTGCCACTGCCTTTGTTCACCAAGGACATACATATGCATGAAGCCCGTGTGCGTGCATGTGTGTATGTGTGTGCATGGGGGGTGGGTGGGGGGGGTTTACTAATTACTAGATTTCTATCATGAATATGTATGGCCGCATCCTTTATTATGGGATTGGCTTAAACACATCACACAGACGGACGAGTGGCAGAGAGAGAGAGAGAGGAAAAGCGGGGGCGAGGGCTCGAGAGGGGAGACGCCTCTTCAGAAAGAAAGAAGAGGTTTTTCTGCTGCCATTGGTTTGCACCTTCAACCTCCACCGTGCATGTTTTTATTTATCAAAAATAATATTCATTAATCTTCCAACTGCGTCAGATATTTAAACATAACCTTGTCCCCCTATTATTAGGGGTTCAATCCTATTACCAACCGGATGATGAAGAAGAACTGTAGTGGACAAACCTTTTCTTTTTATTACCCATCCACTCGTTTCACATTGTCCAACCTTTTAATGTTGCGTATTTTATCAGATAAAGCTTTGAGAGCTTGGCGGTTTTTCGTTTGACGCTTCTGAAATGTTTGGTAGTGACCTTTCATGTATTCATGTATATAATTAGATTTCTATTGCTGGTGCATTAACATTAAAACGCCGGATTTAATGATGTAGGTGGTCAATATAAAGCGACTTTTTTATGTACATTATACTGGATTACCTATTTTGCAAACAGGGCATCTGACCCGGTGCTCCAGAAACATAACAGCACCACGCTTACTGTTTGCATGAATAATACGTTCATTTACTTGCCACCTTAAACCAATAAGCTGTGTGACGTTAGATATGTAGAGAGTGACCACAGGTATGAAATGTTCTGACTGTAACTTCTAAAATGGGATGATGATGATGATGATGCTGCTATTTCAAGACTAGTATTTACGGCATTGACTAGCGAGTTTAGCAACGTTTAGACGCCTGGACTAAATTGCACACGTCTCTACTGTCAGGTACTTGAACCTATGATAAAGCATCGTATTTTTAGATAACATGATGAGCTATAATAACAATAATTTACATAATCTTATGTCTTGAATGTAAAATCTGCAAAAAAATAACTGTTAACTAAAGCTACTACACTACACAAAGTGGTATTAAGATGTATTTAAAAAATGAAGCACAGTACTTGAGTAATGTACTTTCCACCGGTGCTCATAGATTATTACAGATAATATAGTCATAGATAGTCCTTCATCTGTTCGGTGCTGAAGATAAAAACTGAAGCTTCCTCCGTCCACGAGTCGAGCGTTTAAAAGCGGCGTGCCACTTCATCTCTGTCTCCTCTTCTCTCTCTTCTCTCTCTCTCTCTCCACTCGCCTCTTCTTCCTCTCTTTCACACACAAACGGTCCCAATTTAAACTTACACTCATGCGATCTGACATGTATACAAAATACCAGGCATTAAGTATTTTTCTGGCTTGTATTGTTTTTTCCACATGGACAAACTCAATTACGAGAGCTGTGTCTTTTTTTGCGGCGGGGATGTGAGAGGTGGAAGACAAAAAAAAAAAAGAGAGAGCAGAGGAAGTCATAAGAGACGTAAACAACGTGCACAGAGAAGACTTAGATAAATGAATGAATGATCAATCCTGTTATCCACCTCTGCTCTCTCTCTCTCTCTCTCTCTCTCTCTCTCTCTCTCTCTCTCTCTCTCTCTCTCTCTCTCTCTCTCTCTCTCTCTCTCTCTCTCTCTCACTTTTTTTGTCTCTTTCATTCTTTATATATTTCCTGCTTCTCTTGTTTTGCTCCACTCACCCCAACACCCGGAAAAATCGCACAATCAGAAGACTATGAAAGCTGCTATCTCTCTCTCTCTCTCCCCCCTTCCCTCATCCCTTCCCTCACCCCACCCCACCGGTGCTATACCTCTGACAATAGTCTGGCAATCTGAGCAGAGCGAGGGGAAATAAAGGAGCAGGACAGGTTTTTAAAGAAGAGAGAATGTCAACTGTCAGTCTGGCTGTGACACTGGGAATCAGTGTAAGCCATCAAACTTCTATCCTGAGAGAGAGGAGGAAGAGAATAGGGGGGGAAACAGAAAGAGAGGGCGGCGTGTATTTAGCCCAAAGGAACAAGGGGGAGAAAGGGCAGCGTGAGTGAGTCCATGCTCGGTAAAGAGGCTGGTCATCTTTAGTTTGTCAGGGCTTGATTTGTCTTTTTATTTTTTTATTCCAAAGCTGCTCTCAGCATCTCTCCACCTTGTGCAGGGGCTGGTGTGCCGGGTCTTTGAGTGTTTGAGAGGGCAAGCTCTTTTTTTTGCATTGGAAAAGGTAGAGAGAGAGAGAGAGAGAGAGAGAGGGAGAGAGAGAGAGAGAGAGAGAGAGAGAGAGAGAGAGAGAGAGAGAGTAAGAGGACGAGGCGTTCAGGGCCGCTTGTGATTGTGAGCGTTAACACAGACATCACAAGTTTCCCAAAGTGAGAGAGGGCAGCGGGGTGCAGCGGGGCATTGAGCTGGAGAGAAAGAGAGGTTGCAGGAGGAGAGGAGGAGGAGAGGAGGAGGAGAGGAAGAGAAGCGGCCGTGTTTGAAGAGAGCTGTTGAGATAAATCAGTATGTTTACGTTCGGGAGGAACAAAGTGTTCCGTTGGCAGAAGAGCACTCGACTGTCCGTTTCCCCTTGGACTGTTTTTTACCGGACCCCTTTGTGTGTGTGTGTGTGTGTGTGTGTGTGTGTGTGTGTGTGTGTGTGTGTGTGTGTGTGTGTGTGTGTGTGTGTGTGTGTGTGTGTGTGTGTGTGTGTGTGTGTGTGTGTGTGTGTGTGTGTGTGTGGTTTCACAGCAGTGTCAACTCTTGTGCCATTAAAGCTTGTCAACATTTCATTCTTCCTGTAGTGGACAGTAGATGGGCCGATATGTGAAATTCAGGTATTAACATGAAGAATGGTGGCTACAGTTTCTGTCTTTGCAGACTGAAAGCACCACAAATGATTATATTATATTATACGTGGCACACAGCTTTTCTTTGACTGTGCTGTAATTGTGGGCCCACTGTACACTATGTGTGTAGAGGTAGGTGTCTGCGTACTACAAAGGAGAGAGAATATTCACTGTGTATTCTGGAGGTTTGAGGATATCCGGGGTGAAATTGAAGAGGTCCTCGTGCTTTCTGCTGGTGTCCGATGTCTGTATATGTTCTATAAAAGCACACTTTAAACAGTGTTTATGTAAATCTGATCTGGTAAATACTGAGGTTATTTTTTTAGCACTGCTTTAAAACACTGATACCAAGGACTAGATTAAAACCAAAACACTGTTTGAGTATGTGCTAAACGCTTTTCCTAAACTATTTATAACTTCATTAAAGTGATATCTATTGCTAAACGTGTGAAATCATTTTATATATTAACACGTTGACATCATGAAAGCTGCTTTTCTGCATGGTGAACAAAGAATAGTCACACTGACAGTGATATCTCTGCGATAATGTGTTTTGCTGTCAGATATCGTATGGAAAATGATACCCAGCATTACTTTGAACATGTGCAAGACCTGTTTAACATGTGTGTCACTGTCCCAATTTGCACTTTTTTTCATCCTTAAAGCCTGTTTCCGACTCACAGTCAGCACAGTGTCAACAAGACACTTACTGTTCCCAAAGAGCTGGACAAAAAACACCACCGACTGCTGCCATTAGACGGGTTAACGGTGTCAACAACTGGTGACAAACACACAGTATTGCATTGCTATAGACGCAGACAAAGAATAAAACAGACACGAGCTTGTGGCTCATAACTTGTCCAGACGCCGCCAAGTGGAACGCCGCCACAGCGATGAATGATATCAAGCAAACAGACGAGGAGGAAAACCTTCTGTATCTCCTTCCTCTTCTTCGTCCATTGTCCTTACACACGGTTCGTCTATATCAGCGAGTCCAAAGCAGTGCAGAGCGCAGACAGGAGAGGGCCGCGCGGGGTGTGGTGTGGTGGAAAGGGGGCTTTATGCGCTCTCGCGTACAAGAGAGAGGAGAGAATGATAGCCATTCTGCTTTTATTATCTGGAATGTATCAACTTAATCACAGCTCCATTCTCCCTCAGTCCTCCCCTGGGCTCAGTGGGAGACACTGAAGGAAAATTGGAAAAGTATCACTGGGCTGGAGGTAGAGACGAGTGGAGATGGACAGAACAGGGGGATGGGAGGGAGGGGTGCAAAGAGTAACTACTATAAAGAGAGGGGCAGAGAGACACAGAGGAGAGAGAGGGGGGGGGGGGGAAGAGATAAACGTGTTAATTTTTCATGGCCAGCCGGTCGTAATCACAATGTTCGGTGCCCTTAGAGTCTTTAGAGTTGGCCAATTTAAGTGTGTGCATATGTATATATGTGTGTGTGTGTGTGTGTGAAGGAAGAGAGATGGATCGCGCTTCATTACCAAGACTTAGGGGACCAAACCCCCCCACACACACACCCCAACCCCTCACACTCCCCTGTGTCCCTGCCTGACTGCCCAAAGTTATAACAGTCACTATCATAAAGACACATTATCCTCTGATAGTGACTGCACCGTCTTAAGGCTATAAAAACACTCCAACTTCATTTATTTGCCATATATGGCCACTGATAGAACTAATGAACTAACGGCGAGAAAGTGTCAGAGCAATCAAAAAGAACCACGGATAAAAAAAAAAAATTTTTAAAGTCGCCAATTTGAAAATGATTCGACCACTGGCGCAAAGTGTGTGTGTGTTGTGTGTGTGTGTGTGTGTGTGAGAGACACAGCGCGTCGCATTCATGCACACTGTTTACTCTTCCTTTCTTTTTTCCTAAATAGATATTTCGAGTGTGAACAAACTTAAAACCTCAGTAGCTGTGTGTGTGTGTGTGTGTGTGTCCGTGTGTGTGTGTGTGTGTGTGTGTGTGTGTGTGAGATGAAAGATCCGCTCCGTGCACTGTCAGTGACATAAAATACCTGGCACTGTATAAACAACATTGTTCTAGAACATGAGCTCAGTCCAGTACACACACACACACACACACACACACACACACACACACACACACACACACACACACACACACTCAAACACAGAGCAGGTTAATAATGACCATAATCACCCATCCCCAACACACACACACACACACACACACACACACACACACACACACACACACACACAAACACAGTTTGGCAGCACATGGCCATGTAAGGGGAAAACCGCTGTGTGTGTTTACACTAAAACACTGCTTGTCTGAGTGGCTTTAGAGCCCAGGCAGAGCGGGCAGCCTCTTTAACAAGAAAAAACAGGCAAACACACACACACACACACACACACACACACACACACACACACACACACACACACACACACACACACACACACACACACAGCCTTCCCTTCCTCCTCTCCTCTGTGTTGAGTCCTCTGCACGCTCTCGTTTATCTGTCATCAGGTTGCGACATGACACAGTCCTGATAATCATGCATCTTATGCCCGTAGGTATAAATCATAACGTGTGTGTTTGTGTCCCAGCACAGGACGCGTCACAGAGCATGTGGAGTGTCAGCTGCTGCTGCTGCTGCTGCTGCTGGTCCCCTTCATAGTGTGTCTTCATTACAAGCACTTGCCTCTGTTTCTTCCGCTGGGGGGAGTGTGTGTGTTTCTATATTTGCATGCTTGTGAGAGAGAGTGAGCTTGTGTGTGTGTGTGTGTGTGTGTGTGTGTGTGTGTGCAGGTCAGAAAGGCAGCATTTGTTCTGTGAAGGCCTATAAACATCTGCGATCCCTTTTAAGGGATTGTTTAGATTGACGGAACGGGAAAATAAACGTTCTCAAGGAGGCCGGCGCTCTTTACTGACAGAGAGATCTGCGCTACCAGCACAAAATGTGTATACGTGTGTGTGTGTGTGTGTGTGTGTGTGCGTGCTGAGCCTAAAATGACAGGTTCTTTTTTTGGCTGCTGTTTTGGTGATCAGAGTTTTTTTACGTGAACCCTCCATGACCTTTCTTCTCCTCCTCCTCCTCCTCCTCCTCCTCCTGTGCCCTCCTCACTCACTAATCCAGCTCTCTACCTCAGCACACTCAAACTCTCAGCAGCTCACACTTTTCCTATTTTTTTCTCTCTCTCTCTCTAAAAGCATGGGTGTTGTTTCTACCCCACCCCCACCGGTTCATACCCCATGATAACTCTCCTCTCCTCACCAGCAGAAACTTCTCCCCCGTCTCCTCTCTCTTTTTTTTCATAACACTCCTCCTTATGCCGAGGAGGTTGTTGTGTCTGGAATCGCGAGCAACATGTGGAATATATCAAAACCCTCTCTGTCTTGCTCGCCCTCTCACTTTATTCACACATACCCGGCGTGCGCGCGCACACACACACACACACACACACACTAGCAGTAGATCTGGTAGCGGCGCGCTGAGTCTCCTTGAGAACGTCCAGCGTGAGGAAGTGGGGTGTCCGTCCAGCCGTGATTTAGGTCAGAGGGAAGCAGGGATGGGAGGCTTCTCTGCTCTCTGTTTATTTGAAGCAGGAGCCATTACTGCTGTCTCTGGGCCATATTTATACACAGACACAGAACAGACGCGCGCTGATACAACCGGACTGCCGCGCGTGTGTTTCTGTCTGTGCGCATTTTGGGGGGAGGAAAGAAAGGGCATGCATATTATGTGACTCGGGAGGGGAAATGTGTGTCTGTGTACAATGCACAGTAAAAATAAACTGCTGTGATTTGTGGTCTGGGCCTAATAGAGGAAGGGCCGGCACTTTTTTTTTTTTAGCGGGAACAGTGTGCAGCGGTGGGGGTCTCAGCGCAGCAACATTAGGAGTCAGCAGGGACTGCTGGCTTCACTCCAGTCCAGTCCCAACATACTTGATTCACCTAATGAAAGACATCTAATCACCGAGCTGGGGTAAAATAAGCACGAGTCCATCTGCTGTGTGGAGTATGAGTTAAGGGTTTGCAGCAGAGTAAATAAAAGTGTCAGTGTGTGTGTGTGTGTGTGTGTGTGTGTGTGTGTGTGTGTGTGTGTGTGTGTGTGCGCTCCATCCAGGACCGCGTGCCAGCAGCCAGGTTGTGCAGAATCCGGCGTGGTGTAAACTAGTCCCATGGCGTCTATTGCCTCTCTGCCATTACTGCAGGGTTGCCGCAGCTTGTAAAAGCCTCGTTAACACAAAGACCTGCTCACATGTTAATTGGCTAATTGACTAATTAATTTTTGCATAAAGGCGTGCACGGGGAGAAAAGGCGAGCTAATTGAAAGTGACTATAGGTTTAATTACGTGAAGAAAGGGGGCGAGGAGGCGGTGGGAGGAGGCGCGGGTCTGTTGTTCTTTTTTTTTTTCCTTTCACGGCGATTGTCTTATAGGTTCTCGCTCATTATCTCACCACTCTGATCTTACATCACGTCTTACCTGTCAGTTCACTCTCCTCTCTTGTTAACTATTACCTCACCGTGAAAACCCAAAACTCCTACCATGAGCGTTGTAAAGATACAGAGGCTAACTGGGGGCCTTTGAGTGAGTGACAGCGATGCCAAATATGAGATAAAAAGCATCGAACTAAGCTTATTGCTTATTGTCGTAAACATTTCTCCAGGCTCCCTCTCTCACACTGAGAAATAATTCACTTATGAATGCCAAGCTGTTGCAGAAACCACGTCAGGCCCGCTAACCATCTACCAGCGGTACTGTCTGTTTCAGGGAGACATCAGTGTGATCATGCATTCGCATCAACAGTAATCTAAGTCCCAATTATTGAACAATACGTAAAACTGACACACGCGTCGGGGGCCCGAGACAGAGGAATGTACCAGTGAACGAAATGTCTGTTAATTCAATTCCTACCCGCCGCTCACTAAAACACCACCACAAATTAAATCGGCCGGGGGAGCAGACGACTAACAAAGGAAATTAACAACGATGCTGCCTCTGTATTAGGGCATATGGATTCTCTGCATGTTTGCTGCGTGTGCGTAGCCGCAGCCTCGTGCCTCCGTACGCGGGGAGAGAGAGGAGGGGGAAAGGGCCAGTTTTAATCAAGAAATCCATTCCACTTTTCTAACCCCTCTTCGCTTCTTCGCTCCCCCTCCCTCCGTGGCAGGCTTGTGTGGAAACAGAAGTGCTAAATTACCCTGGAGCAGTCAGACAAAAACATCTTGTTGGGTTCTAAATTGCTTTGCATGCATATTAATTGGACAGAAATCCCTGCAGTGTATTTGGGTTTTTTTGCACAAGCGTTTTTGTGTGCGACTTCACGAGCTCGTGCGTCTGTACTGTATCTGTATATGTACAGTATGTGTGCGTGTGCGTGCGTGTGTGTGTGTGTTGGACAGAACCTGTGAGCTATTATAGCTGCAACGGCTTGCAGAGATTTGGAGGTTATCTGTTTTTGTTGGTTAATTGTGAAGCTGATAGTATCGAGGGTCTGGGCCAATTCAAGTGGGCTTTCAGCCAAATTACCTCAGTAATCGTCTGTATTCAAGTCCCTGCTGGATGCTCTCACCAAGACAGAGCCTGGGAAGCCCTGAAGTTCAATGGAGAGGGGCAGATCTGACCCTCAGCTTTAGACAGCTTACACTGTAATTGAAATGATATTGTTTTTTTTCTTTTTTTTTCACACCATTATTGGATCGCTGACAAGATTTCACCCAAAATTCCATTTGTGGTCAATTTATCCTGTTTGTTTTTTTAATTAATGCGGGCGGCTAATGAACTCGGAGGGAATCTTGGCTAAATGATCCGAGTTTCCTCCGTGTTCCCTGTTATCTTTTAAGTAGTAGGCTTTGGAATTGGAGCATGAAATTGTTTGAAAGTAGGGAAAGGAATTCACTTGGACGGAGCGCACAAACACTGACGCCAATGAAAAGCGGAAGGGGCGTTTTGGATTTTTGTAAGTTTACATCATTCGCTCAGGCTAGAAATTTCATTGACTATGACTAAAGATTAATTGAACTCAAACTAGTTTACTGTGGCGCAGACACGAAGGACTGACGAAATGCGCACGCCACAATCAGAGGTTGTTTTTTTCTTTAGTATGTTGATTCAATTAATTATATTCATTTGATCAATTCAAAAGTGGAGCACATTGCATAGAAGCAGAGTCTTCCTCAAACCATCCTACCTCTATCCTCGTCCAATTAGAGTGTATCGACTATTGAACCCACTGAATGGGTTTAGAAATGATGTTGATAGAATGTGGAGGGTATTTAAAAAAAAATACAAACCGCCTCAAATGATTCTCATCTCATCTGGAATTACTCATGAAATTATGAATGCATTTATACGTCTCAGATCTGACAGAAAAAAGCATCAAGCATAACCTTGACGGGCGATTCCTTGGCGTTCCCGTGACCCCTTTGACCTCCGACTATTTAGTTTCTACTTTCTCATCTTTCTCTCACCGCGCACAAAGACCCAAACATGTACATTCTGTGGTCACGCATAATGTCTGAATTAACCGGTAGCTGCGCCTTCACTTCAAACATTTATTTCTCACATGTCACATGTCTTTATAACCCACTGCCCACTTCCAGAGCTGGCTTCTTCTGTAAATTCATGTTTGTGTGTGGGTGTGACTGGAGGGGAGGGTGGGGGGATTGAGACCAGCAAAGTGGATTGAGACCGTAAAAAAAAAAAAAAAAGGGCAGCGCGGGACACAAAGTGGTATTAAAAAGGCGATGCCCCCTGTCACAACCTCCACTTAAACCACCTCTAGACAGGAATTAGAGTGTGTGAGAGTGCACAAGGTGGAATAAAAATCTGCAAGTCAACGCTCGGCCTGTTTAGTCACCAGCGGGCTTGGCAGGAAACAGACTGAAGGACTGAAATCCTTTCCATGATTTTTTTTTTTTCAAAAGAAGTTGTCATCATTGTCTTCATAGTGTGCTATGCAGGACTCCAGGCCATGAATCCCCAGACAGTGACCTCATATCTCACCCCCCCATTAACCTCCAAACACACACACACACACACACACACACACACAAACAGTCAATCCACCCACACACATATTCCTTTTCTGTATTTCATTTCTTCTTTTTTTTTCTCCTCCTGTTTCTTTCCACATCTCGGCCGGTAAACTTCTTAGTGTATTTGTGTGGGACAGGAATTCATACACAAGCACATAAACACGGCAGACGAGTAAGACGAGATGTCAAAAAAGAGACAAACACACTCACACGCGCGCACACCGAGCACGGTGGGAAGCTGTGAACATAAACACTTAACCCTGGAAAGATTCAATGATGGCGGATAAAAGAGTGATTTGTGTTCCGCTAAGGGGAAAATGAGTAATCCTATCATTCAGCGTGACATGCAACACAACACGCCGCATCAGTCACAGACGCACACGCACACACACACACACACACACGACACTAAACACCGCCTATCAGGATGATAAAAGCACGCCTCGCCCACACAATAAAGCGTTTGATTTTTCTATTTTCCGTGTCATTCATTTTCTCTTTATGCTGTTGTAAACCTCTTCTTCGCTCTCTCTCTCTCTCTTTTCCCCCCGCCGGCGTTGCTCCTGACACAACAGCACATATTTGTGTATTCATGTAAATATCTCAACTAATCTCTATAAATATATTTATGAGATTTAATACCTTTTGTACTGTAATACTATGCGTGCCGTGCACCGGGGTTTTACACCCTCATGAAGACAAGCGTGCACATATACTCTCACACACACACACACACATCTACACATAGCTTGCATTGGTTGCATACCAATCCCTTGGTCTTTCTTTCTTCCTGCCGGGGCATTAATTCCTGCCCATATTTCCATCTGATTATGGTCCGGTTATACCCGCAACTAATTGAACATTAAATATAAAGAAAGTTAATGAAAATGTCCTTTATCCCCTCCAAACTAGGCCTGAGAACGCATCCATTAACGCAAATTAATCTGGCCCTGGTGCGTGTTGCAGGGGAGAAGATATATGCACAGTTTGCTGCTCTCCTCTTCGACCCGAATTATGGTCCGTCTCCCCGAGCAGGACAGTTAAATAACAAAAGATGCGTTGTTCTGCTCCTTCGGAGTGTTCTGCTAAGCCATTCCCAGAGCTCTCATTCCCATATCTGGCTGAAAACAACGTGACGATGATGCCTTGGCTCTCAGCTTGGAGGTTTCTGTCCTGAGGGTTCTCCTCTTACTCCTGCTGGCCTGTATACGGACCACCATCAGTGACCTGTCACTGATTTGGATAGAAAAACGCTCTGTGTGTGTGCAGCGTGGGCCAAAGCCCTCTCTCTATTTCAATATCAGGACAAAGATTGTTTTAATGGACAGGTGTCAAAACCGAAGCACCGAGATACAGTACAGTCAATCACAAAAACCACAGACTCGTGATGAGTTCTGGCGAAACAATTAATGAATAAAATAAGATATCTGTGACTCTGTATCACATCTGAGGATCTGAAATGGAAAAAAAAAAGATTGGCAAGTTGAATGAGCGAATAACACTTAAAATTTATTGGCAGCATAAATGTGAATCTGCAGCGGACTGTCTTGTTTTCTAATGGGCTTGTTAGTTTTACTCCTTCTTTGCTTTTCCCTTTCATTTCGAGCTTCCTGTGCAAGCGGCTTCGAACAGAGCCGGAGACAACCCACTGTGAGTGCAGCCAGCAGACAGACTGACGCACGAGGAAAAAAGGAGGAAACAATGAATGGATGGATGCTTTCATTCTGATGAAAGGAATAAACGCTAAGGCATTTATTTTGTCTATTATCCCACTAAAAAGCCCTCTCCATTCCCGCCTCCCTCCTCTTGTTCCCCCAGGCCCGTCATATTAGCATCTCTCCTGGACAGCGAGGGGTTAACTAACCCGTTTAAGGAGAACCACAGAAAACAATACTTGGACCCCAAAAAGACAATGGCAGTGCCTTTCTCCACCGTATTTGTAATTTAACATCAAAAGGCTCCTCTCCCAGCGACCTCTGAGAGCCAGCGTCTCTTTAATGAAGCGCCCCACCCCCCTTAATCACATTCAAATTGGTTAGTGTTCAGAAAATAGAAATATGTATTAGATAGCAATAAATTTTCATCATTGGCTAAGCCTGCTTCTTAATTGTCCTGTCCCAAGGCTTGGGAATTTCATTGTTCGTTAGGTGCTTAAGTCCCCCATCTCATTCAGTCTCTCTGACATTACTGCTGAGGGCTCTAATGCCCAACTAATTTGAATGGGGATTTACATGATAGAGCAGGGAGCATTAAAATGTGGAGGGAAAGGAAAAAAGGGAAAAAGGAAAAAGGGGGGAAACGGCTTCTTTCACTTCAAAAGTCACTTTGTTCAAAGTCAAATGACAGTGTTTAAAGATGCTCTATCTCTCTCTCCTCAGGATTTTGGACAGCAGTGCCAAGTTTAATGGTTCGTTATCTTAGCCCCTCTCCGTCTTCCTTTCTTCCCTCTCTCTCTCTCTCTCTCTCTCTCTCTCTCTCTCTCTCTCTCTCTCGTTCTGCCGCCGACCATACGCTTTTGTTTAGTGGCACCACACTGTTCGGGAATATACATTGTTTTTGAGTGACTTTGAATTGCAAAACACTTCTGTCGTTCTCCATTATTTTTTTTCCCCCCTCGCATTTCTGTTTCTCTGCATGTCACTCAATATTATGCCATCGGGGGTTTAGCTTATTGAATAGGCTGGAATGTCCATATTTGTGTGCACGCATGTACTGTATATGTGTGCGTTTGCGTGTGTGTGTTCAGTGTGGTTCTAATATTAGATTAGGCCTGTTGCTGTTACTTTAACTTCATGCTGCCATGTAACCTCGTCCTACCCGCTGTTTCTGCTGGTGGCTGGGCTCGCTCTTTGACAGAAATGAGAAATGCCTGGAATTGTTTTGTGTTTGTTCTGGAGGTATTTTGGATCAGAGGTAGATTGTGTGTGTGTGTGTGTGTGTGTGTGTGTGTGTGTGTGTGTGTGTGTGTGCATCTGTTTGTATTTCTCCCAAGTATGTCTATTTTGGATCCGTGTGAAATAGAAGCAGTGGTGATAAAGAGAATCAGATGTTTTCTATGTGTGTGTGTGTGTCTGGCTGTGAAGACATATAAATGTCCATAAGGCCGACACAGGGTGAACAGTTTGCATGGGGAATTAGATACTTGGCAGTCTTGGGTTGGCTTGTGCGTGCATGCGTCTGTTTGTGTGTACACATATTCAACGTGAGGGCTGTGGATGTGCATGCGAGCGTGTGTGTTTTGTGTTCTGCTGTTTGTTTTCACCTGAATTAAAGCCAATTAAGTGTCACACCCCTGCTCACCTGGTTGTTAAAGTATTCAGAGTTTCCTCCTCCCCCACCTGAGACAGGGCCTCTCGTGGCATCCAGCATCATGCTGCATATTAGGTGAGAAAATCTTAATTATGAGACCCTGGCGTTAATTATTGTTTGCTCTCTTTGTAGCTCATAAACACGGACGCTCTCCACCGCCGATTCTCCGTAATTGGCGCGTTTTGTTTGACCCGCGTGTCACCGGAGATGAGAGGAGGTTGCAGAGGGTCAGAAATAATGAGAGAGCGCGTTCGACCTTAGACGCGGAGTCGACTTAGGGCAAGAAGGGCATCATCGTACGCGATGACGCACAATGCCGCGCGCGAAAGTTGCAGACCAGGTGCCAAAGACAGCGAAGGAATTCCTCATTATTTTATCACTTTGTACCATTCTTAACAATTCCAAAGAAGAAAATAAAAGTGCAGCAGCGAGCGAAATCAATTTCGGCGAGAGTCATTGTGCGAAAGGTATTTTCAATTTGATTCTCTCATTCCGCGCTTTACGAGTACAGCAGGATCCGACAGACCATCTTTTCGGTCGCGGTGTCGATGCTTTGCTCGGGCCGTATGTGTTTTAATCTTCGTCTCGTTATCTGAGGTTATCGAGCTAAATGTCTCTGCTGTCTGGAGACTAAAGATCAGAGTCAGGGAGTGAAGGGTTAACTCTGATAATCACCTGTATCGATCCGTGTGCGTTAGAGGAAAAACTGCTGGTTCCAGAGCAGCCGACCATGAATGGTTATTGATTCTATCATAAAGACCGGCTGTCTCCTGAGTCTATGGCTCTTTAGGTAATCACTGATGCCTGTTTTTTTTTTTCCTGGCACTCCGACAAGTTCATAACTTACACCTGTCCTCCACATCTGGACACTTTTTAAACTCATCACACCCCCAACAGACCTGCACCTTAAATCTCTTTCCCGACGTTGGCACACTGCCCCCTTTCTCCTCTAGTGTCTCATCGCTCATCCACTTTGTCTTCACGGCTGCCTTCTCTGTCTCTATCCCTCAGAAACCTTCTTCCCCCCAAAGCCTCATTGTCAGCCGATGGACAGACAAGCAAGCAAACAGACAGACGCTGCTCACTAATCAGGCTTATGATGCTACCGGGCTAATAGAGCCATGTGCCCTGCTTTAGACCGCTGCTGTAAATGATTATCGTGGCTCAGGCTGAGCTGTATTAGTGGCGGCCTGCCGTCACTGATAGCTCCTGGCTCCCTAACTTTATTGCAGTGATAAAGCCCCTCTAGAGCTTGCATTAGAAACAATCAAGCGATCTCCTCTGGTCTCGTGTCTAGGTGGGAATGGCTGTAGATTGCGTTTTCTTTTTTTCTTTTCGACGCTGAGAACCGAGCGAGAACGCTCTCCCACGATAAGACAGAGATGAACCAACAAGTGTTCGTCTCTCTTCCTCTTCTCGGCCTGATTGACGTGCGTTTTAAAAACCTGAATCATCACTCAATGACTTCAGCCTTAAAAATATACGAACACAGATTAATACTTGTTGAGTGTCTGTGTGTGTGTGTGTGTGACCACTGCACTACAGCACCCCTAATGGCCTTCTGCTGAAGTGGAGAGCCCTTATTTTTACACACCGAAGACACACACTGCCGACACACACTCATCACCCTTGGAAGCATATACACAAACACACACACACACACACACACACACACACACACACACACACACACACACACACACACACACACAGATGCTAGCACACACACCCACCCCAACTCTCAGACTGGCATGCAAAGAGGAAGTAAGGTATATTTTTAATTTTGCGCTGGTCACAGAGAGGTGGGTGTGATCCGCCGTGTGTGCCAGCGCAGAGACAAAAAAATCACACAAGGAACACACACAGGCTTACACAAATAACGCATACACGCCCACACACACACACACACACCGTACCCTCACAGATGCACGCACACAAAGACACAGACAAATGAGACCTTAGTGAAATAGCTGGTGGGTTTTCTGCTATGGTCATGATTTCCTTCAGGGCTGTGAAAACACTCTGCATATGGAGTCCATCTCCTCTATGGCTTAGCACTGAGACGAACACACACACACACACACACACACACACACACACACACACACACACACACACACACACACACACACACACACACACACAAACACACACTCAGCATCAACACGTGGAGGAATCTTTTCCTAGCACTTTGAGCCTGCTACTGTAGAGGTACGGTTTCTGGTTTGGCACGGAGCAAAAAAAAAAAAAAAAAGGTGGTGAGACGAGGAACGTATGCGACAAATTAGAAACACTTTGAGGATTCATATCATGAACAGAAACTGCCTTAGGTAACCCTGAACGTAGACCTACACGTGTGATTGAGAATGGCTGTCTGTTAAAGTGTAAGCAGTGTGAGGTATTCTGGCACGGCAGGAAAATCAATAAGAGCCGTTGTGTTTTTTTTTGTTTTTTTTTTATCCGAGTGGCTGTCTATTGAGTTACCGCAGCTCCGCTAACAGGTTATCAACTCAGGGCAATGTGTGTGTGTGCGACTGCGTGTATATTCATTAACATCCTTATCGCCAAGCAGGCACATAGAAACCTCGCCTGGCTCTGTGTGCCTCTCTCTCTCTCTCCTTTGACTGGGTCGGGGTGTGGAAGTATTGACCAGTTGCCAGGGGATAGGAGCTATTGATTGTGACTTATCCAGCTGTTTATATTTGAACCCTGGGTTTAACCCCCATCGATCGACACACACCTCGCAGTCTGCAAGGTGTTCAACTCTGCTTTTTCTCTAATGGGGCTAAATGGTTGTGCAACTGTGTGTGTGTGTGTGTGTGTGTGTGAGAGACTCAAAACATCCTGCGTGGCTTTCCTTTGCCTGTAAAATGAGAAAGAGGATAATAAAGGGAGCCGTTTGATTGACATGCTTGTTGACATTGGGTGATATATGATGTGTTTCACAAACATACATGCACGGCTCTATTCATTTTGACCTCCACGTTATAGGAGAACATGAAAATTCTTTGGGGGGGAGAGAAAAAATAATAAATTATCAGTACTCAAACCAGACCTACATTTTTCTATTGAAACCTCTTCAGTCAGTCACTGCCATGACAACTCAAGGTCTCAAAGGTTGCTTGATTTAATGTGAATATTCCGCTTGCATACTTAATAATTGGCTTAATAACACGCTTGTTATTCAGTGACCAATACTCGCAGAGTTTACCTTGACTCCGTCAGGATGTCATCCTCACACTTTTACGTGTGCACATACGAGCCTGCGCGCGCTCTCACAGACGTGCTGATGAAATGGTTTTTATTTATTTTATTTTTTTGTTTTCACTCTGAAGGGAAAGATTAAATTTTATGTGCTCCTCTTCTGCTTTTTTGTTAAACTGTCAAAATAAATAAATAAAATGCCTTTAAAGGCCCTTTTTAATAATTCTGCTTCAGTCAGTTTTGCATTTCTCTCCATTGCATGCTGCCATGGCCCTCACACCAACACACCCACCTTGGCTGGTTCAAATAAGCAATTATCGTGTGTGTGTGTGTGTGTGTGTGTGTGTGTGTGTGTGTGTGTGTGTGTTCATGTTTGTCTGGGGCACTTTTAAATGGAAGTTATTGAGCGGAGAAAAAGAAAACTTTTGTTTGGATGATACTATTAGTTTAGTGAGTGTGTGTGTGTGTGTGTGTGCTTTCATATTTTCATCTGTGAATGCCCGACTCTTCCTCCCCTCTCCTTCTCCATTTGAAGGGTTGTAATGAGTCATCAGGGAGAGCTGATGTGAATTATTAATATTCAATCATGATGCTGTTCATAAATTAACTGAAGCCGGAGGAGGAGGAGGGGTGGACAGGAGAGAGCACGAAGGAGGTAAAAAAAGACACACACACACACACACACACACACACACACACACACACACACACATTGTGAAGATCCAATGAAATAGATATGAAGGAAGAGAAAGAGGCAAAGCAGCCCTGTATGGAACATAAAGACAGCGAGTCTTTTAGTAAAAGCCTTGCAGTGTTAGTTAAAAGCTCACTGTTGCAGTAATAAACTGTATTTCAAACACTCGCGTACACGCTGTGCTTTTTCTGTACTTGTTGTAAACAAAGAACCAACAAGCCAGCAGTTTGAGAAACATCAGACGTAAAGGTTCAGCAAACACCAACAAATCTGCAGCATCTTTTCCCTTCGTGATGCAAATTTAATTACATGGGCTGGAAACAAATATGATCCATACCTCATCCTTGTATTCCCTGCAACTATCTATTAATAACTAGTTAGTTTTCAGTCTCACAAATGCTGACATCTTTTTGCTTTTGTACATGTGGAATGTGTTTCTCTTTTTTATATGTAATGGTTAATAAAATAAAAACTAAAATATGAATTACTATAACTTGCAGCCCTAAAGCAAACCCGGCAGATTAAAAGATTTCCTCCTGGAGCTAACGTTATTTCACAGGACTTTCAAATATCGTCTGAAACGGAAAACGTCCATTGTTATGTAACTGATCAAACATTTGTAAGTCCCTCATACACACAGAGATGACAACAGGCGTTCAGTGTGCTGCAAAGAGAGAGAGAGAAAGGTGTTTTGCATAGATCAGGAAAATATGATACAGTATAAGCCGTCTGAGTGACAAAGTGTGTGTGCGTGCGTGCGTGCGTGCGTGCGTGCGTGCGTGCGTGTGTGTGTGTGTGTGTGCGGTGCCTGATAGGAGGCGGAGCAAACAGCTGTCAGCGAGGTTTGGTTTTGATGTGTTTCTGTGTTCTGCTGTCACTGCAGGACTGGATTGAGTTTGCAGGTTATAGGTTATCAGATACACACACACACACACACACACACACACGCACACACACACACACACACACACACACACACACACACACACACACAGACTCATATGCACATACACACACACCTCTTTGTGCTTATAAGCCTGATCAAGGCTGACGGTTCTATCTGTGCGAGCAGACTCAGGCTCTCTTGCCATGATTGTTCTCGTGTACCTTAATGTTTGTGTACACTGTCCTGTATGAGGGCAATCTGGAATAAATAGGTCAATAAATAATAATAAATAAATACATAAAATAAAAAAGATTGTTTGTTAAAACAGTTTCCATTCGCTGCTCTGATGGATTGGATATCACATAGCAGATGCCTTTATTAACAATTTCATTATTATTTTTTTCTCTCCTCCTAGCTCCTCCTCCTCCTCTTCCTCCTCCTCCTCCTCCTCCACCGGTGATCCGGAATGGGTGCGTAACATCTGACTGACAAAGGTGCACAGACTTATATTTGAACACATTTGATTTATTCATCTGAGAAAAGATTTTAAACCTAAAGATTTTACTCTTAAATCATTTGTCGGGATTGCGAAATATACTTCTGCTATCACTCCACAGCACAATAATGCCACATGTACCTGCTTCTACTTCACAGCACATTATTTAGTGAAATGATCAAACCCACAGCGGGATTCTTTTGAGCTAGTTTCTGTTGCATCATTTTACAGCCCCTGACAGTGTTTAACTCAGCTTGTATCTTTGGGAACGTTAAGTTTGACCTGAATATAAAAAACTGAGGCTCTGTGGGTTTAAATAAAGCTCAGCTACACAGGATGCATTTGTAAAGATGGACCCGGTGAAAGGCCCGTGGAGATGAAGAAGAAGTTCATGCATTTTATGAGAGTGGTCCCTGCTCTTGGCAGAGAGTGCAGTACCCAGCGGTTTGCTGTGCCTGGCAACCTCCACCTGGCCTGGGCAGGAATCAAACCCACAACTTACACAGCTCTTAGCCTGCTCTTCAGCTCAGACGGTTACTGCCAGCTCGACCGGCAGCAGGAACTCCAGAGAGGACGCTGACCTGCACACAGACGGGCACGTATAAATACACATTTACACTTAGGAATGACTTTCCAGACTCCAGTCACTCCATAAACCAAACCTTAAACTAATCTTTATCTTGACACTTAACTGAAATCCTAACCCTGAATTAATAAGGAGTGGCAAAATATCACAGTGAGGACATTTGATCCTTAGAAATAAAGCAAAATAAGCACAGTTGCACACCCATGCACTCTGGTTCTCCTTTCTCTCCCTTGTCAGTAGGTACGGTCTCCAACCAAATATTGTGCAAAATTAAGCAAATTTCCAAACAATATATCAACTAGTGCTGTTTAATATTTTCAAGAGGGTGTAACAGGGGCATGTAATAAAAATAAAAAAAAGCACCAGAACCTCCGGTGGGACCGGACAGGGCGTTTCATTGCCACTTTCCACCCAATATGGCATTTATGTTATTTTCATGAATGAATTAGTCTGCTCTGCCACTATTTTAAAACTGCAAATATTAAGCTTGTGTTACAGCCTGATGCTACTTCTGGAAATAATAATCAATTATGTTTCATAAGCAAGAATAAGAGTTTGTGTTTGGCTTAAAAATGTGTTTCCATCACCCGTTTATTGCATCTCCTGTTTATAGATTGAGTCAGCCAAGAGTGCGAAACAGTTCTGACATATTTGTTCTTCTGAACTCATTCAACTTGTTGTCCTGATGATTACAATCATGTTTGTTGGACGATTACGGAGACGTGAAATCTGGTTTTAGACTGCGTTTGCACTCTACAGGCCCCGTGGACAGTAGGTGTGCATAATATGGCCAAGAATGTGTGCGTGTGCATGAATATGACTGAGTGTGTGTGTCCGTGTATGAGACAGGCCAGAGGTAGAATAGTAGAATGCAGTATTCAGGGCAGATTAAATGAAGGTTTTGTTCAGTTTGCTCCAGATGTTGAGTCTATGTGTTTTATTTTTACATTCTTGGCCTGCGGCCCATATATATTTTGGATTGGGCAGGGAGTATATAATATCAGTGGAAAATGCTGCGGTCTGGTACCTTTTAAATAACATTTCCTCCTTTTTCTGCTGCTGTCCTGTTTTTCTTTCCATGTTGTCTTTTATTCGGGAATGAGCTTTGAGAGGTGATGTTTAGAAAAGCGCTGAAATGAGACTGGCTGCGGGGTTGAGGGAATCACTGGAGACCCCTACATGCACGCACACACACACACACACATATACAGAACACACAGACACCATACACACAAGCCGCTGCTGCAAAAATTCAAGGAGTGGGTAAAGAGGAAGAAGTCTTTAAATGAGAAGGTCAGTCGGGCAGCCCTCCTTCTTGGGGTGGCCCGGCTTGGACTGTGGGGAGTAGGATGTAGTCGTACTAATATTTGGCTGCCTCCCTTTGGCCAGTGGAAGGAATTATACCAAAGGTGCTCAGGGACCCAAATTTTGGATTTTCCTTTTCCTCTATTTCTGATTTATTTCAGAACAAATCTGGGCCGAAGCGGGCTAAAATCTGCACTATAGCAGTTAATGGAGTTGTAAAGCTGGGGTAGGCTCCAGGGAAATATAACCACGGGGCTTAAAAAGTTCTGTCTGCATCTCTCTCTCTCTCTCTCTCTCTCTCTCTCTCTCTCTCTCTCTCTCTCTCTCTCTCTCTCTCTCTCTCTCTCTCTGTCTCACTCTCTCCTCACATCTACCCTCACGGTGGGCCTTGTCATCACTAATCCTCTGTGTGTGTCCTGTACAGTCTGGAAGATTGGAAGCTAGGATGTGTCTGATCTGTTGGTATGTGATCCAGAATATCATATTCAGGTCATAGTAATGTGGGTTTTTGTTTTCTCCACATCATCAAGTGAAGTATTTCATTTAGCGTGATAAAGGGCAGAAGGATGGGAGAGGTGTACCCAGCCTGACGGGGTCACTTAGTGGTTACTCCCTCGTCTGTTGTCCTGTCGACGTTTTGTACAACAGAGTTATCAAAACTGTGCAGCGGTTAAGCAACGGCCAGCCCCCTGAAAGAGAAGAGTGTATTGACCGGAGAAGAAGAGCAACTCTCAACTTTTCACGGCGTGGAGGGAGATGAATGAGTGTTGCTGAATGGGAGAGGGGAGAGAGAGGTGCTGCAGCACTCCTACAGTCTGCCACAGACAGAGAGGGTGGGAGGGTGGCGGGGGCAAAGGTCAGCGAAGGGAGGGGGGGGGGGGGGCGGGCGGAGAAGGGTGTGCGGGACGGGTAAGTGAAGGATGAGGGAGTGAGAGAGAGAGACAGCATCTGGATCTGGAGCTGTTTCCCAGCCAAGTTACATTTGTTTAGTCTGAGAGACGTGAGTGTAGGGGAGCAGAGGGGGCAGGAAAAAATGTAAAAGCAGTTCAATAACAGGGAAAGAAGGGGCTGAGCAGGTGTGAGCGGACGTGTGTGTGCGTGTGTGTGTGTGCATGCGTGTGTGTGTGCGTGTGTGTGTACCTGCACAACATGTCTGGATGTAACTAAAATCACTTTCATAACTAATCCCCAATTTCTGAGGTACTGTAGTGACCACCTCTTCAAAACAGGTCAGACATATTTTTCAGCAACTATTTTCCGTGTACTAACGGACAGCATGGGTTAATAATTATATGAGGTGAATTTCCAAAAGAATAAAGTCAGCCTAACCTGTCCGACTGCTGCTCTCATCAGGATAATTAGCGTAGATGCAAGTACACAGTGACTATACTAATTATCCTGATAATTAAGATGATGTCGAAACTACAATTAGCAATCATTACCTGGACTACAAAAAAGAGGAAAAAGATATCCTTTAATGTTTGAGTGTGTGTGTGTGTGTGTGTGTGTGTTTTTGTTTGTGTGTGTGTGTGTGTCTAAGGATCTCACCTCTCTCCTCCCCCCTTCTCGCCAGATTCAGGCCTCAGGGGAGGTCAGCTCCTCTTGACCTCTGCGTTCCACAGCAAGGCCACACACACACACACACACACACACACACACACACACACACACACACACACACACACACACACACACACACACTGCACCCAAAACACTTCACACACAAACATGCAGTGCACACACATGCACACCCCCGGCTCGTAAACACCCTCCTGCTTTAATACTAACAAGCCCGAAACGAGTGAGACGGAGAGGAGTGAAGGGAAAGAGGGAAAAGGGTTGACACAGAAAAAAGAGGATAAAAATTAAATACTTCTCTGCAGTGGAAGAGGAAGAGGAAAGGACTGTGTGTTTTTGGAACAGCGGCATGCCAAGAAACATTTTGAACAAGCAAAAAAGAAAAGGGTGGTTAGCAGAAAAGAGGAACATGCATCCGACATGCAGTCATCAAGAGGAGAGGCCAGTGTTTTCACCTTCCAGTGTTTCCCAAAGCCTTCCTGTTGTACGACGCACAGATACATCTTTGTTTGCCTGGAATTTGCTTGTGTGCTCCATGAGCATTCCCCGGCCCCTCGCTCGCTGACCTCTGACACTCGGGATGGACACACACAAACACATGCACACACACATTGATATGTGGGGATTTCTAGGATATACAGTATACAACTTTATGCACAGTCAGACGGTACATTGTCCTGTGGAACTAGGCTCGATGCCAGTTTTTTTTTTCCTCCCTTCTCTCCTGTGTGTGTCTCTGCATGTAGATGCACGAGTCCGATCATATATGTCTTTGGTACAAGGTTTATATAAAAGTTGACGAGGTCGGTGGCGACAATCTATAACCGAGCTGCAAAACCTACCGAACGTTACAGTGAGTTTTCTTCCCATACGGCTCCATGACCTGTGATCTAACGTCTTTTCCGTGACCTCATCAAAGAGAGATGAGAAAACAAGCATCCCTCTTGAGGACGGCGGCCATTCATCACTCCATCTTTGTCCCCCCTTTTTAGAGCCTTCTGTCCGTCGTAAGGAGAAATCAATGTCTTAAAAGGATCGAGAGAGACACAAAGATACAGACACAAAGAGCACAGTCTCTCTCTCTCACACACACACACACACCAACGAAGTAGAAAGAGAGAGAATGTGTGCGCCGCTGTACTTTCTGAGTTTGCTGTGAGGCTGTAGCCATTGTTTGTACTCAGAGTACTTGACCTTGTGATGAAGGGAACGGAACGATTTTTGCAGTGCTTCATTTAGAAACTCCAAAATGGGATTGTCTCATTGTCCACGCTTTTATTACTTGATGAGTTTTTGTTTTTCTGCCTTACTCCAGACTGTCTATACACTACATAACAATTGCTGCGGTTTTATTAGTGGTTATACTGGCAAGCTTTATCTCTGTGTTCTGCTTTTTGGGGCGCTAAGAAACATCTGCTCTAGACGTGATACAGTCAGATTGTAAGTGACTGCACATGGCAGATCAGAATTACAGTGATAGTAAAAATATATAGATATTTTTATACAGTTAAGGTGCATTGGCAACAGTTATTGTAAACTTTGATTCCACTTTTGTAATTTTCAGTTGGGTGACCAGGTCCATGATCTTTCGTGTGAATTACAAACTTTAGGTTGTAGTTTTTATTTCAATCAATATGATTTCTTTTGTTTTCATTTCAGTTTATGACACAGGAAGACAGTTTCCTGGTGAACCAGAAGCTATGTGTTGACGCCCAGGGCACTGGGCTACACAACCTTCTGGAGCAGCGTTGGTTTCGCTCTCCTCCTCCGTCCAGAAAGTAGCCGGGGCAGCACGACGAATCAGGATCGTAGGGAGGGATTTGAACACCCTCCCTCAGTGTTCGGCTGTGCCCTCCCCCTCCCTGAATCACAACAGTAATGGCGGCGCTTACGTGACGACACGTCCTACGTCACAAAGCTTCAACGTGAGTGGTCGAAGTGTCATGTCATTCATATGAGGTTGCTCCAACCACGTGCAAGCATTTTTTGACTAAACCACGCCTGCGGAGAGGCGTGAAAGGGCAGTGTACCAGAAGCCTGTTCTTTACAGGCTACTGGTTCACCAGGATAGGAAGACAGATCATCAGTGCTTTGTTTTTTTTTTTTTTAGGATGTCTGAAATAAGTCACTTGTGTTTTTCTCGACCCCGTTATTTTTGATAAACGATTTTAAGATTTAAAAGTTATGTATTTAATGTGGAAACCCCTCCAGTCACAGGACTGTCAACCCCCACTGACTGTAAAAAAAGCCCCACAGATACAGGGAAGTTGTGACATTAAACTTTTATAATGAAGTTATTTTTCCCAAAAGCAAAAGAAAGCGTCAGTCGGATTCAGTCCAACAGCTCCTAGACGTCTTTATTTACAGTGGTGTTACGATGAGGCTTTACAAATTGTTTGTTCTACTGTGTGTGTGACAGAATCTATATTTCTCCGGCTTATATTTCATGCTGTGGAATTTCTGAAGCTCGCCAAGTTCTGAGTAATGTTCACTCGCACGGCGTCTGATTTGCAGCGTGTGCTTGTAATTACAGCGGCTAATCCACGGGTTAATTACAGTTAGCACTTGGAACGCATTGTGCATGTATGCACTGTAGATCGGTTATATGGCTGTGGCTGGCAGTGTGCTGCAGAAACGCAGGAAAATACAGGTCCCTCCAAACAAGCAGCTGCATAATGTCGGCGGGGTTGGAGGATAGATCTATGCCAAACCTGAGAGAAAGCTAATTTGTCTTCCTTAATATTCAGCGTGAATAACAGAGGATGCAACAGCTGCGGCGCATAAGTGCTCGGCCAAGTTTAACGTCTGTTTTGTCTCCTCTGACGCCGTGTACGGATTTCAGATGCACAAAGAAAACACAGTCTGTTTGATTCATACCAATGCATGCCAGTGTATTGCTGCTGTTGCTGATTGCTGGCTATCCGTTGTAAAACAGTTGGAAGTGCTCATGGGCAACACGTTTGAATACTTTCATGCTTTCACTCGGCGTCCTTCATGTTTTGTGTCTGTTTAATGGGACCTCTGATGCACAGCTACAGGTGGTTATTAGATTATTAATAAGTTAATTTCTGAAGTACACCCTCCATTGCTTCCACTCAATTAGAGGGTTAGCATTTACTTACTATTTGTGCTTTGCTGTATCTAGTTCAACACTTTTCTATGACCATGGGAAAGAAAAAGCCAAAATGTGTAGATGGTTTCATCCTAACAGTAATATAGTGCATATAGTCCATAGCCAAATGCCACAAGGAGCATAGAAACTGAAGAATACAGACACCAGTCATCTGTCTCTACACTGAATAGCTGCTTGAGTAGTCCTTTAACCTGGCTGGTCCTCAAACAGAACATCTTTGAAGGGTCCTTGCAGCCAACGTCAACTTAGCCTGGACCAGAGGTCACTGAAGAAAACATTCACCACTTTGGGATATTACCGTATCATTTAATATATGTAATAAAATATATATCAAGTACTTTAATATAATATATCTCTCCAAAGAGAATAGTTCCAATGGTGTAGCAGACTGAAATGGAGTATTAAACCTTTCTACTGAAAGGAGCCAGTTGCTTTGTAGATTTTCTAGACGCGTCCAATGGGAAAGGATATCCAGAGGAAGACCCAGAACACGCTTCAGGGATCCCCCATGAGGAGCCTTGTGCAGCCTGCTGCCACCATGACCTGGTTTCCCGATAAGTGGAAGAAACTGGATGGATGGATGTTAAAATGTCTCGGTGTGGAAAAACGTTGTGTCTGTATGCCTGAGTGTGTTGTGTCTAAGCGCTGACAAGAGGCTGTGGATGCAGTGCTTTCAGGAGTGATAGAAAAAACAGAGTTAGAAAACAAACAATAAGCAAAACAACAACAACAGAAATTGTTGTTGTTGGTTCTTCAGTTATAAATGTTGTTGATGCCCCAAATCTGGGGATCTGATGAACCTCCGTACCAGTTTGAACCCTTTGATGCTACAGTAAAGAGAAATTAAAGGTTTGGTATAATACCGTGAGACCGAATTTTATCACTCTGGAAACGCAATTCTTTTATTTTTAGTCACTCTCATCAGCAGGTAACACTGTTTATGCAACACGTGAAACTAAAATAGAAGTAGGTTTGCAGGTTTTTAGTGCACATCACACATCACCTTGAATTTAACCAGGTTCGACTTTTTTCCAGAGCTCTCTCTGCAATTAAATAGCATTTATGACTTTGGTTGATCAACCACAAACAAGCTGATTTTTATAACGTGTGATACATTTTCAGTCTCTTTGCAGCTGAGAGCAGAGAGGAAGAGAAGAAGAAGAAAGAGCTTTGATATAGCGAAATGTGAAACTTTTGTATTTTAC
This sequence comes from Collichthys lucidus, assembly GCA_004119915.2. Taxonomy (NCBI): domain Eukaryota; kingdom Metazoa; phylum Chordata; class Actinopteri; family Sciaenidae; genus Collichthys; species Collichthys lucidus. The sequence continues at coordinate 30,120,773 of CM014082.1, read as the reverse complement.
CTGTTGAATCTGCTGGAGGACTCGTTTTAATAATCCACTATCACTTTCACATTATGATGCCTCCTATTGGCCAGCAGTGGTGTGAGGAAGTACTCAGATCCTTTGCTTAAGTAAAAGTACTAATGCCACACTGTAAAGATACTCTAATACTTTTATATATTAAATCATCACGTTATTTTTATTCATGCGTTAATGTAAAAGCAGGATTTGAGGTGAACTATTTTGTACAGGACTGCAGGTCATGATTATTTTTTGTTTGGAGTTTCCCAGAGGTCATAGCAACACTTTAACAATGTTTGTTTTGTCCCACGAATAGTCAAAATCTTAAAAATTAATGAAAATTCGCAAAATAATTAAAGTAAAAGATGCAAATGTTCTTATATTTGTGAAGCTTTATATGAAAATACAATAAAAATAAGGTTCAATAATTCCCTCTGCAATGTTGTTGGGCAGGATAAAGTAGCACGAGGTGGAAATACTCCATTAAAGTACAAGTACCTCATGTTTGTACTTAAGTGCAGTACTTGAGGAAATGTATTTAGTTACATTCCACCACTGTTGACCACTAGCAGCTGTGTGGCTCAAAGGGAGGGAGCGAACGAGTGATCGCGCACGTAGCAGTTACACATTTATCGACATATTATATATACTTATCCATTCCATTATATTTTAAATTTCCAAAAACAGTATAGCTTGACGAGCTCTGACTGAGTGTGACATCGTTTACATTATATCAAATTTGCATCTGTTTTGCTGTGAGGATATCATTGATGGGTGGTTTAATATTGTCTGTGTGTATACGTGTGTGTGTGTGTGTGTGTGTGTGTGTGTGTGTGTGTGTGTGGCACTCTGTAATGGATCAGTATGAATGCCTCGTTAGCAAGCCCCACTGAAACCCTGTAGGCCCTTCAGAATATGAGTACCATTTTAGAGAGCAGCTTTTGCTGTCGCATTCTGACTACTACTTACACAATACGTTCTGCTCACACACACACACACACACACACACACACACACACACACACACACACACACACACACACACACACACACGTATTGGCCCACGCACGTACACTCAACAAGCACTTGTGTGTGTGGGCAGCTGGCTGAATTGATGAAACGGGATTCTGCATCCTCTGGGAGCAGAAACACACCACACTCTGTTTAGCATCAGAAAGGCGACATTCACTCTTTTCATCTGAGAGGTGAACTGAGGAATGCCCTCAAGGTGTGTGGACCGAGGGATAAAGATGCTTGCAGGGGTGTGGTGTAGGGTTTAGGTGGCCGGCAGTGTCTACCTTTGGTGTTGTGTTTCTCTCTCTCTCTCCTCTCTTCTACAGTAAATCTTTCCGTCCTCTGTCGGGGGAGACTCACGCGATGGCAGAGAACAGAGGTTTACAACTGTAAACAGCGGGGGATCTTTTCATATTCTTCCCGGCGCCTGTCATGTCCCTGGTTTGTTTGGTCTCTCTCTCTCTTGTTTTCTCTCCTCCTCTACCCTGCACACTCCTCCACCTCTCTCTCTCTCTCCATTTTTCTTATCAAACAAAATGGCACTGAGAGGGGAGCGTGCACGCACAGACGCACAAAGGCGCAGGTAGGCAAAGTTTGCTCCCGGAGTTTTCACAGCGGAAACATAAAACGTTCGCACAAACTCACACAAAAAAAAAGGGGTGAGGAAGGGGAGGAGGAGGAGGAGGAGGAGGAGGAGGAGGAGAAGAGAGGGAAGTTATTTTCTCAGCTTTTTTTTTTTTTTTGCGGCTGTGCCGCGTGTACTTCTGACAGGTGGGAGGAGAGATGAAGCGTGCATTGTGTTCGCCTGCTAATTAGCATCGTTAGCGGGGCCCCCATCCGCCGTGAATGGCGAGAGATAGTATTAGTGAGGTTTATGCACAGCGAGCGGTTGGAGATAGAGAGGGAAAGGAGTGCGGGACGGGCAAAAGCTGTATATGCTATAACGCTACATTAGGTCTGATAAACCTGCAGGTCTTTAATGGACTCGGGGGGAGGAAGGTAGGGAGGGAGGGAGGGAGGGAGGGAGGGGAGAGCAAAGAAGTGTAAAGAACTGTACACCAGTCTGCTTCAGGCTTTCCTTTCAATACTCTGAATACGACCTCTGTGGAGCTCATAAAAACCACGGTGACACACGCATAAGATAATGAGCCATTGTGCGTGTCTGTGTGTGTCTCTTTACAGAGGTTTGGGGTGTAGTGATTTGGAGATCAGACTTCTCTCCTTTCACCTGAACCCTTGAGCATCAGGTTACACACAAGGTGTGGGTTACGAGCCACCGGCTATATGAATAGTCCCGTTAGCCTATAGGATTCATATTGCAAGCAGACACACACACACACACACACACACTTTTGATTCTTCGGGAACAAAAAAAAAAAAAACATTTCCGCCGTGCAGCAAGTGCTTTACATATTAGATCTGTGCTTTTATGTGTGTGTACTGTAAGGTGTGTGTATGATGTGTGTGTGTGTGTGTGTGTGTGTGTACGCAACACACAGACCCAGGAGGTCACATAAAACTGTCAGCATCATCCAATCACCCGGTTTATTTTTTTTTTCATACTGGCCTTTACCCCCCTCCCTTCACTCCCTTTCACTCTCTTCATTTCATCCCCTCCAGTGTCAAGAAAAGGCCCTTGAGGCTGTATTGCTCTCTCTTTCCTACGTAATACACATGCGCACACACACACACACACACACACACACACACACAAACACACACACACACACACACACACACACAACACACACACACACACACACACCCCTCTTCTAAAAGGACCCCTAAGGGAGAAGACCATCAGAGCAGTTTGGAGGGATGGGAGGCATATTGTTAGGGTGGAGTTTTCAAACAGAAACATCTGAATGGAGCCTCTCTCTCTCCATCCTCTGAATGGGGCGGATGGGTGTGAGTGAAGGGGGTGATGAATATTAAGTAAGGTGTAATGGCTAACATCCACCTCCTCTCCTCTGCCCAGGAGACTCGAGGGATTGCTGTGACATAGAGGACAAGGGTCACATGACTGACGGAGGCAGCCGACGGCATGTAGCGTATCGCGAGCCGTGTAAGAAGAAGCGGCGAGCCCAGAAGCACGACCGTTATTCATCACTAAAGGTTGATAGTTGGAAAAGTTGACATTGTCTAATTTTCAGTGCAAGGCCATATAATATTCTTCACATGTATAAACGATAAAAACGGAGTGTCTCATATAATTATTTCATAATGAAAATGTTCCTCTTTATTACACGGGAGCAAACAATGCACAATTCTTTTTTACCCTCAATTAGTTTTAGCAAAGCAATAGTTTATTTCCGTGATTTAATTGGAATCATTCAAACAAAATAACACTTTGAAAAGATTATGAGACGATTGTGATTCTGTCAGTCTGTGGGGCTAAGTAAAGGCTGGTAGCCAAAATATGGAATTACATTTTTAAACATGAATATTTATGCAAATCAGAATTTGAAAGTAAGTGATGTATGTGAGTATTTGTTGGCCCAGCTAATAAAGCTTCCACCGCCACCTGTTTTATAAAATGCCTTGCCGGACCAGTATTTGATAACCAACAAGGCGCAGCACAAACACATTACTTCTGCAGTCAAACAAAAACCCAACAAACTTTATTTTAATAATCATCTCATGCTAAAAAAAATAAAAAGAGTTTTAATCAAACCTACAGCCAGCGTGGTTGTAGCAAGTCTGCTGCCACTGTGGCATCTCTCAGCACAAAGACAGATAATAATAATAATAATAATAATAATAATAATAATAATAATAATAACAATATTTATAACTCGAAAATTTGTTTGCCCGGCGTCAACTCACACTGGGCGCGTGTTGGAAGCGTAACGGCAGCGTAGCGAGTCGGCCGTATTCACGCAATCACGCGAGAATCCTGGACGTATGCAAGACTCCGCGATAAACAGTGTATAAAGAAAACAACAACAACAACAAACAGCTGACTTTGCTTCTCCGACGTGGAGGAGATTATAAAAAGCATCTGTTGTGTCATCAATGATTGTGTGTTGTTCCACTTCAACAATCAGTCTCTCATCGTTATGTTGAGACCCTTCGATCAATTGACTGCTCACCTGGTGCCACCGCTCATGACGTAACGTTGATGTGAAGTTGTGATAAGCTACATGAACTGCGTATTGTGTTTTATTTTGAAAGGGGGCGGAAGTTTATTATGTTGATTCTGTGTCGGGTTTCCTGTCTGGTGCGATCTGCTCTGTTGAAAATAAAAAAACAAGGTTTAGCAGCGGCTCGCGTCAAAAATAGAAATTCTACAGAATGCTCGCGCATAAGAAATATAAGATAAATGTAAAAAATTAGAATAAAAAAAAGTTTTCACTGATTCTGCGAGCCTCATGTCCGGTCACCTTTAGTTTTGTGCCTCAGACGGAACGGACCCGTCTGAGGACCTAAGGCTGCAGACTGGCCTCAGTAAAATCCTAAAATCAATTCTAAAACTAACAGGAAGCCAGTGAAGAGAGGCTAAAATCAGTGTCATGTGCTGTCGTCTGTTTAAATCAGTAAGAAGCTAAGCTGCTGCATCAGCTTTCGGGTGTTCGCCCTCCAGGCCAGCTGGACAGCTGTGCGGCGACCTAGTCATGAGTGGATAAAATTGGTAAAAGTAGCTAAAATGAGCGTGGAGCAGCCGAGAGGACTCACTGACCCGGCTTGAGCTCTCTCCGGTACGCCCAGCCTGCGGTTAAATCACCTCATGCAGTCAGCGACCAGTTAGAAGTTTCAGTCCAGGTGTAACTGGTAGGCTCCAGCTGAACTAGGTTGTAAAGGGAGGCAACCAGAGGGAGCAGCAGGTCGGCCAAGCAGTGGTCAAGAGACGAGGAGCCCGAACCGACCACGCACACACAACAGGAGAAGGATTTTTAAAATGATTGACAAACTGTGGCGCCTTTATAAAGCTGGTCAGTGTTCTCCTGCAGGGTGTAGATCAGCTGTCTTCATTTTGCAGATGACACAGCACAGACGATGCCAGTGACGCTGTGTTCTTGTGTTTGTCAGACAACTACGCAACTACAGAAAAGCTGTTTTCTCAGACATAATTCCAGCTAAGGACGTTTTTGAACAAAAAGATGCCGCCTCTTTTGTGTGTGTGTCTGCAACCTACACAAAAAGACTCCCGCACAAAAAGACAGGGTCGTCTGGCAGAAACTGTTGAATTGACTTCGTATTGTGAATGTAATTGCACTGACTACCTGATAGATATCTCAATAGAGGACAAACCTCTAACTTAACAAACTTTATTTTATGACTAGTCTGATCTGAGCACTGTAGCCTCACAGCAAGAAGGTTCCTGGTCCCAACCTCGGCTGGCTGTGGGCCTCTCTCTGTGTGTTCTCCCTGTGTCTGCACAGGTTCTCTCCGGCTTCCTCCCACAGTCTAAAGCAGGGGTCGGCAATTAGCGGCCCGCTAGATGACGTTGATTTATTTTAATATATACATATATATTTTTAAATATATCTTTTAAACCTCATGTTTCCCTTCAAAATACAACAATTCCACAGATTTCACAACATTTATTGAAAAGTAGCTGATAAGTAACGTGACAAAACGGCAGCCAGAACATCTACGCAGCCTCTTTACCTGACGCACAGGTCGGAACGCTAATTGGCACGTGCGTGCGCTGTAACCTGTGGAAAATAAAAGTGTCCTGTGTCCCTCTTGCAACGGACAACGTGAACAAATATGTTTTATTAAATGAAAAAAACAAAACCAAACAAGGTCGACAGATCTGCGCTGCTGTATACATTAGTTTAAGGCCGTAAAACTCCTAACCACACACTTTTATACACCTTGTTACACGCATTTTGTGCAGTGCTCCCTTAATAAATCAGGACGTTCAACATACGTGCGGTTCTCACTCAGCCAATCAGGACGCAGCTGGATGGATGGATGTATAGGCTGATTTGTTTTAACTGTGCGCTGAATTTTGTTTGTAAAAAAAATACCAAAAAATTACAGAATTTTGCACCGACATTCTCGATCCTCTCCATTATCACTCCGATAACTAATGCCAGTGAAGGCTCTGCAAAACCTTTAAATGTTCAGTCTCATGAACAGATGACAAGGTAACACGAAGCAGACACACTCACACACACACACACACACACACACATTTCCTCGTTATGACAAAAAAAAACAAAAAAACAGCCGCCGTGCAGCCGCCACGCTGCCGCCCGTTTTGCTTCTGCAGGTTTCAAACTGACTTCCAGCTTGAAGCTGTGAATCCACACACTCTCATTCGTGTTCACTTTGCCTGTAACCTCAGCCTTTGTCCTGTGTCACGCTGCTCAGTTACGAGTCAACCTTCTATAGCATCCGATGGTTCATTTATATTTCTCTAGAGAAGACAAGTGTTTGTAAGCATAATTAAAGCTGAAAAGGCTGCGGTGGGCTTTATGAGTGGCCCGCTGGCTCATGGTTTGATTGAGAAATCAATAGGACTGAGTCGAGCTTGCTTCATTGCAGTGGCGCATGTATGAGATTACAGTTTACAGTGGCTTTTTGGCTGTGATGAGCGGCTTCCCTCATTATCCCTTAAACTTCAGTGCATTACAAATCCCTTCAGATAACAACGTGTTGCAGGCCTCTGTCATCCTCGTACAGTTCCAGGCAGAAGAGCATTTCATTACACCAGCCACCAGTCGTAATCCTCCGACCAGTGTGGCCCTCACGGAGCATCAAACGCGTGACTCTGAAAACAGAGGAGAAGAGAAGGATGAGGGAGGCAGGGAGGAGGAGGAGGTAGAGGAGGAGAGGCGGGAGGCGGCGGGGGGGCGTAATGGCTTGTGTTTGTAAATAATCTCTCCGTCACAGTGGTAAATAGCAGTTTATTTAACAAGCATCACATCACAGGAGCGCCTCCACCCTCCGCTGCCCCGTCTCTCCTTCCTCTCCTCCTTCTTCTCTCCAACTCCATCCTTTATCCCCTCTTTCCTTCCCTCCTCTCCTCTCCTCTCCTCTCCTCTGCTTTCTTCCCCGGTGCTCTGCGGTTACAGCAGAGAGCATTAATAATAATAACAATGATAAACAGAGAGCGGGGAGATAACCACAGTAGTGTGTGTATAAGAGGCCCTCGCGCTCAGCCAGCTTACAGCGCTTAGCCCCCATTAAAGACGGGATGCGGAGGGGTGGGGTGGGGGGTGGGTGGTTGTGGAGGCGGCAGGAAAATAAGAAGCTGTTATTTTGCATGATATTAACCACATGAAAGCGCGCGCCTGCCGAGGACAGTAAAAGTCGCTGAAGAAGACAGAGGGAGGGTGAGAGAGAGAGGGAGGGTGAGAGAGAGAGAGAGAGAGAGAGAGAGGGAGGGTGAGAGAGAGAGAGAGAGAGAGAGAGGAGGGTGAGAGAGAGAGAGGGAGGCTCGGTGGAGGAATAATGTAAATAGCGGCTGGCTGAGTTATCGGGCATAGCACTGTCATGCGTGTGTGTGTGTGTGGTGTGTGTGTGTGTGTGTGTGTGTGTGTGTGTGTGTGTGTGTGTGTGTGTGTGTGTGTGTGTGTGTGTGTGTGTTATCGTACGCAACGCTGTCAGACGGCCCATTGTTTGGGAAGCGATAAAAGGCAATTTCCCAGAGTCCCTTGTAGAACCACACGCTCGGCTTAATTTGAGGGCCATTTTCCGTGACAGTGTTGACAGTTTATACATCTCTCTCCCTCTTTCTCTCCCCTCCTCTTCTATGTCTCTCTCTCTCTCTCTCTCTCTCTCTCTCTCTCTCTCTCTCTCTCTCGCTTCCTCTCCTGTGTTCCCCCTTTCACTTCCTCCCGCTCATCCTTCCTGTGTGTGTGTGTGTGCATGCTCACTTTGTAGTAAAGAGGCTCATGTCTGTGTTTATTAGTATCTCACCCCCCGTGTTTGGCATGTTCCCCCTTTTGAGGAAGCAACAATACCTGATAGTCTAATACCTGTCAGCGCACGCACACACACACACACACGCACGCACGCACGCACACACACACACACACACACACACACACACACACACACAGCCTCTCCACGTCTGATGGGAATGTTTTTCCACGCGCCCTGTCTTAATCTTGCCCTGACACAGAGCATTGTGAGCTGTGCTGCGCTGCCATCAGAGGAGAGCATGTCCTCTCATCATCCTGAGAGAGGGGCCTATTAGAGGAGCTGAGGATGATGGGAGGCAGAGGGGGAGAGGGGGAGAGAAGAGACGAGATCGCAGGTTCAGGGCAGGATAATTGACACGGAGGCTCCTATTGCCTGCGGAGGAGTTTTTTTTTTTTTTCTCTCTCTTCTCTACGATGCCTTTAGTGAGAGAGCAAACAAGACATTGTGCTCAAACACACACACAGGCTTGCAAACACATGTACTGTACCTTCACACACACACAAACACACACACGCAGTATGTGAGGAAAGAGTTTGCTGTTCTGTTTGTGCGCTGTAGTGTGATTTACTGAATCGCGCTGTTCAGCTCCAGGCCTTGTAAATGAAACTGACGCCTATTAAGGAGCTTGGTGACACTGAGATTTTATTCTTACCTCGATTATTTACGTAGATTGATTATAGATTGTGTCATCCGGGGAAAACTTTAAGGTTATTTTATCTTTAAAATAAAATAAAGGCTGAGAATAAAGCTGTCATCTTATGATATTTGATAAATGTAGCCCTCTCTACCTCTCTACACCAGCAGATGATCACCCAACTTGAAGTTTTTCCCTGCCGCTGCTTACCAAGTGCTTGCTCATGGTGGGAATGACATTATAGTTTGGTTCAGACCTGCTGTCCTGAGGTAACTTCTGTTACGATTTGGTGCTATATAAATAAAACTTGAATTCATTGTTACTTTCTCCCATACCTGTTTTCTTGGCACAGACGCCCGGACAAAGGCAGGATGAGACCGTACAGGAGCGTGTTGCGTTTCTTCTTTTTAAGCTTCCAACTGGAGTAGCAACAGAGCAGCTCAGACAAAGATAAAGCTGTGCGGCTATCTGCTTACCATAATCTATAACCTATAAAAAGAGAAGAAAAGACTCCTGGCCATTCTATTCCTTAACTCTGTTATCATTCTTCAAAGCTGAGCTCCCCTTGCTTTTCTTTCCTGCTCCAAGGCTGTTTTATTGTATTGTTGAGAAGTATTCTTATTGTATGTATGTTTTATTATATTTCATTGTCCGCCGAGAATTCCCCCCGCACTGGTGGTCTGGTGAACAGAGCCAATGAGGTGGACTTGATAAAGACACACAATGAGTTTGATGGGGCACTATCTGCCATGTCTGTGTGATAAGTCAGTTTTCAGTGAGGAGTGTATTAAAAAAAAGAAAGAAAAAACACACAATCTATTACGCCTCGCAAAGTTGCAGACAGCAGAATAAAGGCCAAATACCATAAAGTCTTTAAAAGGTAATATGAAAGGTTTCTAAAGGCAACAAGTTTAAATACAGACAGACTTCTGATAGAAAAACTCAAGTGATTCTTCCTCTGTGTTGTTGTAAGACCTCTCCTCTCCTCTCCTCCTCCCCCTCTGTTACAAATGGCCCCCGCGTAAGGAAATGAGAGGATTGTTATTTCAAACTTAATAATGTTACACGACTCCATCAAGACGACGCTGCTCTATCAAACTCCCACAATCTCCAGAGATAATTTAATCACCAAATGCCAAACTGCCACGCCACATTTAGGTGTAATTTTCATCCGTGCAAAGGTAATTTGTTTCAGTATTATGAATTAATTAAAGCCTAACGAAGATGGAGAAGGCTGTAGAATGTCTAATCAACAGGCCCTTGAAGACTGATTGATTCTCTCTCCTCCACGCTGTGGCCTTATCATGCTTTGTCCTCCTTGTTCTTAAAAATCTTCTATCTTTTTTTTTGTTTTTTCCTCACTATTGCACTTTTTCCCCCCTCTCTTTGCTTCTTTCTTTGCAGGATTGTCCTAGATTTCTGTGAATGCGGTGATTTACGACGTCACCAAAGGTGAGGCGAGTTTACCCCCCCCTGCGTTGGGTAATCCACTCTCTGTTTGAGCGACTCCGTTCCCAACTGTCGGCTCGTCTGTCAGTTGCAGGCGTTATTATTTTAATCTTCCTCGCGAGTTTTTCCCGTTCAAGCGCTCCGTGCTGTTTGTTGACATTTGAACAGCCCTCGATGCATTCCTTTTTCCTATATGTGCCTGTATGCATCAGGGTGGAGTCATGTGTCACTCAATCATTCTTGCAGCTGCTCGTCCCAGGGGCCCGGCACTTTGTTTTTTAACACACATATATATATATATTTCTGTATATATATGTATACGAGCCGCAGGGTACCTGAAAGCGTCCTTTTCACCCCTAAACACTCACTCACAGCAAAAAACACACTACACCATAAATCAAGGTTGGAACACGCCAAAGTCATACACAGACAAGCCCTTCTCACGCATGCACCACATGTCAGGTGTTATCTGTGTTTCAGATCCGCAGGCATGTACACTTTGTATAGTTTCTCCGCACTAAACACACACATCAATGCACTCTCATACCCGAGCCATATACAGTAAATACAACAAATGCCTTCTCGTGTACCAAGAACAACATACCTCACATCCAGTTCTTGCTTGTGTAAATATTTATCCTGCATGTTTCAGATATGCGTTGCAGTTGCCTACGTGGCCGAGACAAAAGCTCGCGGGTTTGACGGGGCACAGTCAAATCTCGGTGAGCGTTGAATGAACGAAGCCTGTTTGTTTTTTTCTGCTTTTGCAAACACCATCAAGGATTGCGAAAAGAAGAAGGAAGGAAAAAAAAGGGTTGAGCGTCTTAACGTTTAGCCTGTAAGTCATGCATACGACAAGGAAAGGTTAATACAGACAGAGATAGCTGTAGGTGCATTCCTTTACTGTACTGCACTGTACACACACACACACACACACAGAGCACAGAGCACAGCCTGCGGTGTAAGACTGGTAGAGCTCAGATTAATCAACTGTAAAACAAACAGCGTTTTGTGACAGGGATCAGGGTGTGTGCGGGTTTTGTTTGTGAGGGTATTTATTTAGGCACCATGGGAAACGCAACAGGGAGTGTCACCAGACAAACATCATAACCTAGCCTCTCCAACAGGCCTCTATTTAATGGGTCAGTTCACACTAATTACAAAAACAACATATGTTCTTAATTGTATTAAGCCATGCAGAAAGTCTTTGCTATTATTTGCCCAGCCTCTTCAGATAAATTGACCACAAACACCAAACATAAAGGAGGCGAATGCGCTGTTCATTTTAAATCGGCGCTTACGTGTCTCCACAAAAACAATGTCTGAGTTTACTGTGTGAAGTTTTTTTTTTTAAAGCATTTCATAAATAAATGATCCCCTAATTGTTTCCAGCTATGTGCAGTGAGGTATGTGAATCATGTGTGTGTTTACAGCACAGCCAAACAATCCCATGTTGGTTGAGGTGTGCGACCCGTCACCTGCCGCTCCTTCTTGCTCTGTTACTAATATTTGAAATGCTCCGTCTGCAGATTATTCTTGTTTTTGTGGATGAACAATTGTATTCAGCGCTAACCTCTTCCTAAAACCTGCTTCACAAGAAAAACACGCCGTTTTCTCACCAAGCGTATTCTTTTAATATGACGCCGTCGTCAAGTAGTAATGCTCGGCTTGCATTAGCTGTGACTTAATACGGCTGTAATATGGAAGAGCAAATGACAAACAGTGAGGCGGACATGAATGAGAAAATTACAAACATTATTAATTAATATAAGCATCCCGGTTTAGATATTTTGAATCCGGCAACGGAGGCGGACCCTGCCACGAACAATGAAACGGTTCTATAGAGAAGTAATTATTGAATGTAAACAGACTGAAGGGCTAATGGCTGAAATGGTGACTTGTAACAGTATCCAAATTTGCATTTGATACCTCATTTGATTAAAAACTGTAAAAATTGTAACTTTATGAATCTCTTTAAACGGATATCTGAATATGGATGTAGGGAGATTTTGGCGTCCTGCTTTCCTTTCGTAGCCTGAGTAGTATCGACCAATCACGTTTTAAGTGGGCCGAAATGCAATCTCAGACAATGATTCAGCATTTTATTATCTTTCTTTTTTTTGTTATCTAAGTTCTTCTTCATCCGCAGATATCGAACTGAGTAGTAAATTGTTGTCAGACGATTGCATTTCTGTTTTAGCTATGTCCATACGTGTTTGTGTCTTTGTGTAAGATGGTGTTAAAATGACCCGAAGATCACCCGCTGCTAACCGTACTGTGATGACAAGAAGCAGATGACCAATTAAAAATCCTTGGGCGAGTACCCAATCAGAGCTTGTGCTCTGAGAGTCCTCCACGCCACGGTCTGCCACTGCTTTTTCACAACCTTTTTCCCTTTCCGTTCTCTCCATCACACTGAGCGACATGGGGTCTTTCCACCACACGCGGACACACATACGCATGAACCCGTGCGAAAAACACATGCACACACGCACACATAAAGGCAGTACACCTTATTACTCTTTATTAATCTGCAGGGCGTTAATTGAAACCCCCCTGAGTCCTAGCCGTACCTGCATTCCCTCTCTCATTATCAGTCAAGGTGCCTTTGGGGGGAAGAAGAGAGAAGGGGGGAGATGGTGGCAGAAGACTCTCGAGTCTCCTGTGACAGGCCAGTTGTACATTCACATATCTGACTGAATTAAACTTAGCAGCCAGTTGGTACCTGCTTTCTCTTCCACCGGCGGAAAAAAATATGCCTGGAGCAAAACATGTGGATCTGTGAATGCTGTACGTGTTCAGTATGTGCTCGGATTGATAGTCGAGGCCTCCCTCTGCCATTAGTCTGTCTTTCAAATTTAAATGTGAACGAGATCGGGCGCATAAAAAGCTCTTTAATTTTGCAAATATTTGGAAATGCCGTTCTTTAACCTTTCAGTGCCCATATTGTAACAGCTGGATCATGAATGCAGCCTCGTGTGATCTGCGGAAATAATATTTCATTTCTGTTGGTGTCACAGCAATAAACACAAAAATTCCAAAGTGCAAGTAGGTACACGTTGTAGAGTCTGACCTTTGTATGAAACTTATCAGCTGGTCTGCTGACATTCTTAAATTTCCCTTTTGAATTTTTGTCATAATGAGCAATGACTTTTGATTGGCTGTTTTTGTTCTGCGCGATTACGTTACCAGGTTTCAGCTGGTACCACGTGCTGAGGTTAATGACAATTCAAACAAAAAAAATCTGCCGTGAATAACCGAACACGCTGAAAAAGAAATAAAGCAGGAAAGGAGAGCTCCTAAAGTCAAATAATGTTACATTAAAATTAAAGGAACGGTCTAGTCGGGGCTGCTTTAATTAGACGTACAGTGTGAAGGAGCTAATAGGTGTTTAATAATTCATAGTATTTAAGAAAGAGTGCAATCGATCAGCAGACCTGAGGGATTGCGTTTCTGCTCGGGGGTTTTCTCGTCGACGATGGAACATTTTCTGCTTGGTGTGCTTCTGCTAAATCACAGGTGTGGATGATGGGCACCTTCTTAGACTTTTTGCCATTCGTTACGGTCCAGGTCTGGACTTTAAAATTAGGTTCAGGGTTCAGTTTACACAGGCATCGCCGCCTATGGAAGTGTACATACAACGCCGAGAGAGATAGTTGCCCCCCCGCACGAGCGAAACGTGTTTGTGTACGGGTGTGTGCACGAGCGTGCGCGTGTGCCAGGAGAGGAGAGGATCCGATTAGTACTACTCTGAAAGTAATTACCTTAATTAAAGCAGTAATGTGTGGAGGCAGGAGGGGGGAGGAGAGAGGTGGGGTGGGGGGGGTTCAGGGGAGAGAACCTGCCATCTTTTATGGGGCAGTTTAGGGACTGTGTGATTTAAGGGGCACACTCAGCAGTGAGAGAGAGGGAGGGAGGGAGGGACAGGGAGACAGACCGAAAAGTGGAGGTGAGCGAGGATAAAAACGAGGGGGGTTTTGTCATGGGAAGATAGACAGAGGTGAGGGGAGGGGGAGAGTGAGGGGGAGAGTGAGTGTGGGACCAAAAAAAAAAAAAGTTCTTCCAGAGATCAGGCCAACAAGGTGGCTTCAGTTCTCTTTGTTTTCCCTTCTCCTGTTGGCGACTTTTGTTTTCACCTTATCTTAGAATATAAACACCCACCGAGAACACACACACACACACACACACACACACACACACACACACACACACACACACACACACACACACAGAAAACAATCCATGTTTTATGCTGGGCCTTATCTGACATGGCATATGACAGATTACTCAACCCTACTATGGCAGACATACTTCCTCTCCAGCCTATTTGTACGCCGCCACACACACACACACACACACACACACACACACACACTGCACTGTGTGAACCAGTGCCAGTGTGGTGGTCTGTTCAGATACCGTACGATTCGTTTCACAAGTGTGTGTTTGTGGTTTTGTGTGGGAACCAGGTAAACGCTGGAGGCCGCAGTGCAGGCTAAAAACACACACAAACGTTATTTGGTTGCAGCTCAGAATCTAAAAAGAAATTCCCTGGAGACGCTTTTTGTTTATAAAACCTGACTTCTCTCGCTCTGTGCTCGCTTCGGCTCCACAGTACGTGTGGTCTTCATTGTTTTTTTGTTTGTGTCCTCAAATATTTGATGTTCTTTTTCTTCGCTCTCTATCTCTGACTCCCTCACCTTATCGCTGATAAAATATTATCCCATATTTTGTAAGGCTGAACGTTTAATTGTTGTGTTTTTTTTTTTTTTTCCCCTCTGAATTCTCCAAGGCCCCAATCTGTGTCTGAAGTCCACAGACTGCGTTGGCCTTGCATGTGTGTACAAGTGTGTATGCACACACGTGCACATGCGTGTATACTGTTGGTTCTGCGGAACCAGACAAAGAGACGGAGAGCAGCTCACACATTTGCATTAGTTGGAGGTCTCATCATAACGGCCTGGATAATGGAAATCAAATAACAACTGAAATACAGTCGGTGCTGTGTCCTCGTGCCACATACAGCTTACAGGTGTGTGTGTGTGTGTGTGTGCGCATGTCAGGATTTGAATCGCAAGTGAAATAACATCTTTGTGATAGAGTGATAATGAAAATAATAACATCCCTGACAAAATATTCATAAAGGTAATGATGAATGCCATATTTCTCCGAGAGATACATCAGAGGCGTCTTGGTTAAAAGAAAACAGTGGCCAGCGTCTCCCACACCTTCAAATTATCTGCCGCTTTCACATTTCACTGATAGCATAGATGAGAGCTGAGGAAAATGGACACACAATTATGCTCACTTGTCGTATATTAATACTGCTTCTTGACATCTTCCATGGACCCTGAGCTGTCATCTCTTTGTCTGCTTTAATTGAAAATTAATGGTTAGTGCGTTGCCAAGGCGACGGCGGCAGTGGCAGTGGGGTAGCGAGCCACATTCAGACAGACACCAGTGGCATTGTTTGTCCTGTCTGACCTTGGAAGTCAGAAAAGAGAAAGAAGAAAGGCAGAGGAGGACAAAAAAGACATTAAAAAGAGAATGGAGAGGTAAGGGTTGAATGTTGTGCATTGGAGCGAGGGAGAAAAATAAAATAAAGTTATTATGGCCGTGTTTTGGCCAGGTAGAAAGAAAGAAAACTGTGGTAGGGGTGACTGAGGAGGGGACAGAAGATATGATGTCAAAATGCCAAATGGGGAGAATTATGTTTGAGTAAGAAAGCAGAAGAAGCTCCGCTGATTCTTCTGTGGAGCAACGGGATTACCTTTGTGCTGATGGAGTCAGAGGGCACCTTATGGCCCCATAATCATCTGGACGCTAGGTGCTGGAGGGAGCGAGTGTGAAAGAGAGAAATCATATGTGTGTGTAGACGAGTACACGGACAATGTTGGTCCTAATGTTTACAAATCCATCAGTGTGGACACCAAATGCCAAATGGACTTTGAGGCCAGGCAGCTGAAGATTGACAGAATCTGACGGACATCACACAATCTCCTGCAGTGGTGAGCTCTCTGGGCCAAGATGAGGAGAGTGACAAGAGGTTACAGTGGACATGATGGAAAATCATTTATAAACATATGAAAAAATCATTTACGACTCTAAGATGTCAGCAGGTGTGGCGCATGTCATCATTAGTGGAGTAAGATGAAGAATTGTCAAAAAAATAGATACAAGAAAAACCTGTTGAAATCAATTTATTGGAAACTTTAAACTGATGCTCATTCACCATGTGATGCATGCACCCTTCTCCTTCATTCCTGTCATGGGTCAATCAGGGATGGTTGTAAAAATCAAACATTTATAAAAAAAACAAACAAATATTGACTGAGAAACTATTTTACGACAAGCAGAAAAATAATATCTGGTTACAGTAACTGTTACATCATTTTTAAACTTTTCCTAAAATACCAAGTGTTCATTGTGAAGGTTTTATATTCACTTCTTCCAGCAGGTTGTGGAGCTAATTGGAGAGTTCATGTCCATTTGTTAACAAGGAAATATTCAAACGGTCTCCCTTTTAGAGCCACAGAATCCTCGATGAAGCTTCTTTATAACATTTTACGCGACAGATTATTGGCAGACCGTTAGCAAGGACAATAGGCCATGTGTGTCCTATAGAGCTGCAACTGTCACCATCAATGTGACAATTAATATTTTTGATTAAAAAAAAATAATAAAAAGCCCAAGATGACATCTTCAAAATGCTGCCCAGACCCAAAGATATTCAGTCTAAAAAAGAAATCTTCACTTCCCACTCCAGTGTCTTTTCAACCCGACCTCAGAGTAGTGCTCAATCTTAGAGATGCTTTGACATCGTTTCCCCTGGTTCCGATACCTGAAGTTTGCATACCGATCTGCTGATCTTTCTTTCATCTTCTAGTTGAAGTAGTCGGTAAAATCGTCGCCTTTTCAGCTGGTTCTGTTTAACATCGCACTCCCAAGAAGTCAGTTCTACCTCATGGCTCTAAAACAAAGCTACCAGTGGCCCAAACTACGGCCCCCGGCCTAAACAATTAGAGTGGCCCACTTAACGATCCCAAACAATCCCTCTAAACATGCATGCATAAATATTGCATTTTCCTATTATAAAATATCCACACTTAATTCACTCAACTCGGCAGGTCAGGGACGGCCGCACGGTGCGGGAGGATCCCCTTGTGGGATCTCTCCCCGGCGCTGGCTGGCCTCCGCGTGCGCATTTTCTCCGCGGCGGTGCACCACGACTGGCTCTGGGTCGGCTTGGAAAGGCTCGGGGGCGAAGGTGGCTCACGGCTCCGGCCACGAGCTTTACAGCGCCCTCCTGCCCGAACCTCGCCGCTTCCCGGGGCCATGGACTTAGTGCTAGCTGCACCCTCTCCGTGACTGTGGAATCGCAACTTATCGCAACAAAAAGGTAAAAAGCACCGCAACTTTCACCGCAATTTTTTTGAAAACCTGATGCAACATCAGGGATTTTAGGCCGCAACTATTTCAAAAAAGGCCTGCAAAATCCTTGTGGGACTGACCCTGGCCTCCCATCACAGTAAGTTGATGTGGCCCGCACCAAAAAAAGTTTGGGGACCCCTGCCTCGCTGCTGTGTCTCTGATTGGCTAGGATTGGTTGCCTTCGTTGGTTAGGGCTGGTTAGATTGGTTAGGGTCAAGGTCATCAGTGTACAGATACATGTCTGCACTGGCCGATACCAGGTCTCACATTTTAGGCAGTATTGGAGACATTTCCAACTTTAGTCTTCAGATGATAGCTGGAAGGAAATTTATATTTGATTTTGCTTAATTGCGGTAAGGAACATCATGCTCACAACAATCATCAGCTGATTATCGGATCTGGGTTCAGCAGGTGGGTTTGAACTCTGTACTATTCTTAAGTAAGGACCTGCTAAAGCTATATGTTTCTGTATAAAAACTTATCTCAGGACGTATTATTCCATGAAATACAGTTACACACTGATGTTAACATGCCGAGGCACATATCCTCGCTACAGTGAGCTTTTAAAACTGGAGCTCAGTGGGTGAATTTTGTCAAAGCCCTGTCTTCGGAGACAAAGAGCAGCGCTTCTTCATGTGATGTTTTAAGTGGATCCTTGGTGATTGGTTTTAGTTGATTCAGTCACACATAACAGACTCACAAGTCCTCACAGGTTCTCCTTGGTTTAGCAGAACAGCATCCTCTACTTGTATGCATACAAAGCTTGTGTGTTAGTGAGCGTCAGGCTTGGTCTCGAGTCGAGTACACCCACCAGCTGAGAACCAACCGTGAAGAGAAGTTTGAATGAACGATGCTGTACATACGATGCATTTTCAAAAAAAAAAAACATTTAGCTGCCAAGTACACCCTCTGCACATCATACACAACACTGTCTTTCATGAGGTTTGGAGGATACTAAAGTGTGGAGTCATAATAAATCTAACACGCTCTAACATGTACTTCAGGGTTGGAGGCCAGTTTTTGTGTGTGTGTGTGTACAGTATGTGTGTGAGAGAATCTGAGTATGTGTTTGAACATAGATGTGCTGTGTGCATATTTGTGTGTTGCCCATCATTGTGGCCAAGATTGAAAAGCTCTTCCAGGGCTGGAGGGTCATGGCACATTTATTGATTGGAACTTTCTTATGCAGACATTTTGTGAAGGTTGAACGCCTTTCCATTGCCATTGTGTATTCTGTTACAAATGTGACAATAGGCTGCTTTTGACAGGTCACATAACAGTTTTTTTTTCTTTTTTTTTAGCAAAATTCTCCAGAAATGTGTGTCTTTCATATCCGTGCAAAATGGGCCAGTATCACGCAAATATGAGTTGCTGTTATGGCAACTACTATTCGAATGTTCACATTTTAATACCGTCCCATCCGTTATCAGATACTTTATAAATATTCCTGAGTGATACTCTGCAGCCGTCTTTACTTCTTGCATGGTTCGGTGGTGTTTTGCCGTCTGTCTGGCGTACATCGACACGCGACCACAAATGCAAACACACTTTTTTTTTTTTTTTTTGCTAAATTCGCCACAAAATGGATACATCTGTAGAAAAAGCTACAGCGGTAACTTCCAAACCACACTGGCCCTGAGCTTCTGCCCATTGAAGGCAATTACTGAAGCGTATTTTATTTACAGTGAGGCCGTGTAGCATTTATTGTTTATTTATTGTTGTTTGATTCATATGCATGGCACATGTATTACAGTGTAGGGTGTAGTAGTAGTAGTAGAATACAGTGTTTTGTTGAAACCAAAGTTACTTGAGATGATATACTTACTCACTTTTTATAAAGAAGTCAAATGTATCAAATCCTATTATCGAATTTAAATCAATTTTAGATTTCAGCTGTGTTGTATTGTGCTCATCGGGAAAACCAAAGTAAGGACAGAGAGAGATGAGTATCCTGAGAAGTGGTACATTTTTTGTGTTCAGTGTGTATTTCGGGGCTGCTGTTCCAGTCAGAGATAAGACGATGGAATAAGAAGTGAAGGTAAATGTTCCAGCAGTAGTTTGGATGTGTTGAAAGTCTGATGGTGCTCATCGTATCTGCTCTAGCTCATGAGGTTAGAGGCATGATTGATTACCGTGTAATGCATGGAAACATCTGCACTGGGAATGAGACCGATGCTGATGCTGGAGAACCGTTGGGAGTTGAAAGATCAATAATTAGTTGTTTTTTTTGGACGCAAGGTCTGGTCAGACACATTGAAGACAGAAGGCAGGGCCGGCCAGGGGTCCCATCCTGAACCTTCCAGCAGGACCGAGAAGGGCTGTGGGGTCAAATCCCCAAAGAATATTTATTTTATACTCACAGTACAGTGTTTAGAAGATAGTACTTTACTCAACACTGTATGTCTTTGCCGTTTTCACTGCCATTTAAAGTACGATGAATTCATAATCTCATGAAATAATACACATTTCACAACTCGCATTTAGTAGCCAAACAATTGCAAAATAATGTTTGAAACTTGGATGAACAAAGCTCTTCGATTGACAAATGACTTTTGAGAGTTCTTTTGGCAACTAACCTAATGAGTCAAACTCCCGGTACGAGTACGTAACACGTGCTCCTAATTGCAGCACTTAAAACGTGACAATTTATTTGAACAGCATCGAGGGAAAATGTCAGATGAATCGGTCGACATGGGAAGGTTGCTCAGAAGTCTGTGCACACACGCAAATTAAACGTACATCTCAACACGTGTAACCCTGTTTACTTCCCCCGTGATGATTAACTGATAACAATAGCTATTACGAAAAAGAAATATGTATGCATAGCAATTACCAGCACACAGGCCACTGTCAGCGTCTTTTCTAAAGTTAAAGTACAAAGCAATCAGCATGGAATGGCAAGTAGTAGTGTAATAGTACAGTAGTGGAGTACAATTTTGAGGTACTTGTACTCCTGTATATTACATCTACACCTCTACAGTTCATTCATTCATCTAATATTAGTAAGTAGTTACTTTGCAGAGTCAGATTTATAATAAAAGGCACAATTAACACATAAATGATTATGTTGTTTTAAGATAAGATTTTCTTTATTGTAGGGTGGAGGGATTCTGAAGCTACCCAGCAGTATATAAAGTCAAAATTTGACCTGTCACCTGAAACATCACACTGAGACACGTGCTCCCACCTGGCACTGCGACATGCAACCCTGCGTACAATAAATCAACGTCAAAAGCGACGATTGAACTCTTTTTCCTATCAGATATGAACAAATTCCCCTGAACGCAGCGCCGGTTCCACCGCAACACAAACACACAAAAGCAACTTTGATGTATTGCACAAACCAAGGGCACCCAATAGGCGGTTGTGCTGAATTTACCGGAGGCATTGTCACTTCAACCGGAGGACAAATGTAAAGAAACATGTAATGCTAGTGTTATGAAGTCCTGACACACATGCTGCAGGCACTGCTAGACCCTGAAGGTTCGCGCTGGTGGAAGTCATTTATTAAATCTTTGTGGAAAGAAATCATGCCCGATAAAAGCTGTGATTTTACACTCACGCGACAGAGGAAGGTGTCCGTCCGCACGTTTTTTGCGCCGCGGCTCGGTACACCGTGAAAACCAGCAGGAAGCAGGAAGGAGGAAGTGGCGTGAGCGAGAGGCAGAAGGGGGAGGGAACGTGGGAGGGAGGGGGGGGGTGAGGTAAGAAGCTGGGGATGCAGAGGGAAGGAGAAGATAGAAGAAAGCAAAAAAAAAAAAAAAGAAGGATGGATCACTTTCCCATATTGCATGTGTAGCAGGATCCGTCATCTTGGCGTGCCAGACGTGCGTCATTCACATCAAACTTTCCAAATTAAAGGGCCACCTCACCCCTCCGCTCCTCCCCCCTCTAATCCTCTCTCCATCTCCCCCTCTCTCTCTCTTACCATTAAGTCTTTAAGCGTGCTTTCACACACATATACGCGCACGCTCACATTACTGTACATACATACACACTCATCTGCTAACTTCTTCCTCTTCTGCTTTTTTTTTTTCCGAGGGGAACTTGCTGAGAGGGCTCGATTCATGATGTTTTGTAACAGTAGCGTCGCCTTAGGATGCAAAACACATCTCCGTGCTGGCAGACTAGGCATTGTGGGTTATCTTATCTGATGTGAAGAGGGGTGGTGAATGTTATTTGCATGCTGCATTGATGTTCAAATAGCAGTTTGAACGCTTCCTCAGCCGGGGAAAGACTGTGATTGTATGGTTGGCGAGCAAACAAGTGTATCAGATGATATCAGCCTTGGCCCACTTTACTATCCTGGGTGAGTCTGTACCATAAAAACTTCACCCAGCTTATACATACATCTGTCTCCAAGTCTGCCATCAGCTCCTAGTAACATACGTATGCGTGCGTGTCTGTGCGTGCGAGTTCTGCGAACCTGCGTCTGCTGAACTTTATGGCAGCGATATGTTAAGTACCTCATATTACAGTCGTAAAAAAAAAGGTCTGTAAGTTGCTTGATGCAGTTTAAAGCTGTTAGAGGTAATGCCACAAATCACCCGCTGCTCTTTAGCCCCGACACGCACCAACAACAGACACACACACACTCGATCCCGTTTGAGGCGGCACAAAAATGACACGAGAGGAGGAAAGGACGGGAGACGAGAGGACAAGGGAGGAACCAGAGGCAGGAGGAAAGATGAAAGAAGAGGTGGAAGAGAGATGGTAATAAGGAGCAGGGAGAGTGTCTGAATTGTAAATGAGTAAATGTCACCGATGGCGGAGAAACTGGACAGACACATGATGGAGCTTTCATCCCTCGCCGTACAGTGTCATTGCCCCGTAAAAGAGAGAGACTCCTGAGATCTATTTTGTCATTTTACGTCCAATTTCCCCGGCATAGGAGGGCACACGATAAGTGAAAAAGCAGAGGGAGACACCCCAAACCCCCGAGTCTCTCTCTGTCTTTCTATCACACACACATAAAACTACAGCGAGCAACTTTTCTCGTCCCGTGCTGCCAGATGAGGTTTGATACCTGCGATTCCACAGTTAATCCCGGCTAGAATTTAAATAGAATGGGAAATCATTGTCTTTCTCTTACTTTCCCTTTTTCCCCACTTCCATTTTCACTCCCCAATCTCGCTCCCTCTCTTTTCTCCGACTGCCGGGCGCAGAAAAAGCCTGACCTCTGCGTTTTCCTCCCCCCCCTCCCCGTCCTTAAGATTGGTTTTAAATACTCAGCAGATTAAAGCGCAGGCATGAAAGCTCACATTAGCCATATATTTAAAAAATCCCCCTGGCTGATAATCCATGTATTTGTCAGAATCAAACACAGGGGAATAGAAAAGGGACCAATGACATGATGAGTAGCCTGAGCCAGACGTATTGTGAAGGGGAATTAGAAGGAGAGAGATACATTTAGCAGAATAGGGCCCGAGAAGAAAAGTCCTTCAGGATGATTATTGAAATTCACTCAAGTCTGGCTCACGTGAGCGTTTGACAGGACAAAAAGCACTG
Organism: Collichthys lucidus; assembly: GCA_004119915.2. NCBI lineage: Eukaryota > Metazoa > Chordata > Actinopteri > Sciaenidae > Collichthys > Collichthys lucidus. The sequence goes on along the minus strand of CM014082.1, from coordinate 30,097,858 downwards.
TGGCAATTTGATGACCTCCGATGCCCTTCACTGTCTCTCTTTTTCTTTTCACTCTACAGTGCACACACACACACACACACACACACACACACACACACGGTGACCTGTAATGATAAAAGACTGATAGAATCTAATATGGAATTTTTTTTTCTCCACATGCTTTAATGGTAATTGTTGAAAAACCTTAACAGACGTGTCAAAAAAAAAGAACGCGTTTCTATATTTGATTAAAGAATTTACACCGGTATTTTTTTTTTAATTCACGTGATTCCGTTTTTCTATTATTACGATTCCATTTTTATGCCCGATTGCAGCAATCTTCTAATAACTACATAGAACTCAATGAGCCTTCCTACCTGACTTGTGAAGTTTATTACAACACAAACCCGATGTCAGAGGTTCAGGCTACCTTTAAATTGACACGGTTCATACCAAAAAAACCAAAAAAAAACATAACATACACACTCATGACGGTTTGTCGTTGAATATTTTCAGGGGGACAACAGAACATCCACAAGGTCTCCAGCTTATCTTAACCTGTGGGCACCCGAAGCCTCCTAACATAAAATATACTAACTGCGAAGACTCCAAGGCCTTTACAGGTTAACTACCATGTCAGTGCATAAATTAGACATTCCTTTATGTCCAATAAATTTCTACCACGCATTAAAAATACAAGCAGGAAGAAAAGCTGAATAAATGCATGAATATTTGAAAAAGGCTTGGAGAAATGTGTTTTTTTTGTCCGTCTATGGCATGTTTTCTGTTCTATATTTTACAGCAGATTACAAGGACGTTCTTACAAAAAAGACATATTCATAAACAGTTCCCCGCTGCATCCTTTTTCAGTGCAACCACTGACATCACGTCTTGTCTCTGTGTGCATTCTCTGAGCTTTGAATGGTCTGGGGGGAGAACTGAGAAGTGTAGGTCAAAAGAGAAGCATCGAGTCTTTCACAGCCGAGGTTGGCATACACAAACAAATGCTGTAAATGTCAATAACAAATCACGGCGAATTCTAGATCAAAACTTATATGGAGAAAAACACACACGCACACTAATCGCATTCAATGACTCCAAGGTTGTGAAAACTTAAGGACGTTAAATCTTTTCATTTTTTATTTTATTTTACTGTTGTATCTAATCCTAACCCATTGACCCGCTGGTGATCATTCATTTTCTCTTATTTTGTTGTTTTGCACTTTGGCGCTTATTCATTTCTGTTCCCTTCTGGTATGTCATCTCCTTTTACAGTATACAGATAAATTAAAATATGTTTTTTTTTCTCTCTCTTCAGAATTTCTCCTTTTCTTTCTTCTTTTCGCTTTTTGACACTTTTTTTTCCCCCTGACATCTATTAACCTATCACCGCATGCGTGATAGAGTCTTGAGCTGGTTATTGTATCAGGGCTGTTACGTATGTCAGCTTAACACTGACGGCCACACTAATGTGACAGAGCTCTCCGGGTTACATCTCTCTTTCCTGCATTAAAAAAAAAAAATCTTTCAGCAGAGAAATGCCACACATCACATGTTCCAAAAAAAAAGAAAAAGAAACGCACAGACACCAAAAAGGTTGCTGAAGAAAAGCCAGTCCTATCCTAACCTTCCTCTCCATCCCTCCATCCTGTAGCCTCTCTTTCTCTGATTCCTTGAACCAGTCACTGACGGCACACAATGCAGAATCATAGAAGCTTTTCCACATCTTTGTGTGTGTGTGTGTGTGTGTGTGTGTGTGTGTGTGTGTGTGTGTGTGTGTGTGTGTGTGTGTGTGTGTGTGTGTGTGTGTGTGATGCTCTCCGAGACAAAGACCCCTGCTGTAGGGAGTCCTGTGGGAAAGGTGTGTGCGGCCGGAAGACGTGAGCGCGCCGGCGAGTGATAATGTCAACTCGGGAGATATGGCGTGTCATTTTACACAACCACACATCAAAAAAGACAGTGGGGGGGGGACGGGGACGGAGGAGAAGACAGCATGTCATTTGTTTGCTTTGATACAAGATCGCACCGAGGGGAGAAGACTGGACGGCTCTCGGAGTGCGTGCATGTTTGTATGTCCTGCACGTGAGCAGATGAAGGGATAGGGTTTCCTAAATGTATCCTATTGAGTTACACCCAGACAGACAAACACACATTTGGCCGTGTCTGGTTTTTGGGAGCTCAAGGACCAGCATCTTCAGAGAGGCCGTGTCACAGGACACTGAAAATTACAAGTGACCCAGTTTGGATAGATGGAGCACAAATGAAACCCTGGAGTGCTGAGGTTGTTTTGGCCAAATGTTAATGTCCTTTTTATTTTTTTATAACTAAAATATGGTTATTTTTAACCCAGTGTTAAACACAATAAAGTGTCACAGATGTACTTGTTAGCTGTGGCAGATGTCTGGGTTCTTCTCAAGGTATCTTTAAAAGGAAGTTTTTCCATGCCACTGCCAGTCTTTACTTAATAAGTATTTGATCATGGTGGGAATTGTTTAGTCTGCAAATAATAATGAATTAAAATAAAAAAAACTGCAATGACAGCATAATCTGTAAAAAAAAAAACAGCGACATGTAGGTTTAAAAACAGCTTGATTATAACGTACAGTAACAATATATAACAATAAAAAGCAAAGAGTTAAACATGTTTTTTTTGCTGTGTTTACCCAACAGTAATATAATACTAGTCAGACACTGTGTGCTCTTTGATATCACACTCTGCCATATTTTATTGCGTGTAATATTTTGTGTTTTTATCCAGCAGTGGCATAAAACAAACAGAACAACCTGTTGTGTACTGAGTGCTTCTCTACCCACCTGAGTGAAATGAACCCAGCGTTGTGTTTTTACCTGCTCCTAAACCCACACACAAGGAAAGTTTCCTTCCTTCCTTCCTTCCTTCCTTCCTTCCTTCCTTCCTTCCTTCCTTCCTTCCTTCCTTCCTTCCTTCCTTCCTTCCTTCCCTTTCCTCCTCCACATATCAGTGTCTAATCTGTGATGAAGTGTGTGTGGGAATGCATGCATGTGCTGCCCCCAAATATGTGGTATAATAAAATAACTTTCTTGCCAAAGCATCTGAAGATTCAGACATAAATTTCCATTTCTCTTTGATGCATCATTACGGATGATCTATGTGCATCTAATATTATCTCCCCAACTCTAACTCAGGAAAATCTTTAAAACTTAGGTAAGGTAGCAACGTTGACTTTCCTCAAAAAAAGTTCAAAAAATTTGATGGTGCGTTATCGTTTCCCGTCTTCACAGAGAGCCTGGACTCTTTGTTTGGTTCAGATTCACACTCGCCCTCACCAGGTTAGAGACTTTTCTTCCAGGACTTGACTGCTGGGTCACAAGTCGCTTTAAATGGAGTCCTCGAGGTGTAGAATGAGATCCTCTCTCTCTCTCTCTTTCTCTCTCTCGCTCCAGCTGTCCCTGCATGTGGGAAGAAGTGTGTGAGTGTGTGTTAAAACAGCTTGTTAACACGTACGCCACCGCCTTGGCTGGGACTCCCTAATTATTCCCTTCCAACCTAAAGGCCAAGATGAGGAGGGAGAGTAGTGATAAACACATTTTCTTAGTCTGTCTCTCTGTTTCACTTCAGCGTGTGTGTGTGTGTGTGTGTGTGCGTGCGTGCGTGCGTGCGTGCGTGCGTGTGTGTGTGTGCGTGCGTATGATCGTGTGATGCAGAGCAGCTGTAATAGTAAACATGTTTATGAAACATCTGCTAATAGAAAGCAGGTGTTGATTGGCTGTGATCCTCCCAGCAATCAGTGTATTTACCGAGCCTAACACAGATGCCACTGTATGCTCTGAGGCCACACACACACACACACACACACACACACACACACACACACACACACACACACACACACACACACACACACACACACACACACACACACACAGGTACAAGAGATATTATTGAAATACAACCAGCCCTGAGATAGCGGTGGTGTTTTTTTTGTTTTTTTGTTTTTTTGGAGCCACAGTCTTCTTGTTGTCTTTGCATAACCACATAGGCCACAGAAGTATGTGTGTGTGTGTGTGTGTGTTTGTTTATGCGAGTGTGTGTATGCAAACCTTCCCACTTTGTCTTTATTTGTAAACATGCATACTCATATGTGCAGTAAAGAAGGCGTGGGCACGTTCGTGAATGTTTGTATAGCTCGGTTTGTGTGCTGCTTTCCCGCTCTTCCTCTGTTTATTTGTATTTGTGTGTGTGTGTGTGTGTGTGTGTGTGTGTGTGTGTGTGTGTGTGTGTGTGTGTGTGTGTGTCTCTTTGGGTTTTTCGCTCTCAAGGCATTGTGGGATTTCTGTGGGGGTTGTTTGTAAACATCAACAGCAGTAAGTTTTATTTTATTGTATCTTTATTTTACGACATTATTCCCAGATGGCAGCTTTTTTTTTCCTTTTCTTTTTTTTAAATGCGCCTACCACACATTCTGCGCTCCCTCACCGCTGCACATGTGCTTTTGCTCTCGTACGCAAACAAACAACGCGCTGTGTGGAACTGATGCGCTCAGGAATGAACGCGCACACACACACACACACACACACACACACACACACACACTGGCGGCGGAAATAGCCTCGTTTTTTTAATCAATCCCAAATCCTGCGTTTAAAGGATCAGATTGAGTTATTCAAGTTAGTGGCAGGAGCCTTTTTCTCTCTTTCACCGGCTCTGTGACACTGTGGGTGAGCTCTCCCATATTTCTCTTTAATTAAGCCAGGGAAAACCTTGTAGTACAGCCAACCCAGCTCATGTAGCCACTTATGTTTTAATTTAATTACCTGTCCACTTTGATAATTATTCCCCCTGATTAACAGGGAGAGAAGGGTTCCTAAATGGGAATAGAAGAAGGGGTGAGAGGGCCAAACGGCGTTTTTCTCCTTTCACCAAGAACAAGAATGAAGGTGTTGACTTAAGAGGTCCAAAACCAGCTCTATTTTGATCCGGTTTCATACTTGGACTGCTTCAACCCGGGCCTGGATTGGATTTATTTGGGCCGTGCAGACCACAACACACACAAGTCCTACTGAGTTTCCAGTGCTCTTTTATGCAGCCATTGGGCCAAAAAAGACAAACAACAACCAACAAATCATGGTTCCCCAAACAGGCGAAGGCGGTGATTGATATCTTTAGCAAAAATGTCAACAGTTACACAACAACAAGCAGAGGGATGATTCAGTCTCTCTTCTTCTTTTTCTTGTCTGTCGCGCTTCTGGTTTTCCAGGATCCAGCTTGTTTCGAGGTGATCCGTGCGAACACACACATACACACACACACACACACACACACACACACACACACACCTGCTGTTAGCTCCACCTCTGAACTTTCTCCTGCACAATATACCGTCTTGTTTTTTTTTTTTCTGTTTTCGTCGATCAAACTTGAAAGTGCAGCAGCCACTTTAAAAAAAAAAGCATCACCACTCCTCACCATCCGGTCGCTCATATTAGCGCCCGTCAGTTCTCCTTTAGATTTATTGGAGACATTTAACAAAGTGTTCCTGGCAAAATCGTGGCAGGTTTAGGAGGAAGAGACGAGCGAGTGAGAGAATATACGGCTTGCTCGAACACACACACACACAAACATCTGCACGCATGTAGACACACACACACACACACACACACACACACATGTATTTTTAGTGGTATTGATCGCGCTAATGAACGTGTTGTGATTTACTGCAGTCGTGGCCCATTGTTGGGTGGCGCTGTGATGGACTGCCATCATTTTCCAATGGTAAAAGCTTCGATAGAGAAGAGGCAGGAGGGCACAATCCCATTTAATGGCCGTAGCAAAAAAATTATTCCAAGATCTTCTTATGAGTTATAGCAGCCTCTTTTTTTTATACTCACGTTTTTTTTCCTGCTGCGACAGGTATGATGTAATTTCCAAATTTCATCTAAACCGTAATCTCAACACTGATTATGCTGTCAATTAGTAAATGAATGTGGTGCTGCTGCTGCTGCTGCTGGTGGTGGTGGTGGTGAGGGTGAGGAGAGGGGGAAGGTGGTAATAACTCTGCAAAAGGAGTTGTCAAGCTTCCAAAATACATAAAGGACATAGTGAGGGGGGAGGCAGACAGTAAAAATCGTCCAATCACAATATAACTGTCTGTTTGCAAGGAAAGAGTGAACCCACTTAAACTGATTTTGCACATATTTTTTATTTGTGGAATACAGCATTTCTTAAGTTGGCATCAATTGATTCAGGAAAAAAAAAGATGAAAATTGTATCTTAAGGAGGTCTGTCAAGTTATTCACACTTTTTAACTTTGTTTCTTGTGTGTAGTTACCAACACAACACATGGGGAAACTGTGTAAACACATCTGAAAGTGTATGGAATCCAAATGTTTAATAGTGGACTGGTTCTGTTTGGGCTGATCACGCTTTTGTTTCTGGCGGTTTCTGAAGCTCAAACTCTGTGCAGGCTAACATCTGTTCCTCTCTGCCTCCACAATAGCACAACTCAGCCGGGATGCAAAGAGAGGTCAAAAGATCAGTGCCTTCCCCTCTCTCTCTCTCTCTCTCTCTCTCTCTCTCTCTCTCTCTCTCCTCTCTCTCTCCTCTCTCATCTCTCCTCTCGTCTCTTCCGTCCTCTCATCCTCCTCCTCTCTCCTCTCTCTCTCATCTCGATCTCTTCCCTCTCTCTCTCTCTCTCTCTCACACACACACACACACACACACACACACACACTCACACTGAGAGAGAGAGAGGCAGAGAGAGGGAGGGAGACACAGAGAGAGAGAGAGAGAGAGAGAGAGAGAGAGAGAGAGAGAGAGATACCTCTCACCGGCTGCTGTTTTCCTATTGTGCGCCAGGGCTTTGCGAGTATAGGGGCAGCGATGAAAACGCGCACCTGCTTTAGAGGCATTACGGTAGCGCAGCAAACTGTCCCCCTCGCAACACACACTCCACACTCGTGTACATACACACACCACAGCGCTGGTGATTCAACCCTCTGATTTCCAGCGAACGAGCAAGCAACAGACGGGATGCCAAAAAGTGAGGACCGGTGGAGAGGTTGTTCGCGCTGAATCGAGCCTCTTGAAGAGATAGCGGAGGAGGGCAAGACGCAAACCAAAACAAGGCGAGAAGGCTGCGCTCTTTCTCCGCGGCAACTTGCGCACAGTGAAACCAGAGTTTTTTAGCGGCAGTATTGTTCTGACTTCACTCCAGAGGGGCCACTCCGAGGAGCGAGGACGCACACAAAAGGGAAAAGGAAAGGACTAACGAGCACGCTTTGTCGTTTTAAAGTAATGGTGCTGCGGTCTTAGATCCTAGATTTCTCTGTCTCCCTCTCTCTCTCCTTCTCTCTCTCTCCTCTCTGTTTCTTTCCAATTTTTTTTTTTTTTTGTGAATTTTTTTTTCGTCCCGTCGGTTTGTGGTGTCCCCCTCTTTTTGTCGCCGCGAGAAGAGAGTGGACGCGCCGGGGGGCTTCGAGGAGCAAGAAGCGGTGGCTGTCCACATGGTCCAACCACTGGCGTGAAAGTTGACTTCTTCAGAAAACAAGAGAACAGGTTGATGCATTATCTACACTTTCCTTCTTAACCCCCCACCCCCTCTCTCTCCACAACACCACCTTCTCCTTCTTCTTCTTTAAAATCTTTTCAGTCTTTCCTTCGCTCTGTGCTTCCATCTCACACACACGTTAGAGAACCAAAAAAAAAAGGAACTTTTCGTCGCACATTGTCGGCGAAACTCCCACAAAGTCTGCCTAATAACATAATAGGGTATTAGAGAGTATTACAGAGCGGAGGCACACACGGAGTTTTCCTCTTTCAGACTTTTCCTCCGTCCATGTTTCACTTTAACTTTTCTTTTCTCGCTGGAGTGTTGAAACTTATCAGGCACGTTTCTGAAAGAAAGAAAATCCTCTTTGAAGTGTTTGAGTAAAAAAGAAAAATGGACGGTGGAATAAGTTTAATTCGAGCGCTTCGACACTTTCACACGTGTTTTACGCACGCAGGAAAAAAGAAAAAGTTCTTTATGTCCAGTCCACATTTATTTATTTGCGTAAAGGGACGTTCATTTATCTGAACCTGTAGAAATCATAGACTAGAGAGGACTGCTTAATGGAAAAGTGTCATTGTCCGAAGTCTTAACGCTCATGACACAACACAAGTTTTTTTTTTTTTCCAGCCCTCTCACAGGTTAGGACTAACTAAGATGTCGGGAGTGGATTTTGAATGGACGCAACAAAACATGAACTTTGCGTCCCCGTTGATAACTCTTGTTCAGGGATTTGATAATAAACACCGACCCTTAAGTTATGTGCTGATAATTTCACCACAGCCGTCTGAATGCTTTGTCATCGCTTACTACCTGTTTAACTCCCAGCCGTTAAACACTCTTAAAATTCCCAATAGTATTTTTTTTTCTTTTTTAAGTTTTTTTGATAATTAAACAAAAGCCTTTAAAATGCCACAAAAAGGCGTCCATACATCCCCCAGTGAGGATAAAGGACTCCTTGTCTTAAGACAGACAAAAAAAAAAGCTTTCTTGTGGACATAGTCAATAGGTCAGGAGACAATAGTTTCTTTTCAAACGATTTTGACTTTTGAAATTGGAACCGCGTTGTGTGACCTCTTTGAGTTTTTTTTTTCTGTACAATCTCCCTCGGATTGAACATAAATGACAACGTGCAGCTGAGTGTGCGGACAGCAGGGACGGCGAGGGGAGTTATAAAAAAGTTTAATTCCACTTTATTCAAACGGATCGCAGCTCGCAGATCATTTAGTCGCATCGTGACGCTCATGCGTTTTTTTCTGTTTTTCATAATTCACAAACGAGAGCGTTTGCGTAAGAACAAAAACGCACTTTTTGGCGCTGAAATATAGAAATATTCCCTCATATTTAGAGTTGACTCGGGCATTATTATAAATTTAGAAATTGAGGGGGTTGAAGGCTACAGCAGAACCTCTGCATGACCCATGTTTTCCCCTTTTTCTTTTTGCAGTCATAAACCGCCTGAAAGTAGGCCTGCACCGCAAAGGAAAATCATCTTTACCTCCTTCGAGAAAAAAAGAAGGAGAAACTTATAATCGGCACTGTAATTTTTTTTTGTTTCCGTAAAGACAAACTCGCCTTTTAAATTTGCCTGACACCAGGATAAGCTGTGAAATCTGAACTCGCTGTTCTCTCTCTCTTTAAAATCAAACTCATCAAATATCAAACAGCCTGAACATCCCCGCATGTCAGGAGGCTTCAGGTCCCGCGTGATGGAAAAGCAGCAGACAAAAAAAAAAAAAGAGTGAGAGATGAAATGACAATTAATTGCTGTTAGTTGTCTGTCATTGAGAGAAAAGCATACAGGCCGTGTGGGTGCACACCCTGACACGGGCATTATTGCCCCGTGATTGATGGGCGCTGGGGCATTTGGCATAATTAATTTTATTTACTGTGTCCTCTCTCTCCTGTTGTGTGTGTGTGTGTGTGTGTGTGTCCCACCCCCCGCCACCACCACCACCCCCCTCTCTCTCCCTCACCTCCTCCACCTTACCCCACCCCTCCTCCTGTCCTTCTCTGTGGTGGCATTTCCGCGACGCGATGACACACTTTTAATTGCACTTTAATAGAAGATCCAGCGGGAATGAAAAAGCTCTTCATCACGTTTTATGACCTTGTCACGTTTTCTGGTGTCAGACAGGAAAGCAGGTATTTTGTGGTGCGGCCCCCCACCTCCCCCCTCCAAGGTGTAAAGTGTATGCAGAATTAAAAACCATTAAAAAAAACCAAAAAACTTTTATTTCAGCCTGCGTGGATTACACAATAAGCTTCATAACAAGCTGCACGTAAATGTTTTTTAATGTTCATGTCGAGGTTTTATTTAAATATTTAAATCAGCAAAATCAAATCAGAATTTTAGGATGTTTAATTTGTTATTTCTAATCTAAGACATTAGAAACTGTCTGATTTTTAATTTTTTTTAATTTGCATATCAGCACACCTGGAGCAATTTATGAGGGTGGAAATAATTGACAAGTGTGCTGGCAGCAACCCTCAATGCATCCAACTCTCTTCTGTAGCTGATATGATAAATGTGCTGAAAAGGTTTTTTTTTTTTTAGAAATCTGTAAAAAAAATTATAAATATATATACTTCAGTCAGTTTAGATTTTTAAATTTTATTTTGAAAAAAATGAAGATCCTTGTTTGCTGCATGTTTTTTTCAGCTGCTTAATTCCTCTCCGGAGAACGTCTCTCTGTTAAAACAAGTGATGTCTGGAGTTGTAGATACGATTTCCAACGAAGCACAGGTCACCACACAATTTAGTCATTTCTACGGTTTGAATTAAAATGACCTCACATGCATGATGATCACACGCAAATCTCCAAAAGAAAACTCAGGGAAGAAGAGCGAGATTAAGGATGGAGAAAATCTCTTTTTTTCCTCAAATGTTACGAGTATGGACTCGGTGTAAAGTTCTCATTTCTGTGTGGTGCTTTGCTCGTTGATAGGCTATCACATCGGTGACAGGCTTTTCATCGGAAAATAATAGGAGACATTGAACAAAAGAGTATTTGAGAGGCAGAAGTAGTTATTTGGGTTAAAAAAAAAAAGGAGAGGACGTGTGCAGGAAGCCAGAGGTGTCAGAGACAGATTGACTCTCTCTGCTCTCTGTCGGCTATTGTGCGTCCGTGTCTGTGTGTTTGCCTCAGCGTCGCCACCTTTTTTCATCTGACTTGCTTCAACACTTTTCCTTTCCTTTGCTTTTTTCCTCCCCCCCCTCCTCTCCTCCTCTCGACAGCTGTGTCTTTTCCATGTCCTGTTTTGTTTCACTGTTTGTAAGAATTGCTCGTGTACTGCTGATTTTTATCAGTTTCAGACCCTGTTCTCCGACAGACTATTGTTTTTCTGTTATGCTTACTGACACATTACTTAAAAGATGGTTTTCAGCTCGGGCCTTGTGTTTAGTGACTGGTGTTTTTTTTTCTCTCTCTCTTTGCCGGTGTGTGTGACTCGAGCCATGTGTGTGTGAGACTCGTCTAGAGACGGGCAATAATGGCTATGAATCCTCATGCGCTTTGAAAAACCCCCTTCAGCAGGATTAAAAGCCACCAATATGATTGTGTTAGTCCATAAACTCACTCAGAGAGTCCTTACCTCCAGCGTGAGAATGTATGTGTGCGGGGAGTGTATATATCTGAGTGTGTGTGTCTACAGGAGTGCCTTTTTTCTCAATTCACCTGTCCTGCTCGAGTGAAAATGGCCAGTATTTGAAGTTTTTAAATGTCCTGTGCGTCGGTAGTGTTGATGGCTTGCCTGTCCGTCTCTCCATCTCTGGCGCTCTCTCTTCATTAAAGCCCTGCTGCTATCCCAAAACCCACAAGTCTGAGTGGGCTTTTGGCTCTAAAGTGATGTTGAAGAGCGCCCGTATACGACTCTGCTATACATGTAAGGGTTTGACCCCGTGATAGATACTCACGGGGTTTACTTCTATTGCGGCACTTAGTGCATTACCTGCTTTAAAAAGCTGAAATAGTTAAATTTTCAATATCCTCTAGATGGGCTTTGAGGAAAAAGCACAAAAAAAAATATTGCAGCGCAGCGAGCGAGAGCATGTTTTTTAAACGGAATAATTTCAAGTGTTGGTCCTGAAGCTGCCGTTTATTGCAAGATGTGTGCGCAAACTGTAATCTGCTCTGGGCTTTTTCAAAGTGGAAACACTGCAGGAGCAGATATTCTACAGGTTGTAAGGACTGTGTAATTATGTGTTGAGTTGCGACACATTTTAACGGACTGTATCATTGATTTTTATGGAATGAAATAGCTCCTTTTTTTTCTTCTTTTTTTAGTGATCTAAAGAGATGGAAAATACAAACCTACACGTCGCCTTATGTAATCAATGCGTCGCGTTCTAATAGCAATTACAGGCTCGTTCCTCTTCAAAATATGTTAATGAAATATAATTGACAAATTAATGGATTAAATGAAGGTGTTATTCTTCCCGGGTTGCCAGCAAGTGGGGCAATGTTCTGGTTGTGTATTGAAGTGATTGACTGCACGGCGAAACTGCCGCCACATTGCTTTAGACTGAGGCCTGATTATACATGTGGTTCTAATTGAACCTGTTATTTAGCAGAGGTTGAGGGCTGAATACGTGTGTGTGTGTGCGTGTGTGTGGGTCTCTGTGTGCGTATAATAAATCCTGCACATTTTTCAAAGATGAGATGTGTTTTTATGACGGGTCAGGAGGGCTGTGTCATGCAGGAAAGTCTGCAGGACAGACGAGAAAGCAAAAGCGGGAAGATTGCCTTCGGCGGTCTTTAGGAAGCTGACCACCTGTGAGACGGAAAGAGGAGGCAGTTGTTGTCTTTTGTTGCCTTTTTTCCTTTCTCCCCTTTGTGTCTTTTTTTTTCTAACAGAGCTGTCATCGCGTATGCGGCGACAGCAAACCCCAACGCTCGCAGCCCCAACTTCATTCTTTAAAAATGTACGCACTCCTCTCCCTCTGATTGATAAGGTAATCATTTTGCCTGACACAGTGGTTTAGCCTGTGGTCATTAACATGTCCATGCGCTTCAGATGAGTTTTTCTAATGTGTGTGTGTGTGTGTGCATGAGGAGGTTGGCTGGAAGGCAGGCCGACTCTCAGAGATGTTCCTCCAGCTCCACAGAGCACCGGCCCATTAACAGCTGATGGATGTGGGAAGGAGTGACCCAACAGCTCAGAGCGGAAGAGACTGTTTCCTATGGGCAGGGAGGGGAAAGGGAAACACACACACACACACACACACAGATAGAACATATGAGTGAAAGGCTGGTAGGAGCGAGGGGGGGGGGGCTGGACGACGACAGGGCGATGGGGTTTTAGGCGTGGGTCATTATAGCTGAGGAAGCATTAGATCAGCCTCTCCAGAGTGCGCTTGGCACCTGAGGCCATGGCTGCAGCTGAAGGAGAAAAGGGCTGTGGCCGCCGAGTCTGGGGGAATGAGAGCAGACCGTGAAGTCAGGCAGTTGGAGCGATCAAGTTTGATTTCACAGACCAGAAAAGAAAGAAAGAAAGAAAGAAAGAGTCACACGAGATCATTAGGTCAGTGGCGCGGGCAGGTGGAGCAAGGCGAAGATGGTTCGAGCCGAAGCAGGAAAAAAAAAAGAAAGAAACACCCGAGCAAAAAAAAAAAACCTAAGAGAACGCCCGTCGTGTTCAAGCAGAGCATCTTCATGAAAAAGCTCTCATCGGTCGTTGTGTCCCCTGCTAACTCCGCATTGCTTCTGACAGCTGTATTTGTGTTATGGATTTTCCTTCACTCTGTCCCGTCTCCCTTTCCTTCTCCCCTGCCTCCCTCTCTCTCTCTCTCTCTCTCTCTCTCTCTCAGTAGTCAGCTCCCCTTCCCCTCCGTCGCCTCCACCCTTATGACCTTTTGTAAGCACTTCATCAGAGAGCCGTTGGTGTTTTCTAAAGCGCCGCGACAAACTGACAGGGCAGCCGTCAATCGAGCGGGTGTGCGTGTGTGTGTGTGAGGGGGGGTTAGAGAACCGAGGGAGCAGATCAGTTGGAAAAGCTTCGCTCAGAAACAACAATGTGACTAAACTTTCTGCAGCGCCGCTTTAATGCGTGCTGGAAGAAGGGATGGCTGTGAAGGGTAGGTGACAGCTGTGAAGCGCCAGACTCACAATGTTATGGATACGCACACACACAGGCGCGCACGCACACACACACACACACACACATTTTGCACATTTCATAAAGCGTCTGACTGTAAAGAAGCGTTACGCAGCTCCTGAGTGCTCGTTTGTCCGTGGTGCTGCGGCGGTAAAAATCTGCCGAGCGGACAAATGAACGCTCCGATAAAACGCTGAGGTTCACAGAAGAAGAAGAAGAAGAAGAGGAGGAGGAGGAGCGCTCGGGTGGTGGTGGGGGTCACAACCAGGTCCATAAACTCAGCTCGGATCTGATTTGAAATCACCCTCTGATGTAAACACCTCCAATTCAGATTTCTCATTTCATTATTTTTGATCAGACATCAGATCTACCATTATTCTGATTTATTTGAACATTTCTCTTTTTCTTTTTTTTTAAATTTGCATTTTTTGGATTTCTTCATGACTTTAACATTAACATATCATGATAGGAAATTAGCGATGCAGTATTTCCACTCCCTCCCTCCTCGTCCTCATGTTCATTGCGATCCTGGACCGGGGAGGTAATAACCATTTAAATGCATCTCATTATGTTTTCTAATCCGTAAAGTATCAGGGATGTTGGCTAACGCAGGCAAAAGTGAGTCTGGCGCACTCTTGCTCTTTTATGGTATTAGTATTTATGGTATTAGTTCCGGGGGACATGGGATGCCTGCTTAAGCTATTAGCATGTGAGGCGCCGTGGGATGATCCATCCCCTGACAGGACGAGCTGTTAACCAGTGTTAAACCAAATCACAATAGGCTGCCTGGGTTGACAGATTGACAGAGCTCGCTCTCACCGCTCGCTCCGTCCTTCCTCCTCCTCCTCCTCCTCCTCCTCCTCCGCTGCTGCGTGAACATTCGTTCGTGTCAGAGCGACAAGAGCTTGGGGGGGAATTTTTGTTTTCCAAAAAACTTCTAAAAAGAATTATTGAGCGATAACGTCTACTGTAAATATGACGAATGTGATTCCGCCCATAGCAAACACACTCTCCCTGTGTCTGTGCTTCCTCCTGCCCTCAAGGTGAAGAGGCTGCACAGGCTTTGCCCAGTGGGAAGCAGACACTATGGCTTCTATAATGCCCTTTCACAGAGAAGAGAGGGGAGGGGAGGACGGTGGCTGCTACAGCCGCTATCGGGCGTCTTGGAGATTGCTCACAGACAAGAAGGATGCTGTGTGTGTGTGTGTGCACTTATTGTGTGCGTGCGTGCGTGCGCGACCACAATTAACTGTCAATCACCGGCTGACCCCGCCACCTCTCTCCTCCTCGGACAGAATTCCTCAGGTTTTAGGTTCTGTTTTTCAGACGGCTGTCAGAGGGGGAAGAAGAAAAAGCAAACAGGTCGTCACTTTCCCAACTTGCGTGTGTATTTTCTTTAGTCATTTCACAGTTCTGGAGAAAACACACACCGCTCTCTTGTTATTATTTTTATAGATTGTTTTATCTGAATCACAGACGGAAAACTTCTTCTTCTTCTTCTTCCCAGACAGAGTTGTGTTTAGCTGAGCGCTGCTGCTTCATCCGCGGCTGTTTTTTTTTTTTTTTTGTCCTGCTCTGTGGCGGCTGCTCGCTGGGCATTGAAGCTCTGTGAGTGTGTGTGTGTGTGTGTGTGTGTGTGTGTGTGTACATGCACATGCACGTCTGTGTGTGGTGGGCATTGTTGACCGAGAGACATCTGCCACTAGATTATACCCAGCTGTTATCTGAATAATTGTGTAATCCCCACCCCCCCACCCCCCTCGCTGCCTCCCTCTCTCTTTTACTCCCTCCTTCTTTCCCTCCCTCCCTCCTCCTTCTCCTCCTTCGCTCCCCACCACCACCACCGCATCCCTTCTTCTTCACACTGATGAGACGGAGAGTGATGAGTCTCTTTTCTGTTTGGCACTTTCACGAGTGTTTATGAGTGTGTGAGCTTGGCGTGTGTGTGTGTGTGTGAGCGAGCGAGTGTGTATCTCCGCAGCCCCTGGTCACCGGTCGTTGTCTGACATTTGTAGAAGGATTTCAGTCCTACCTCCCCCTACCCGTCTCCCCCCCTCTTGCACATGCACACTCACCTCCCTCCACTTCTCCTCCCCTCCATCCCTCCCTCCCTCCCTCCCTCCCTCCCTCCCCGTGGCTCTCGGGGAAATAAAAGTAGCCTAATCCTGCCAGATCAAGATTGCTGTCCACCACAGCTTTACCAGCCTGTGAATTAGAGCCAGCTCTCATGTTCCTGAGGAGAGAGAAGGCAGAGAGTGTGTGTGTGTGTGTGTGTGTGTGTGTGTGTGTGTGTGTGTGTGTGTGTGTGCGTGTGTGTGTGTGTGTGTGTGTCTTTTTGGCCTTTGAAGCAGTGTTAGCTGTTTTGCCGGCCCGAATGTTGGTCAGGGGGTGAGAGGGAAGGAAAAGCAGATAGACAGCACTGCAAAACAAGAAGAGGGAGAGACCAGTTCAAAGTGGGGAAAGTAGCGTTTGGATGAGCTCGCTGTTGTAGCCAAGGTAATTTTCAAATGACTCTTTAACAGGCCGCATATGATACTGCTCAAATATACTCACTGTTATCAGATGTCGTGTTAATTAAAGAAAAAAGTTTTCTAGTTGTTTTTTCTTCCGTGTGCCGTAGTTTTTCTTTTTCAACTTCAATGCATCAATTTAAGTTTTAAAATTGCCAAAAAAAAGAAGAAAAAATGTCTGTTATTTTTTTCTTCTTTTAACAATTAATTAAAACCATTTTTACCCGGATTAAAAGAGGGGGGGGGGACATCATTCAGACGCAGCACATGCTCACTGCTTCACTGTATCTACAAAGGCACAACAGAAAAACAGGCACTCCCCCTGTTTCCTGACGACTCACAATGACACGCGTAAACCGAAAAAGACAATTTTATCAGTGCTTTTTTTTCCACTCGGATTTTTAATTTTATTTTTTTATGTATCGGCGAAAGATGTTTGTGTGTCAGTTGTGAGGCTACACACACACACACACACACAGACACACACACACACACACACACACACACACACACACACACAGCATGCAGCCTGCAGTTGCCAGGGCTGCCTTCATTTCTGGTCCGTGGTTGGTCGGAAAGTGTTCTTTTCTCTGTCGGAGCTCCGATAGTCACTCGCTGTCTCTCTCTCTTTTCTCCTCCTCGCCTCTTATTCTGTAGCACTTTCTCCTGTCCATCCACTCCCCTCCCGTCCGTGCTCTCCCTCTCTCCTCCTCTCTCCTCCTCTCTCCTCCGTCATGCCTGTTGTCTCTAATTATCACGACTCTGTGTTCCCTCAGCCTCTTCATTACATCCAAGCTGTCATCACAGTTTACCTCCAACATTTGCAAACCTCTCCTCAGGCCCCGTTTCAATAGGAATCATTTATTCTGTACGAGTGAAACGACAAGACTCGATGCAAGGTCGATCAATAGCCCTCTCTCTCTCGACAAGCTGTTATTTTGAATTATTTTTCTTTTTTGCAACAGCAAATTGAAAACATCGTTCAAAAAGAAACTAAAGATTTTCTTCTTTAAATCTGTTTGTGAAGCAGAAAAATATTTTTGTCCGGCTTTGAATGCAAGCAGGGAACAAATTCATAATAATAATACTGATCTGTAAACCTGCTCTCACAGAGTTATATTCAGAGCAGGAATAATGCGTCAAACTATGTTGATAAATTTTGCTTAGTTCATTTTTTTTTAAATTATCGAGTGCGACGTGTCCCTGGACACAAAGATCGTGACTCACAATGCGAAACTTCTCTGACGAAAACAACAAATCACACGAAATGGAACTGTAATGGAAATGTAGCTTTGATGTATTTATAATCAGCAAGTTACGGAGGAAACGCAGGCGTATGTTTATTTCTTCAAGGACTAAGGGCGTTTTTATTATCAGGTTGAAAGTATGGCCGTTTGGGTTGTTGGATTAGCAGACACCACAATGCCGACTTGCCCAGTGAAGGTCAGAGCCGCTGTATGCAACCTGTAGCTCTAATCTGCGACTTCTGCTGCTGCAGGTTTCCATTGTCTAAAGGTCAGTCAGGAACAGTGCATTAGCCTTGGAAAGTAGTGAGCATAAACGAGGGAGGGGACTGAGGGAGGAACGAAGGACTAAAGTACAAAAAAAGAGGACAGGAGGGAGGGTGAGTGGCAATGAAAACCCTGGCATGCTTCGTGGTGTCAGGCAGGCGTTCGGGCTTCTTGGGGGCTTTGTGAAAAGTTTTGCCTGTGAAACTTTTGCTGAAGGCTGGGTTTGGTTTTTGAGCAGGCTCCCCCAGGGGTTCGCTCGGAGAGTGGGTGGAGGGAGGAGGTGGAGGAAGGAGGAGGAGGTGGGAAGGGAAGTGAGAAAGCAAAGAAGAGGAGGAGAGGGGAGCAGAGCAACAGAGACCAGGCATGCCGTCACAGTTGTCCGTTGTAACGGCGCACAGGCCCTTAGTCGCTGATCTAAGAAACACAACTCCTGGCTCACGCCCCCCCCTTATCCCTCCCCGCTCTCTTTCTCTTCTCCG
Organism: Collichthys lucidus; assembly: GCA_004119915.2. NCBI lineage: Eukaryota > Metazoa > Chordata > Actinopteri > Sciaenidae > Collichthys > Collichthys lucidus. Next base: position 30,079,757 of record CM014082.1, on the reverse strand, counting down.
CCCTTTTTCCCTCCATCCTCCCTCCTCGCCGCTCGGCCTCTTGCTGTCTGTCTCTCTCTCTCTCTTGGCTTTCGGCAGCTCTGCGCTGCGGTTCGAGCGAACGCTGGTTATTAACATACAGTTTGCATTAGTGGAACAGTGGCTAGACCTATTTGCTGGTAATGAGGATAGGGGCGGGCTCGTGCTGTATAGTAACTTGTTTGACCTCTAGTGGCGGGGTCAAGTTCATCCTGAGGAGGTGTAATCCCCCACACACACCCACCCACCAACCTTCAGCCTAAACACATGACTGCACCGTGGGGGGAGGATGTCGGAAGGAGGAGGAGTGCACCAAGGTGGCCCCTCTTCATCCCAAATTTGAATCTCTCATCCCCTTCTCCGCTCTCTCCTTCCTCTCCCTTGTCCCCTCTCTTCCCACAGGGTTAATAGAAGGGGAAATTGATAGTTCTGTGTGGTAATTGTGGCTTTGAGAATTCTCTGTCTCCCACGGAGAAAGATGAGGGCAGCTGTACCAAAGACAGGATGACGTGTTGTAAGAGAAAGAGAGAGGGAGAAATCTGGGGAGAGAGAGGCAGATGGAAGAGCAAATAGAGCCCCCCCCCATCTCCTTCACCCCCTCTGCGCAGGGGTCTGATTGGTTGATGAGAGAGCGCGTTGATTGGTCGATGATGAGCCGAGATCTCTGCGTAACTTTACTAGCCGGGGCTCTAATAATCATTCAATTCATTATCCAATCAGAAAGACTCAGCACACCGCTCCGTATCCTCACTGATTCTCCCTTTTTTTAATTCTCCTTTTGAACCCCCCCCCCCCTCCCTCCCTGCCTCCCTCCCTCTCCAATCCTCCCATACCTCCCAGAGGAGCCGGGGATGGACAGATGAGTGGAGCGCACTGTATCTGTTTGGTTCTGCACTGCTGCTCGCTGAAGTAGAGAGAGACAAACTTATATTCCACCGATGCCAGCGCTGAATGGACTCTCTGCCTCCCTCTCTCCTTCAAGAGGGGCTTTTCTTTCCCAGGGGCAGAGCTTCATAATTAGTCTCCTTCCAGAAATAGAAAACTAGTTTTCTGAGGTGAAGTCACTCTCTGATGTGTAGTCTTTAAAGCTGCAAATTCGAATTGATACAGAGCAGAGTAAAATCTATTTATATATATATATATATATATATATATATATATATATATATATATATATATATATATATATATATATATATATATATATATATATCGTGAAAATCTATTTTCCCCGCCTTGTGCCACTTCCTGGTTTATTTGCTAAATGAACTGACAGACATTTTGTCTCTGTGCTAACGCCGACTTGTTTTAGTTTCTGCCTTAGTTGTTTAGTCTCAACACAGGCCACCCCAAGGCTGTCGCCCAGGCAACGTTACATGCGTGCGCCCGTGTTGTCCTTATATTATTTCATTCTTTTTATTGTGTCGTGAAAAAATTGCCACTGTATTCATTTCTCCCTTTGACTTTATCTCTGCCTCGGTGCTGTTTTTCTGCCCTGTTTTTCCCACCTCTTGTTTCCTCCCCTTAAGCTCTCCCCCTCTCCACTCCGCTCCGCTCCGCCTCCCCCCCCCTCCTCTTCGCCGCTCTCCTTTTCTCTTCCCCTCTTCCCCTCCTCTCTCCTTTCGCTTTCTCTGTCCGTTAATGAGAATGTGTTAACGAGAAAGAAAGATCTATTGGGTATAGCACAATTTATCAGAAAGGCAGAGGTTTGGAAAGAAGAAAAAAAAAAAAAGGCGGCGGGCCCTTCAAAGAAGTCCTATTCTTGTGGTTGTGAATGTTTGATGAGACAGTGAAAAGTTCCCCCTCTAACGTCATGGTGTCTGAACAGAAGAGAACAGAACCGTTCTAATCATGCCGCACAGAAAAAATGACTTCCAACCCGATTTAATTAACTGATAAGAAACGGCTTCAAATTAATTTTTCAAGGATGTAAGATTTTGATTAAGAAACTCCTAAAAGAAATAGACGAATAATCAATTTTTTAATCAACTTACTCAAATGGTAACTGGTTAATATGATAATTCTAGCAATTAGGGCAAATATTGTCGAGCAGCAGTTTCTATGCATCCTGTTAAAGGAATTATAATATCTTTACATCTAATTATCATGGTTATTTAATTTTTTTGTATGGCTACCTCTCAATTTTACCATTCGTTTTTTTCATCTGCCATTACAGGGATAATGAAATGAGAAGTTGGAAAGTGTAATAAGATGAAACTTTTATAAGGGGCCAACCTGAATGGGGCTTTTCACGCACCCTGATTAGATAGATATTTAGGAAAAGGGAAAGGGGAGTTGTTCAGAATGACATTATTTCTGCTGGTTTTACATGCAAAGCTGAGATGGATCTTTTTAGATGTATGATTCTTTTCTTTCGTCAGCAGATTAAAGTAGCTAATAGCTCCTGGCTTCCGTGCGTCTCCTCTCTTATTCATAAGCAGGTAGGCCTGGCCGTGAATATGCTCGCCCGCATTTCTAATCCGAAAAAAGTTTGAAATCATCTATTCAGTCTGAAGAGAGAGAGAGAGATTCAGCTTTGATTGAAGGAAAGATTGTGCCGTTCACTTTCTAGTGGCCATAAGATGTGTATGTATGTGGGTACCTATGTGTGTGTGTGTGTGTGTGCGTTTCCCTAATTGGACAGGTATTGTAGTGGAGGTGAAGAGGGGCCAGTTGAAGAGAGAGAGAGTGGAGGGAGGGGGGCACAGAGAAAGAGCTGGCAGGGGGTCCGGGGCTTTAGGAGAGCAGCAGTTCCTTACTTCAAAGAAGGCTTACCGAGTGGACAAACGCTAACCCCGCTCGCATACCTCTGCAAAACCACACACTCCACATTCACATACAGTGGCTCTTTTGCCTCTCATGAGATGAATATCCATCCCCTCTCACACTCCTCTCTCTTTCTCTCTCTCTCTCTCTCTCTCTCTCTCTCTCTCTCTCTCTCTCTCTCTCTCTCGCTCCCCGCTCGCCGAACATCAGTGGAGTCGTGCGTTCAGAGGGAAATATTGACAAAGCGTTTGGAGGGATAGAATGGTTCCTTTAATTATATGCTGCTCTTATGATGCATGGTGTTTCTGTCTGGCTGCTTCCTCCACACACACACACACACACACACACACACACACACACACACACACACACTGAATAGGTATTCCTGGCATAGACCCCCCCCACCCCGTATTGAGCGTTACATATTCAATTAGCAAAACGCATTAGCAAAAACTTGGCATTTGTTGTTGTTTTTTTTCCCCCCTCCTCGCTCAGAATTAATGGTTTTGATATGCTAATTAGCGGGTAATTTAATTTCAAAAGGCCTCAATTAACGGCAGCGTTGTGGACACGAGGAAGTTAAGCAGCATAATCTAATTTGCATTAGTAACGAGCAGGGAGTAATTAGTCTCTAATTAGCCACTTCAGACAGCACTTGTGTTTACTTTCCTAATGAAGTGGAGGGGCTTTTTTCTTTTTTTTTTTTTACATGGAAGCCTCTGTGCATGTGTGTGTGTGTGTGTCTGGTTTTGGGGGGGGGGGGGGGGGGGGGCAGTGGCATATGGCTTACAGTTGGGCTCCAGTTACACACATGGGTACCCCCCCCCCACATACACACAAACAAACACTGGCACACAGATGAACACACATAGGGTCAGACCCGGCTGTCTCTCGCAGTAGTTTTCAGTCCATTGAAACATCTCTATGAGCTCGCTTACACATACCACAAGGGATTGATTGTGCATTTGAGGGTTTTTTATTTTGATGATAGCATTTCTCCTGGTATCATTATTTATTTTTTTGTGCTGCAACAGCTCGCAATATTTTCATATTCCCTTTTTTGTCTATCCAGGCACTTGCTGTAGTCTTTCCAGATTCTATATTTTTTTGCATCTTGGGGTGTATAAACTTCGTTGTGTTTGAGTGATGACGTTACAAACCATAGTTGCTGGCCGACCTAATGCGTGGGTTTATTTCTGGGATACGGTTGACAACGTAGCAAAACAGAAAAAAAAAAAAAAGGAGAGACAGACAGGCTAGATAGATGGATAGATGGATAAACAGACAGCCCCGTGGTGCGCTGTGTTTTTATTCTTTTTCATTTCATATCTTCTTAAATGATTTTGGAGAAATATCCTGAACGGCGCTCAAGGAAAATAAGCGCACAAAATAAATACAACTATTTCTTGGATGAGCGTTCCAGTTGGAACTTTTCCATTCACAGCCGTGTCAAAAACAAGTTGAAAACAACAGGCTTCCTCCTGGGCTTTTTTTTTTTTTGGGGAAGAGAGATAGGGTGGAAGGGTTGCAGGGGGAGCAGCATAGCGGGGTTTTAGGGAAGGGGTGGGGTGTGGTGTGGTGTGGGGGGGGGACAAGCAGCTGCCCTATTAGCCCAAATCTGTTGTTCAGAAGAGGTGGGAGGAGGGTGGAGCAACACCACTGAATTTCCACAAAGGAAAGCACACACTGTTTTCCTCACTTTGTGTGCAAAGAAGGCTATATTCTCCGATTATGCCACAGATGAATGTACGTTTAACCCCTATAACACCTCTTTGGGTTCTTGTCTTATTTTTTTTTTACCCATAATCCCGTGCAAAAGGACAGAAGAGACCATTGGGACCCTATTAACTGACAGCCGCTCTGATGGGAAGGCATTTTTTCTAAAAACCTTCTCTGGGAATAATAAGAGAGGTCAGAAAGTTGGGGCGACTTCCTGCTGCAAAGGGCAGGGTCAGAGCGCCGGTTGGCAGAAGCAGTCAGCACTCAGCGGACATGGCTCGCAACACACACACACACACATACAAACACACACGCACGCTGAACGGAGGATAACCCGGAGTGTAGAACTTGTGTGATTTACACGCAACCAAGAGCAGAAGCTGGAGAGAATTCAATAAATATAATGAATGAAGGCGCTGCGGTGATTATGAGCCTGTTTCCAACGCTGACCTCTACCCATACTCACATATACCCAAATTTATAGCCACAAACATGCAGCGATATGCACACACACAAACACTCACATACACATCCATAAATAGGCAACTGATTTACAAATGAGCTGACCTGTGTGTTGGCCTTGCTCTCAGATAGGCTCACACCCCCGCCAGGATGCATAAATCACAATGGACATGCATATGCATGAGCATCTGAGGAGGTGGGATAAGTGTGTGTGCATGTGCGTGTGTATGCGTGCGAACACCGACCAGTGTTTGTATCGATCATTGAGGCTTAGTTAGGTGCCTTTTATTTCATTGAGTTAAAGTTAAGGGCCGTGGACAGGCCTCTCTCTCCAGTGCGTGTTGGTTTTGAATGGAGGGAAAAGAAAGACAGAGAAAGAAAGAAAGAGAAAGAACTGTTCTTTTTCTCCCCCCCTCTCTTTTTAGTGGCATCCAGGGATAGCACATCACATTAATGGAACCTAGATGACGTTTCATGTCTCTTCTCTCTCTGGAAGAAGTGGTTTTGGTGTTGGACCTTTGCCTGATGTGTGTATGTATGATGTGAGCTGCTTTAACCTCCTCTTGTTTTATGGACTTATACATGGCTCTGGATCTCACTGCTGCTAGATTAATTTACACACCACTCACACATGCTTGCCAAATCTCCCTCCGTCTCTCTCTCTCTCTCTCTCTCTCCTTCTCCCTGAAGACAGAGCAGAAATTGCCTGGTGAGGTAAATAAATTACTTCCATCGATTGCTGTAGTTGAAGAGTGACTTTATCACAGTTTGACTTGTCCAGATACAGATCAGCGTGTGACAGCATGTGTTTTTTTATAATGTGCCACTGTGTCTACGGTGTGTGTGTGTGTGTGTGTGTGTGTGTGTGTGTGTGTGTGTGTGTGTGTGTGTGTGTGTGTGTCTGACTTCATTTTCATGTGTTTGTGTGTGTGTGTGTGTGTGTGGGCTGCAGAAATCAGTGTAAAATCTACCTGATGGGTATCTCAATATATTAAAAGCTATTGCTGGAGCTACTGTATAGTCCATAAACTATGTGTGTGTGTGAGTGAGTGTGCGTGTGTGTGTGTGTGTGTGTGTGTGTGTGTGTGTGTGTGTGTGTGTGTGTGTGTGTGTGTGTGTGTGTGTGTGTGTGTGTGTTAGACCTCTAATTTGAAACAGACGGCTGTGTGCATATTGAAAAGCAGATGAATTAGGCTGCTTTTATTAAAGCGGGATCTTCCAGCCCACCTTGAGTCCAGGTGGGTTGTTGGCTGATTGAGTTTATCTCTGTCTCGTTATCGATCAATGCCCGGCACCGATGGGAGCTGCAGATAGATGACATCTTAATACAACTTACACTGATTGTGTAGGTTTTTATCTACATGTCATCTGTGTAAAAAAAAAAAAAAAAAAAGTTTCACCGCACCTTGCCCCGCGCCGCAGATGTCACTTCATGGAAAGAGGTTAAAAGTTCAGCCGCAAAAAAACAAAACAAAAAAAAACATCCAACTGCAGAGTGTGTGCGCGTGTGTGTGTGTGTGTGTGTGTGTGTGTGTGTGTGTAGCAGTCTGGGACACATGCTGTTTTAATAGACGCTGTGCTGACGTTACTGCAGAGGCCAAGAAGCCACCGTTAAAAAAGAAAGGATTTGGAAAAAGAGCGAGAAAAGGCCTCATCTGTTTGCATTAAACAGTGGAAGAACTGACCAGTGAGGGAGCAAATGAGCGGCAGACGGCTAAAAGATATCTGCTTTTCTGGCTTATGGCGCTCGCTTCCACTTCTCCAACCCCCACCTCCCTCGTTCGCTTCGTTTCTGTTCGGCCTAGATTGCTCAGCGAGCTCCTTCTTTTTTTTTATTTTATATCGCGTTTTATTCCTCATGGAGATAAATGGTTTTTGCCTTTTCTCTCTAACTAAACGTATCTATTAATAAGCTCCACTCTAGTTCTGCTACAGTAAGTCCTACTACCAAGTTTTTTCTCTTTTTTAAAAAGTCCAAAAGAAAAAGTTCCTGAGCAAAACAGACGAAAAACAAAAATGGAAAAACATTTTTTTTTTTTTTTTTACTTTTCAAATTTACACTTTAATCGTCGTCCTCGTGGTTTATCCTGACCAGTCTGTCTGTCATCTACACTATCAGGTTCTTTTCTGCATCGGATGCTTCTGATTTGAGAATTAATTAGGCAGCGCGGTGGCGTCAGGGTTGGGATTTTGGGTTTGTTCGCTCGCTATTTTAGTAGCTAATTACTGAGGGGGAGAGTGTTAATTGGAATTCTCTTAGATAATGTGAACTCCTCTTCCCCTTTTCTCCACCGCCTCCACTAGAGTTTAATAGAAAACCACAGCACTTAATAGACCTCTCCCTCTCAGTCTGTTATTTTTTTAAATATATAATTCTTTTATTTTTTTAAAATTCTGTTTTGATGTCTCTGACAGCAGCTCAGCTGATGCCCGATGGGACACGAGATGTTTGTAGTCATGCCTGTCGTGGTGGCGTGAGCCGTGCTCGGATGGAGTGACATGCAGTAATCCTCTCAGACTTGGATATCGACTGCTTTTTTCTGCCCGGTTACTTTTCACAGAGGACAAAATTATAGAGACAGAGAGAGCTCGGTGACGTGATCGCACAGGGAGAAATAAGCAAAGGACAGGAGGGTATATGTTAGAGAAAGAAAGGTGCTTTGTTCACGTTTGTTGCATTTAAATTCTTGTAATGAGAAACATAAATTTGATCATCTTGCACAATCTTTTTATGCATTTATTTTATGCTTAACTTTTGTTGCACGGATAATGAACCAAACTGGCCTAACCTGCATTTTGACTTTGCACTTTTTCCACAGCCTGGGGCGCCAAAATGCTAATTCAGTGGTGTGTAAGTAAGTAAGGGGGGATGAAAACACAAAAAAGTGAGTTTTAATTTTGAGAGAATATTCAAAATGAAACAATAGTTGCATTTGGATGTTGTTATAATTGGAACGAAGCGGCTGACTAGATAAACAGACTCTGGTTTCTGGGCGTAGGAGCACACACTTGGGGGTCTTTTCATATCTGCACTCTGTTTAAAAATTAAACTGCTAACCGGCATAAAGCAGGGAGGGAACAAAATTAATATACAGCGAGAGACGACTAATCAGAGATCTGTGGTTTCGTTGTAATTCCTCTGCCCGACCTAAACATGTGACAAAAGCATTATTTAACATCTTTACCTCCTTTGCAGCCACTCAGAAAAGGTTGACGCGCGCACAGGCGACCGTACAGTGTTTTAATATCACTGTTTGTGTATTCTAATCCTGACACCACTTGAAATATAATTCCTTCCCCTATTTTAAATCATGGATGTGAAATTGCATTAAGGCAGGAGTGTGTGGGCATGAAAGCAGGGATGTTAAATGGACATATGAATGCAGGGTTGAATCCTAACCTATTAAGTACTTTCCTTATTATTTCTGAAAGTGGAGCGTGATAATTAGTTTGGTGGAAATCCTATAGCGGGGTGGAGGTATGGGTCTCAATAGTTGAGCCAAATTAATTTCTTCTGTCACCTTGAGCATATGTTCCTCTTAATAGGTTTAATTTATTTCACGGTGATTATCTTTTTTTTTTTTTCTTCTTTTTTTTTTGTTAACCACTTGTCTGTGATGCACATATCTACGTCAAAAACCACTTCAACCTTCCGCACATGTGAATGGTACACATTCCTACCTAAATATGATAGAGCTGCACGGCGTCATTACCGCCAGGCTCCTGAGTCCGTGTGATCTGAGAGATGGCACTGTGCCGTTTTCCCAGGGGTCCCTGCTGCTGCTGCTGCGGCCCACTTGTCATGTGATCCATGTGTCTGGCTAAGAGCTCTGTTTTTTTTTTTCTCAGGAGTCACTCCAAGTCTTTTTAGTCCTAAAAGTTAACAATCGTTCCTGATGTTAAATCCATCAGGAACCTCCATGTGCCACGAGGTCGCTTTAATAATCTCCCCTGTGTGTGTGTGTGTGTGTATGTGTGTGTGTGTGCTGAGGTTAGGTTGGACCATGGGAAAGTGGCATACCTGAGAGGATTAGAGTGATTCCCAAGGACTACTTTGCGTGGGACAATATTCAAATATTCATTTCTTGTAAATTCAAGCACTTTGCCATTTTGTAACACCTTACAGTACTGTGTGTGTGTGTGTGTGTGTGTGTGTGTGTGTGTGTGTGTGTGTGTGTGTGTGTGTGTGTGTGTGTGTGTGTGTGTGTGTGTGTGTGTGTGTGTGTGTGCTGTCCCTCACCACCTCAGTGTGTATGGTTTGTTTTTGATCTAGCAGGAATAACTCTAGTTGCCTTGTCTGGTTTCACCTTACACCAGTAAATTACACCCAATCACTAAAATTGCTTCCTATAGACTGTGTGTGTGTGTCTGTGTGTGCGTGCGTGTGTTTGCACGTGCATTAATTCATTGTTGACATCATCTCGCAGAGATGTACTCAATGTCAGCTTTGATTAGACTGAATGAAGTCCAACTGTTTTTGTGTTTTCGTCATTTAGGGGAAGTAAAATGGAAATGCAGCTGTTTTCTGTGAGTGTGTGTGTGTCTCTCTCTCTGTACTCACGATTGTGTGTGTGCGTGCATGTCGGCAGAAATTGCTGTGTTGTGTTGTGTGTGTGGCGGTGAGTGCGTAAGAGTGGTTGTCAGCTGGTAAGCAGTAAAGGCACGCCGCGTTGTGAAGCTGAAGTCTCGGTTTTCATCCGAGCAGCTCCAGTAAGGGAAGCTTGATGGGACAAAACTCAGACGGAGAAGCTGTAGTCTGCCAATTAGTGCACCAGATGTCAGTTATTGTTGGACTAGGATTATGGCAATAACAGCAATTGGCCAACGGTTATGAGCGCGCGCGTGTGTGTGTGTGTCTGTGTGTGTAAAGTGAACTAACTCCACTGTGATAGATTTTAAACAATCTTCTTTTGGGACTTGCTCCTTTCTTTATTACACATCTGGCACCTGCAGTGTTTTTCAGAATTCTGTCTCCTTCTTTCTCCTTTTCTGTGTAGTTTTTCAGCATTTTGGAAATGTAAACACTTCTAAAATACATCCAGATGTTACCAGCTGTGCGCCGCCACCACAAACACTGGGCAGGGAGTGTGTGTGTGTGCGTGTGTGTGTGTGTGTGTGTGTGTGTGTGCGCACGCGCGCCTCAAAGACTCCCTTTCCAACTATTCACTCTCAGACAGGAGAAGAAAAAAAATGATTGCTTGATTTTGTCGTATATCTCTGCTTCTTTGTCTGTGTGTGAGCAGGTTTTCAAATGTGGTTTGTGTGTTTGCGTGTGTGTGTGTGTGTGTGTGTGTGTGTGTGTGTGTGTGTGTGTGCACGCGCTGAATGAGACTATTGTAGTTGTTAAAAGTTGCTGCGGGCTAATACTGGCCGAATTAAAGACGCTATTAAATGCAGAGAAGTCCTAACTGATTCAGTGTGACAAAGACAGCGATTTTATAAAAACATTGACCTTATGTTTGCCCTATTATCTCTTCTTTCCGTCGCCTCCTCTCCCACTCTGACACACACACACACAGACATACACACACAAGTAAAGCGAGACTAGTGTTTTTATGGCAAAGCTCCATTTAGATTTGTCATTACAAGAGACTGGACGGAGTTCAACCACTCTGTAGGCGAAGTTAAGAAAGGTCTAATTGTGAGGTGAATGGTGTTAATGTTTGTTTATGAAATGCCCTTTACTACACACACACAACACACACACACACACACACACACACGCACACACACACACTTACTTGTTTAAGTTCTAATTAGCAGATGTACTTACCTGCCATAATGATATGATATTATTACTGGTATTATCCTCCCTGTCACTTTCACACATGCTCTGATGCACGCACTTTTCCACAGGTGAACACATTTAAATGTCAGCCTGTTCGAGACGTATCGGCATACTGGATATGTGTGTGCGTGCATGGTGTGTGTGTGTGTGTGTGAGCAAGTATTTGTTTATGCACCATGGCCATGCTGAAACCTCGCTCCTTAGGGAGTAATTACAGAAGAGGTTTTCTGGCCCTTTTCTCTCATTAGTGTGAATATGGAGAGAAATGGTGGAGTTAGCATACAGTACACACACACACACACACACACACACACACACACACACACACACACACAAAAAAAACACACACAGAGGCTGTGTGCAAGGCAGAAGTCCAGACATGTGCGCGGCGCTGAGGCTGATGCCATGACTTTAGTCTGGAGGTACGTGGTGCACTTCTTTTGCCACAAGTCTATTTCAGCCCCAGCTTCTCTGTATACATACACGCTGTGTGTTTGTGTGTGTTTCTCCCATCTGACAGCATCTGGCCGGAGCTTCACTCAGTCCTTCAAGTCAAACTGCTGGTTGTTTGTTTGGGTTCGCCCTTACAAACACACCATTAGGCCTGCCCTCTGCATTGAGGACTATTCCTGGCTCTGGCCTCAGTTTAGCTCAGGCCTGCTGCCTGGCTCACTGGAGGTCCCTGCAGGCAAACCTCAGTCCTACCAGAACCCAGGAAGATCCGAACCACAGCGCACCGCCCAGCCACCACGGAGAAACTCAAGCCTGCTTCAACCAGGCTCGCCCCACAGCGAGACTTAAATGTCAGCTGGAGGATTTGTGTGTGTGTGTCTTCTGTTTGATTGTCAACCCGTCGTGATGCAACAAGTCCACCTTTCCTGCTAATAAAACGGGTAGGGACAAGACTAAGTCCTTTGAGTCTTTGCGGCTCACACTTGCAGCGAGTGAAAAAGGATTTGGGAATGAGAGATGAAAAGAGAGGAAAAGATAGAGAGCGAGTGAGAGGCGGCATGGAGAAAGAAAGAAAACAACAAAGGTGCTTAGGACAAAAGCGGTATTGTATCATTGAAATGACTTGTGAGTTGAAAGCCTTAAAAGTCCTCCCTAGAGCCAGGTCATAAAGCCCAGAAACGGGCTTGGCAGCTGAGGCCAGAGCCAGACAGGCCTGGCAGTCGAGCCCAGAGAGCTTCCAGTAACAGGAGATGTAAAAATCAATTTGCCGTGAAAAAGGTAAACAATCGGAAATGACAAATATGCAGGTTCTTTCCATCGCTTTTTTCCCCCCTTCTTCATCTCTTGCTATTTTCACTGTTATTAAAGTAGACAAATGCAGGGGCGAGGAGAGTGACTAGTCAGGAGTCATGTGGTGAGGGATCCCAGCAACGTTCAGGGGGAGGGTGAGAGAGAGAGCAACAGAGAGAGAGAGAGAGAGAGAGCAACAGAGAGAGAGAGAGAGCAACAGAGAGAGAGAGAGAAAGAGAGAGGGATTTTTTTCTCTCCCCCGTTTCACTACCTAAACCAGTCAAGCTGGACTTTTACAGTCAGCAGTCGAAACACTCACACATTAGTATGGATGTTGTGATCACACTCAAACGCACACATGAGGATATAAGTCCGCGCTCCAGATTAAAGAGGCGGAGGTCGATACGACCGTGCGGATGGAGAAACGATTGAGGGAGAAGTGGGGGGGATGACAGCGAGAGAGATTGAGAAGAGAAGGGGGTGGGGGGGGTGAATCCTTGGGGGCCTGTTTGGTAGTAAGGGGGCCCTCGGGGGCCCTGGCGGAGACCTCCATTAGGCGAACGATCCGAGCCTGGGGGAGCCGGGCCTTTCGAGGCAGGGGCCGGTCTGTTTAGCAGCAGTTTGTCCGCATTGCTCATAGCATTGATCCGGTGTTGAGCTGCAGCCATAGGAAAGCTCTTTGCTGCTGAATAGGCCGTGCACCAGTGTATTGATAAGGCGTGAGTAGACCAATAGAGGGTCCTGCACCCTGTTGGTCATTTGGTTAAGACAGACAGATCTTGTTCAATAACACACACCCCACGGATGCCTTATGGCGTTAAATCTAGTCCATGAGTGTGTGTGTGTTAGTGTGTGTGTGTGCTTTGGTGTGAGCACAGTTGCACGTCCATACCCGAGTGTGTGTGTGTGTGTGTGTCTGTCTGTGTGTGTGTGCAACGATTTGTGTCTTACTAGAATCTAATCCTCTTTGCTTTCTCCACTCGTCTTTCTCAGATGAACAGATCTGCTGTGACTGGCTGGGAAAAGAAAAAAGAAAAAATGAAAGTGGTGGGGGAAAAAAAAGAACAAGCGAGAAAACAAACATGCTTCCCAGGCCCCAATTAGCCCACTTTTATTGCCCCTAGATATGCTCCCCCACTCCGCCTCACTCTCTCTCCCCTTTTTTCACTCTCTGAAGTCTGCTTCCACAGAATGCTTCACATCATTGAGAGTGCTTAAACATCAGTGGCAAAAAAAAAAAGGTGGCCAGGGGAGACGGTGATGAAGAGGGAGAAGTGCCACTTTTGTCCATCAGTGTATTTTCTTAAAAATCTGTGTGTGTGTGTTCCTTTTTTTTAAACACACACTGACGGGGATTCTGCGTAACTACCGTCTTCCTCTTCGCGTCGTCTTCGTCTTCGCCGTGTGTGTCGGCCGCACTCGTACGATATGTGTGTTTTGCGGTTGTTGTGTTTGTACAACATCAGTCGCCGAACGCTCACAAACAAAACGGTTAGGAACCCTTCCGCGCAGAAGCCATCAATTCTTAATGAGATAATGACATGCTAACATGCTCACCGCAGCAGCTCTGTTTACAGACGGAGACAAAACCACAAACAAGACACAGACATGCCTAGCTCTTTAGTCCCCCCCCTCCGTCCGTCCCATGCGCTTTCTTCTCGCTATTTTTTCCTCCTCCTCTTCTCCAGCTATGACTTTGTGCGCCGGCCAAAACTCAGAGAGAATAACAGGTGGGGAACATCTTGATGCTGTGTGTGTCTGTGTGTGTGCAATATGTGTCTGTCTGATAGACACACATAAGCAGTAATGAGTCAGGCGCTATAAAGTGGCTGCTGACCAGATTCCCTAATAAGAGAAGAATGTTGTCCATGGCATCCAGTTTTCCACTGGAATCACACATTCATCCAGCCTGTTTCCTGCCCCTGGGTCTTCCTCTCGGCATGAACAGACGAGGAGAGGGAACCCTCTGTCTCTCTCTCTCTCCTTCTCCCAGCTCTTCCCATTGTCCCCGTCCCTGCCCTCCCTCTCTCCCTCGCCACATGCTCTTTCTCATCCTTTTTCATCACTTTTCCCCTCCCTCCATCACTTATGGTCTAGTTAATGCGGGCTTATTGGAGCTCTGTCTTTTCTTTTCTCTCTTTGTTGCGTCGCTCCAGAGTCTGCTTCTTGGAGTGACACGAGCACATGACTCACAAAAAAGTGAGTCAGACCAGTTCGGGGGGCTTATTGCTAAAGGAAATGGTGGTGGATTAGGTAGGAGAGGTGTCTTTCTCGGACTGGTACAGGAACACACACATGTGCGCGCATACAGCTGAGTAAGAAAAAGAAAAGAAAAGAAAAAAACACACATCTGTGGTTCACTGAATCTCCAAATTAATGGAACTCTTAGTCTAGCTGCGGAGCAACTTTAAACAAACCAAGACAGAAGTTTAAAAAATTCACATTCACATACTTTAACCTTGAAATCTCCCCTTGCCAAGGCACCAGCTCCCTCTTTTTTTCATCTGTTAAATGTTTGAGTGTTTGATAGTTTGAGGTCTATAGCAGAACCCGCCCGGGAATTAATGTCATTCATATGCCCTGCGGAAATTACTTTTGAAATGCATATAATCTAAAACATGCAAATGAGGCTGACTTTGTGCACCCTGTTTAATATGAATTATCATTTTCTGAATACCTATTATTACTGCGTACATTTCTCCAATTATATTGTTCTTTTTTTTTTGTGTCACTTTTGCATAAGGACGCACATGTGCACATCGGGAACACCAGAAACACGCGTGCACTCGCTCGGTCACATGCATATGCATGCAGGCGCGCACACACACACACACACACACACATACAGAGCAGAATGTCTTTGTGATGGGTGTATTTTAATGAGGAGTAATAAGGATGGTAATGACCCAGTCCACTTCTCTCTCTCTCTCTCTCTTTCTGTCTTTGTTACTTCTGTCTCTCTCACTCCATGTCTGCCTCTCTCACCCGCTGCTGTTAGTTTACATGAAACCAATGGGAAGAGTAAGAGGCATCTCATTTAAAGAAGTAAAAAAAAAAAAGATCTGCCTCTCGCGGATTCTGCACAAATTTACCGGTCAGAAAATGCAAATGAAAATAACAAGGCGGGAAATACAAGTGTTGCTCATCCAATTTTCATTAGCGGAGTGAAATATTGATGCGTCTTAAAAGTGAACAGTTGCATCTTTAGTTTGTGTCTTCCTTCTCTCTTCTGGTGATAGAGCACTGTTATTAATGTCCTTGTCCAAGAGGCAGACTTTTTTCCTTCCTAAATTGAATTGAAGGCATCCCTTTTTCAAACGAAATATTCTATTAATTTATTTATACTGCGCCATAAATTATTCTATTAATATTAGCATGTTCCAAATTAGTATGACTTCTCTCAATGTTCCTTCTGCTTCTATTAATTAGCATGCTTGTCACTATAACAAAGATTTTTCTTTCTCTGATAAATTATAAAGGAGACATTTTTTAATACAATGAGAACCGCCTTAGAAATTATTAATATTTTAAGTTGTGGCCTGTACGACAAAAGTAAGGAGAAAAGAGCAAGAACGAAAAACTAACGATTACATGGAATCCATTATGGATGTGTCATTGGTGTGCAACAGTGTTGATTTTTATTTAGCTCTTTTCAACTGGAAAAATGTGTGTGTGTGTCGGTGTGTGTGTGTGTGCACCCACACTGAATGCTCAGGGATATCATCTTGTTTTAGCACTTTTGGATAGGATGTGAATTAATTATCTCTGTAACAGCTTGGACCAAGTTCAAAAGTACTAAAATTCAATTAATTTGAAAAGTGGACATGCTATCATTTTCTCCGCATGTCTCCTTTAAAGTCTGGCCTGTTTTTTACTGTGGACTTATTCAATTATATTTGATTAAACTCGCTCTGATCCAATCTATTAATTAACTAGGAAATGCAAAGTGCCCGACTTGAAAGCCGATGTATAAAATTATATCATGTCCACTTTGATATATATTTATTTATATTTTTACAACACCATTTTTTCCACCCATTGTAACCCCTTTATTTTTGGAAGTTGCTGTTGCTCATTTTCAGGTATTATTAAATCTGTCCGCTTTATCTTCCTCATAATGCAAATTCTGATTATAAATGAAATTATGTCTTACCTAAAGGCAACCGCAACAAATTTACCTCTCCGGGAAAATATATTTCACTTTTCTATTTCTTGCACAATTTTGTCTTTTCACGCAATAAAATGTAAATTGTCCCTTGTAATTAAAGTTAGGGAGTTAGGGACTTTTATTTGGTGCAGGTGGAATATCAGGAGCAATTTCTCGTTAAAGTGGAAGCTCCTCTTAATATGAATTGAAGGATAGTCCCATTTTTATGTGGTTAATAGGACTGAGCGTTCATGTGTTCTTGACGGGTCACATCCACCTGCACAGACACACACGCTCCAGGTTCGTGTCAATGTGGTTTTTTGATACGTGGCGGACCGAGAGTCAGACGGATCAAATTCTCCACATGTCGCGCAAATACGAAAAATTAAATCTCTATTTACGTAAGTCTCAGTTTACTCATCTGCTTCACCTTCATGTCGTTTGTCCGTTTCCCTACTGACACCTTTTCATCTGTCTCTCTTAAAATCGTCTCCCATCTCTCTCACTATCTCCCCCCCTCCACCCACCCTCACAGTGAAGGTCATTCTAATAAAGAGCTCTCGTAGGACAGAGCTGCTAATTGCTTCGCGGCGCTCTAGCCGGTTTCAGATCCAAATAAAGGCACGTTGCCTTTTTTTTTTTTCCCCGAGCTTCTCTCCCTCCTTTGCCCTCCATTCCTCCACCGCCTCCCCTCTTCACCTCTGTTCCACCATGTTAAATACAATCTGAGTATTAGCCGTTGTGGACTGTCATAACCTGACCTCGGCCTCCATTACCTCTCAGGACAGAGAGGAGAGATGAAGGGGAAGGCAGAGGATTCTTCATCCTCATGATCACAGGATGATTTCCAACTGGCACACGGGCACGCGCACGCTCCCGAGTTTTACCTCTTTAGGAATGTACAACCCGTGATTTTAGGCGCAGATAAATGAGGTGTGCATGAAGTCCGCTCCTTCTACAAATATTTGTGTGTGCAGTGTGTGTGTGTGTGTGTGCAATATGTGTGTGTATGTGTGTATCTTTGTGTCTGTCTCCAGTATTTCGAACAGACAGCAGTCTGCAAGCTGGTAAATCACTTACTGCGCTCTAAAGGAAGGGTCGAGGTGAAGGCAGGAGTGTATGTTTGCCCCGGTCATACACACATACGGAGCGATCTCATCGGTGCGGAATGCGCTGTGTGTTTACCTATGGCTCCAGAACCCACCTGACCGAGGGAGGCTAATCTTTATGGGCTCTGTAAACAGGGACTTTGTCTTCAGAGGACTGCAGGCGGGCGAGCAGACGCACACAATTCACACACACGCGCGCGCGCGCGCAGATGTGCGCACCGGGAAGGAGGCGGGGCAGTGGCGTATATGGCGAGTTACACACTGTACAGGGACTACACAGGAAAGCCATGCACGTGCACGCTGAGCAGCATATGGCAGACAGTCCTGCAGAAGTATAGAAGCGTTCCCCATGTTTATGCAGCAGGGGATCTTCTTATCATCTGCATTCTGTGCCCCTCTTGTCTTCTCTCCACTCCGCAACAAAGAGCACTGGCTTCTTCATTAGCCGGCTGCACAGAACGCTGGAGGTCAGACTATAAGGCCAGAGCTGCAAGCTTCCCCCTCTCTCTCTCTCTCTCTCTCTCTCTCTCTCTCTCTCTCTCTCTCTCTCTCTCTCTCTCTCTCTCTCTCTCTCTGGTGCTCTTTGAAGCCAGCCAGCCAGCCAGTAGTAGATATTGGCCCACATCTGACTGACTATCTGTCTGTGGGATAATGGAGTTCACCTGTTAGCACTGGAGCCGGGCCAGGGCAGCCACAGACATCTAGCATTAGCCCTTTACTGTTAGCCAACCTGTTAGCGCTGGCTGGCAGCCAGGGTAGCCTGGAGCGCTGCTGTTAGCTGCTACCTCCAGCTTTTGTGTGTGTGTGTGTGTGTGTGTGGAAGAGACTAGGGGACAGGTATCCTGCTGCAAACCCAGGGCTAG
>CM014082.1:30024143-30056643 GCA_004119915.2 Collichthys lucidus | reverse complement strand
TCTCTGCGTCTCCTCTCTCTCCCACGCTTCTGGCTCCCTAACGATGGCAAATGCGCCCGCGTGTTTGCGAGGCGTTGTTTCTCAAAAAAAAAAAAAAAAAAAAAACAACAACACATCCAGGAACGTCTCGTTTTGTCGGGGGTTTTGTGGAAGGAACACGCTCTAATTAGAGAGGCCCCTACTGTATGAAGGTGCATCAAACAAATCGTTGTCAAAGAGCCAACCTGCTCATGCTTTTCCGCACAGCGCACACATGCCACCTCTGATTATTGGAGAAATGTCTGTGTTATTTAACTATATAGCAGAGTATTAACAGCCTTGTCAGTTCAGATTTGCTGCACGTCTGATCCTAATCCATGCGTACGCTCCTAGACACATTTACATGCAGACACACACACACACACAAAAAAAGGTGCCTGCTTCAGGTGTTGTGCCTTTGTGGCCACTTGGGCATGTTTGTGTGTGGGTGGTTCATGGCCAAGAGAGCTTTTCACAAAGCACACACACACGTGCACATGAACACACACACAATTCACTCCTCTATCTCTGCGTGTGTTTGCTTTAGTTTCCTGCCTTGTTTGTTCACTTGGATGGGAGCAGACTTTTCTGCTCAAACTGCACAGGTCACTTTTTGTTAAATCTGTGTGTGTTGTCTTGCCCCCTCCTCCTCCTCCACCTCTTCCTCCACCCTCAGGTGCCAGTGATGATGGTGGAATCAGCCTCTGAGACCATTCGAACGACACCGTCCAACCAGAACGGAGTCAGCAGCCTCAGCAGCCAGTCAGATGGAGGGGGAGGTAGAGAGGGCGGGTCGAACGGAGACACCAACGGAGAGATCAGCCCCGTCGACTTACTGCACCTGCAACAGCAACAGGTGTGTGTGTGTGTGTGTGTGTGTGTGTGTGTGTATGATTGACATCGTGTTTACTGATCTACCTATGTGCTCGTGAGACTTGTTTTGCAACATCTCCCACTTGTGCAGCTCGTGTGCATATGCACGGTACATTGTCTTAGAACAGCATGTACACACCAGGCCGTTACATAATGTACAGATGTGACAACGCTCAGTCGGCCCAGACTCTGGTAATTGTCAGCCTTGCGTGTGCGAATGGTGAAAAGCTCTGACAGGTTGGCTCGTCGGCGCTTTAATTATCCACCGTTCATAATGTGCCAGCTAATTCCAGTGGGACAAAGTTCACCATAATAATTCATACACACCAGGTTCCCACTGATATATTGTTACACGTTACTGGCTGGGATAAAAAAATTAGGAGACATACCTGCCGGTTCAAGCTGTGCCTAGGTGAGAGGAGACATTTTGTCCTGTTGTAGTGGTGAGACATACACTCACATATTCCAGCAACTCAATATATGACTCGGGAACGCTCGGTGTGTGTGTGTGGGAGAGAATGTTTTATTTTTTCACTGATCCATGAAGTGGTGTTAGTGTGTGTTTGACACGTCAGCGTGCAGTGTCTCCAGTTATGCTATTTATCTTGCCTCCTGTGCGTCAGTCCCCCCCCACCCCTTCCACACACACCCTCATCTCTCCATACACACACACACACACACACACACACACACACACACACACACACACACACACACACACACACACGTAGGCCACTGTGTCAAATGGAATTTCCAAACTTCCCGGAACTTCTTGGATGAAATTCTACATTTTTATTTCTCATTCCCCTCAAAAAAAATAAAAAAAAATCTGCATAGCTCTTTTCTGATTACTCTCTCTGAAGGACCCGGACTTTTACACACACACACACACACACACACACACACACACACACACACACACACACACACACACAGCATTTTATCAAAATGTTTTTTGTTTTTTTTTCAACCAGAAGTCTCTTACATTAGTCATTTGTCCATAACCACAGCAGAATGTCCGCTGAGCGTTGTCATCTAACGATGGAAACTGGCTCGTGTTTTTTCAGCCTCTGATGTGGCATTTGCTACAATTGATGAAGAGATTAGGAGACAAGGAATTATTATTTATCTACCGGCTGTTCAAGCATGCGGCCAATATTTATAATTCTCATTCTGTATGTGTGTGTGTGTGTGTGTTGTGTCTGCTCCGTCACAGAGGGTCAGTGTGGGTTCTAGGCTCTCTCCGACACCAGCTGAGTTTCTAGTCGAGGAAACCCAGAGGGAAAAAAAAAATCAGGGTTTCCTCCCCGCTGCTAAAATTATTCCCCCTAATTATAATGATGGAGCCTTAGGTGAATGAAGAACACTCAGGGCCCTTCACTCCTGTTCTGCTCTCCCTCCTCCTTTCTCTGACTGCATCCTCACCCTGCTTCCTCAGCAACCTTCATGCGAGGACACACACACACAGCCATGCACAAATGCACATGCATAAACACCAAACCTGTAGCCCATACAAAGCAGGTCTTTATTCTCTCGGACGTGTCTCTGCTCTCTATGTTTTTGCACCTGTGTATGTGTGTGTATATATATATGTGTGTGTATGTGTGTGCTCACACACTGGTATTTCCTCTCTTGAGCGGGTTACCAACCACAAACATACCTCCCTTCTCTCTTTCCATCTTTTTCTCTTCCTCTCTCTCTCTCACTGTACTTCTCTCTCCCTCTGTTTTTCCCGCTGTGGACCATGAAAGGGCCGAGCGCAACCTTTCCTCCAGATCCCAACCCTCACCTCACAAGAACTGTTACATCCACACACACGTTAGCGGTAAATAACTCGGCCTTTTCTTTATTGAAGCAATTCTCTATTTTAGGGCTTTCTGTTCGGTTCAATTTGCGCAGATTGAAATGATTGGAGTTGTCACGAGGCAGAGGTGTGTCCTTCCTGTACTACGGATATTTTTCTGCAGCTCTGGCTCTGGTTGTGCTTTCTGCCGCCGCGGCCTTTTGCTGGTTTCTGGCAGTTTTACTGTGCAGTTGAGTGGTAAGTGAGCGTATGATAAAGTCAACATGATTGATTCTTGTGTTGTGCTCATTTCCTGGATAGATTTCCTCTGTACTGACACGTACTGTATATCGTAGTATATTATAGAGGAGTATCCATTGTAGAATAAGACGGCAGAATTTATGGATTTAATAGTGTAGTCTTCGGAAACTTTATTTTCTTCTTTTGTTTTACATCCCTATGTTGAAAGTAGGGCAGTTACTCTCTCTGTCTGTCTGTCTCTCTCTTTCTCTATATATATATGTGTGTGTGTGTGTGTGTGTGTGTGTGTGTGTCATCCCCCCTCAGTATTACAAGCCTTTGGTTGCCGTCACACTCTCTCTGTCCCTCTACCCCCTCACCCTCCCTCACCCGCTTGGATAAGATGGGAGTTCTGTGCCAGTGAGCACTGGAGAGTGGCCGCTATCATATCACACAACCAGCTGATTCTCCTTCATTCATCTCTTTCTTTTCTCACTTGTTTAATCTCCATTCAAAAAAAAAAAAAAAAAGAAATGCTATCTATGTTTATTCATCTTGAAATTCAAGGCCTTGAAAGTATTAAAATATGTGAAGTATGATCCACCCGGTAACACAGATTGTCTTTCTTGTCTTCGTGTTGACCAGTTCCGCCCGCTTTATTTCATTTTGTCTTAACTTTAATATCAGGGATTATTTCAAACTTTTTTCTGTCCCTCGTTCCATGACGCCGCTCGACTGAATCCAGTTTTGTTGAGGCGATGCCGTGCGGCTGCAGAGACTGTATGTTTAGCTCGCACCAACCACTCATGAAATCGATATTGTCTGTTACAGACAGCCCCTATACTGACACTGCTTACCTGACAACATTGTATAAGAACCTGCTCTCTTGCTTCAACCTGAAAGTCTTGAATATACTTCCTCCTCCTCCTCCTCCTCTTGTTCCTTTCTCCTCCACGCTTCAGTCTCTCACCTGAAGGTGTAGTGCAGACTAGTGTTGGTGCTTAAACACCAGTGCCAGTGTGCACTGGAGCAGAAAAGACACACACACAGAACTCCTGACAGCACGGTGTTGTCAGAACACAAAGCCGTCTTTTCCTCGGGCCCCTTGGGAACCTGAGAGAAATCACAGCCATCTCCAGCCGTCGAAAAAAAAAAACCCTCCACTGGCCTCTTTCTCTCTGTCTTCTGTCTCTCTCTCAGTGTCTCCATCTTCTCCAACTCTTTTTCTTTTTTGTCTCTCTCATAAATAGATCACAGGTAGATGCTGTAGACGGTCAGCAGCTAAATGAGGAAGTGGGTGAACGGTGAGGAGGGATTGGGGGGAGATGGGACATGGAGCCAGAGAGAGAATTGAGGTAAAAGGAGGGGCAAAGAGGCAGCACATTGGGGGGGTGGCGGCGGGGTGGAGAGGAGAAATAGAGGGATGAGGGAGGGGTGTAACGCTGAGACGTGTCAGAAAAGGGCGCCTGGGCCTCCCTGTGGAATGTGGCCTGTCTGCCTCCCCAGAAAGAACAGAGCAGGGGAGAGGGAAGAGAGAGGGAAGAAAGGGAAGAGGGGGCGAACACCAGTACTGCCCCATCATCGAGGAGGGAGAGAGGGGAGGAAGCGGCGAGGGAGGGAGGGAGAGAAAAACAAAGAGCGGAGTTATAGGACCAGAGGAAGGAGAGGTGGAAAAGTGAGAGTGCAGTGGAGAGTGTATGGCACTTTGTTGAGGTGCCGGGCACGGGTGTAGACATGAAATGATGCATAGCAGAGGAGAAATGTAAGCAGGATAAATCCTAACAAACCTCAAAGTGTGTGTGTGTGTGTGGCTGGGTGGAGGGTGCTCTGACGAGAACCAGGTGTCTTCATTTCTTTCCTTTTCTTTACGTCTCTCAATCCCCCCCTCTTCTTTTTCTTTTTTTTTTGCAGATGTGAATCCACACTTTGAGCGTCGTCATTTCATCCCCTCTCCCCTCTATTCTCACCCACTTCTGTCTCCTCCTCTTTTTTTTCCCCCCCCCCTCGCCATCAATTAATCGCTTCTGGTGTTCCGGCAGCTACAGTAGTAGTCATGGTTGGTGATGACGGGAAGAGAAAAGAGAAGGGAAAGTAGGAGGGCGGGGGAGAGGAAAAGAGAGAGGGATGGTGACAAAAAGGTGCCGTTTCCTCTTAGGAGTGCCGCTCATCGGGTCGACTCAGCCAAGCCGGGCAGGAAGGGTTTTCCCCTTTCTGTCTTTCTCTCTCTCGATTGCCCTGAAAACAGAAATCGAGATTGTGGCGGTCTCCCTTCCCCGAGGGTTTGAAAGGAACATTGGTTGAGAAAAAGGCAGTTTCAGAAATTGGTTTGGAGCTTCGATCTCCAATCCCATTTGTCATAATCTATTTTTTCCCTCTGTGCTTCCCTCAAATACTCTCACACATACTGACAATCTTTGCCCCCCCCACCCCTTTTTCTCATATATACACACACACACTCCCAGGCAGTTACACACATGCACAGAGCTGATGTGAGTTAATGAAGGGTGTAATTAAGGAGCCACAGTGATGACTGGAGATCAGGGGGAACCGATACAGATCTCAGATATACACAAACACTGATGAAAGATAGCTGTTTTGTGTGTATGTGCGAGGCTGTGCGTTTTGGTATTGATGCCGGGAGTGTTTTTGTGGACAGATGTACGAGACTGGTATGTGTGTGTGTGTGTGTGTGTGTGTGTGTGTGTGTGTGTGTGTGTGTGTGTGTGTGTGTGTGTGTGTGTGTGTGTGTGTGTGTGTGTGTGTGTGTGTGTGTGTGTGTGTGTGCGTGTGTGTGTGTGTGACGGGACGATGAGAGCTGCTGGATGATTCAGATAACGTATGGCTTCCTGTTAGATTGGCGAGACTTAGTAATTGCTGGCGGTATGGATGGAGGTGGGGAGGTTTCGAGACGCGCACTATAATCCCACAGCTTTGGCTGCTGTGTCTTTTTGGCTAAATTATGGGAGGTGAATGTTGGTCACTGCGACAGTTATGTCCTGTTTGACCTCCAGCTCTCCTCTAGGGTTCATTTTCAGGTCAGAAGTGCAGAGGAGATGGAGGTGAAGGGGTGACTCGAGAAATTTTCCGACCCATTTTCCCATTTGTTAGCACGGCCGGGATTTCATTTAATTACATTATCCTCGTGTTCGCCGCATCTGCATGACAGGTTGTAGTCCATATGTGTCTGCGTCTGTCATTTTGCCGTCTTGTCTGCATGCATAACCCGTGTGTGTGTGTGTGTGTGTGTGTGTGTGTGTGTGTGTGCACATGTGTCCGTCCGTCTGTCGTGTGTGCGGGCCAGTAAATCAGTCCCAGCCCTCTCTCTGAGTGCTGTCACCCCCTAAAAGCTTTCCCTTGGTCTCGGCCAGGCCTTCCTCTTTATGTTTGAGGTCAGTATAGTTCACAGGTCACTAGAGGTCATGCTGAGACAGAGGAGGGGGCAAAGTTGGGTTGCCTAGCGTCACAGAACACCCACTGCTGTTACCGCGGCGATACAAAGAGACCCATACAAACACCAACTTCCTCTAGGAGTCTTAAAAGCACCAGCATCTCCCTTTATCTGTCTTCTTTGACTTTTATTTCCCGCCGCTGAACTCTCTCTATATGAATCTGCTTGATATAATGTACTACATGCTGATTATTTATGTCTGAGACAGCCATTCATTGTCTGAACTGTTGAGAGTTGTTTGGGGGGGGATTTGAGACATTTAATCACACACACTTTTTTGCATTCCTGCACTCCAGACATGTAAACACACACACACCTGCAGATCTCGTGGTGAGTAATGTATTTCACATGAGTCCCCTTCCTCATATTTCTCATTCAGTGATTTTTTTCACACGTTGAGACCTAATTCTGAGATGCTGAGATGTTGTATTTATGAGGGCCCATAAAATTTCTTTACTGCTTTTTCCAGGCCAGGCCATTGACTGTTGGAGAAGAGTTAGAGAGCAGATTTTTGTTCTCACTATTGATGTCCTTTTGATTCCTTTCATTGTGTATTTCTCTGCTCCATGACCTCCATATACACTTCCACTCTCTAATTACAGAGTAATGTTCATGAGGCCCAGCCGTGGTTTTACAAGTTTATGAAGTCATGGCTGACCGACGTCAGAATTCTCGCAATAACTTGACTGAGACTGTAATATCTACTTGATGATAAAGTTCATTGTCTACAAAGGAGCATGCTACAAGTCTTGTGGATAAAGAGTAGACGAACAGTAGACATGGTCCACCAGGCCAGCTCAGCCAGCATGGATGCAGTCACGGTTGGTTGACCGAACCAGCCAAGAGGCTCAGAGACAAGAATAGACAAGATACCAACAGAAGAAGGAAGTGTGTGTGTGTCGGTGTGTGTCAGTGGGTGTGTGTGTGTGTGTGTGTCGGTGTGTGTTTGTCCTGTCTCTGTTGTGGAGACTGAGTTATACACACATCCCTGGGCACCTGAAGGGGTTAGGTTGGGTTTGGTTGCTATGGGAGTGTTTGAAAGCACTCACACTGGGTAGGCCGAGCTGCGCTGTCAGGTACATAACACACACACACACACACACACACACACACACACACACACACACACACACACACACACACACACACACACACACACACACGAGCAGGGACGGACACTCTTCGTGAAGACTCTCGCTCTTCAGAAGGTATCGCCATGGCGACTGTAGCCTTTTTAAGAGGTTGTAGGTCAGCGAGCAAAGCTGCATGACCTCATTACCACTCCTGGTCAATGACACTGGAGTGTGACTGTGTGTATGTGTTCCCAGTGCTCACCATCTATTGCTTTCTCTATCAGAAAGCAGCGGCTGTAATTGGTTTTAATTGACATGTGCTCAGATGCAGTGTTTTTAGAGTTCATTAAGGGCAAGGCACTTAAAAAAAACAGAGAGCCTCAGAAAATCCCTCTTGGTCCTAGTCTCCTCTCTTTTCTTTAAGTCCTCACTCTGTCGTCACCCTCCCCTGCTCCAGACCTGGAGACAGAGATGGACTCAGAGAGGGGATGGAGAGAAAGTAAAGAGTAAAAGACAAAATGTGCAACCCTTACAAGGCTGCTAGGCAAGTAGTTACCCTGGAAACAGTCGAGAGCCCGGGGTACACACAATGAACACACACACACACACACACACACACACACGCACACAATAGCTGCACAGGCCTAAAGTGTTGCTAATTAGCTAGTCTGCAGCTGGTTCTTTGTGTGAGACATTTTAAAGGAGAGATTAGAGTCAACAGGGAGGAGGAGAGGAATGTAGCTCTTCTTTGCTTTCGTCTCGAGTTTTTGGGGTTAGTGTGTGACGGCCTGTTTGTTGTGTTTTTCCAATCTGACAGACAGGATGCATTTGTTGTCGTGTCAGTAAAGTTCTTCATCACTAAAATCATATGAAAAACATCTAAGTATGGTGAAACTTCATTTGAGATGAAGTAAGGTCGGACTAAAGCCGACATCGTTTCTTCTTGCTGCTTCGTCTCAATAATGTAATTTAATAATTGCGAATTTCTCCAAACTTAATTAGAATAATTTTTTCCTCTGTTGTAACTTTCTAAAATTAAGATGTCATAAGTGCTGCTCTGAATTCATGCTCATTCAATTAAAAAAAATCAGTTTTATATAATAAGATTTTGACTGACCTTCTTTATCGCTTTAGAATTGATATCAGATTAGGTTAAGACGTAACTCTATTATCTCAATCAATTACTGGTTGTGACAACAGAGGTGAAAAGCTTTGCAGCTACATTAGACGCAGTAGGTCAAAGTTGAACCAGGCCATGGCACAGCAAAACTCACAATTTCTTAAAAAAAAAAAAAAAAGTTTAAGCTTTAAGATTGTTTATTTTTGTTTGTACTTCCAAAAAAACTTTTTGTTCTCCTTGTAAAAGTGATGCAGCATAAAGAAATACACCATACATTGAGTTACTTTCAATTTAAAAATGTGCCCGGTCCAGTTCACATCTGGTTGGATTGACCTTGTTAGGAAATAACATAGTCCAGTGCTTGCACACACTTCCCCATTTCCCCTTTTTCTGAACACACCCCACCCCTGCTTCTCATTTGGGGAAGTTAAAGATTTTGTGCTTGTTTAGAAGTTTAACTTCTTGTACAGCAGCCAGCCTTTGTTGTTCCTGCCCACTTCCGGTGTTTGTGTGTGTGTGTGTGTCCGTGTGCGTGCGTGTGTGCGTGTGTGTGGTAAGGGTGGGTGTAAGGGTGTGTCCATCTCCATCGCCACAGCCACAGCCAGGTGTAAAAACCCTCTGAACCAGAGACATGAAAGAGTTTTATTTCCTTCGAGGCGGGCA
Source organism: Collichthys lucidus (assembly GCA_004119915.2). Lineage (NCBI taxonomy): Eukaryota > Metazoa > Chordata > Actinopteri > Sciaenidae > Collichthys > Collichthys lucidus. The sequence goes on along the minus strand of CM014082.1, from coordinate 30,047,425 downwards.
GGCAAGGCTAATACTTTTACAGGCCACTGACTAGGAACGTGTTTTTCTGTTTAACCAATAGGCGTCTTGTGTGTGTACATTTATCTTCATGTGCGTATGTGTCTGTGTATGCATGTGCACATGGCAGACAGTCTCTGTTTGTGTATGTATGTGTTTTCCCTCTGTCTCCTGAGCTGAGTCTTGGCAGTGTCTTGCATGTGTTATTAGTTTGATTTTTTTTTTTTTTTGGATATTAATAATAACAGTTAAACGGTTTCCATATGTGAGGTCTGGTTGCCAGGCTAGTGCTATCCTCATCATGGGCTGGCCCCTCTCGCACAGTCTCCCCTCTCAGGAGTTGCTCCGGGTCGGGCAGGGAGAATCGGCATAAACTCTGGAGGTCACACCTAACACCGAAGTGGCCTCATCTTCTCGGGAGCATGACCAAATTATTATAACTGTCCTACCTTATACAAGATGAGGGATAAATATTACAAGGTACACTGTGTGTGTGTGTGTGTGTGTGTGTGTGTGTGTGTGTGTGTGTGTGTGTGTGTGTGTGTGTGTGTGTGTGTGTGTGTGTGCGTTTGTGTTTTCCGCTGTGGGCTGGGTCTGTCTGGAGTGAGACCTTCCTCTCTTGCCAAACGAGCTGTGTTGAAAACCGCAGGGAAACTGCATATGTGTATATAATATATGACGTGTATTTGTGTGTGTGTGTGTGTGTGTGTGTGTGTGTGTGTGTGTGTGTGTGTGTGTGTGTGTGTGTGTGTGTGTGTGTGTGTGTGGAAGGAAACTGCTGTAGAGCTATTTGCCATCAATTAGCGGCCTGGACTGAGATGAGGCCAACAATACAGAGGGAGCTGCTTTTATATTCTCAGGAAGGGAGTTCCTCTCTCTCTCTCTCTTTCTGTCCCTGCTCACCTCATCATTATCCTTAATTGTCTATCTCTCGATGCCCTTTTCCCTTCACTTAACAGAAAAAAGCTGACATCTCTTTAGGAAGTGGTACATTTCTTTTTCTCTCAGTGTGCGTGTGTGTGTTCAAAATGTGTGTGTATGATGATGAATTGTGTCATGATATAAAGCAGTCCTGGGTATTCAGTCAGCTCCTTTTTATGACTATGCGTATACCCCTGTGAATCAATAGAAACATTAGATGAGTTTAGGGACATAGTTGAAGGGGAGAGGTTTTCTCGTTTTCACAAAACAGTTCTGAACTGAAGAGAACCATCTGGAAAACGGCAGGGTCTCCGGAGTTTAGAACAGGTCCCTTTTGTGAAAAATAGGATGTGAAAAAAAAAAAAAAATCTAAAATCAGCCAGGGTTTTTCAAACATTACGGCATATTTTGAAGTTCTTTTGGAGTTTGTGAGTTTTTATTGCGTTGGCTCTTGAGCGCGGTCTTTCCTCTCTTTTAATGGTCAGTCTGGGCCCAGAGAAGCTTGCTTCAGCCGTTTTAAAAACCTCAGCTCTCGAACGGTGCCTTTATATTGCGGAAACATTACATTAAATAGCTGAACGGCATCGCGGCTGGCTGGCGTTTCTGAAAGGTGTCCCAGATAGTTCCAGCTCGGCGGCAGCCTAAACAGATTGAGGTATTTCAATGCCGTTTAAGCTCAGTTTATATTGGTGTGCAACCTGGTTTGAAGTCCACATTTGCTATGAGCGAAAACAAATGGCCAGGAAAGCTGGTGGAGGGAGGCCGGAAAGACCTGATTAATACCAGAAAAAGAGAAGGAGTACGTGAGGAAGACTCGGAGGAAAGGGGCAAAGTCTTGGCAGGGCATAGTTTATTTGTAACCTACCGTGAAATTGAACGGCTTTAGCAGGCTTTGGCTCAGGCTGCCCCTTACCCCTATATGTTTACCCCCTGGAAACCCTTGATCACTCCAAATATATACACAAACTAACTATAAAGAATTAAAATGCTGTCTTGAATCGATGTATTTCGGCCCAAAAAAACTAAATTATATAAACAAATTAGGCAATTTTACATTCCACAAATTCTTCACTTATTCCTTAAACTCACCTCCCTGCCCTGACATAATCCTGCGAATTTCCCATTGTTTTTAACTTCTGGTAGAAAGCATGAGCATCAGCTGCTGTAATGTTTGATTGGGATAAAAACTTCCAGACTTTGGCCCCGATGGTGCATTGTTAATAACCTTAACAAGCTGCAAGGCTGTCAGTTCTAAACGGTAACATACAAAAACTGTACAAAGTGGTTATCTTTATTATTTAAACGCCACATGCTACAAATCTAATCTAACCATATCTTGAATATTGATGTGCTAATCCTAAAACGCAGCTTTTACCTTTTAAACTAACTATCCCGGGTCCCACAGCTGCAGACAACGGTAGTGGGTCTTTGTCTGGCAGTCTAGAGGAGGCAAAGGGGTCCCCCCCTCATAAGGCCAACAGCTGCATTCACAAAGCTTGGTTTCCATTGGCCTGGACGATCTATTTTAGGCTTCCGTCTAACCCATATCTGCTCTCAGAATTTACTGTGGCGAATGAGGGTATGGGTAACAGATTTCTCAAGAGGAGAGGGGGGGGGTATGCAGGGCACAAGAAAGACAGAGCACTTGGAGAAATGCCAGCCAAACTTTTTGTGAGTTATACATTATGCGGGGAAGGCAGAGTGAAGGCAAGAGACAGATCGGGTGATATAGACGGAGAGAAAGAAAGTAGAAGTGATCTGGGAAAGCAATCTGGTTTTTGTGGTGAGTGACAGTGATGCATTTGATTCGTGAGATTCCACCGCGGCTGTAACCAAGCCTTCACTCATATATGCCCCAAAGTCATATAGCAATCCCACGAACTCTCACCTCCCCCAGTAATCCGACTTTGCGTACAGTGCGTTGTTGTGTGTCGGTGTAAATAGCTTTTGAACACGCAGGTGAGTGGGTGGCGCTGTGGTATCATCGTCCCTTTTTTAACAAATTGACATGCTTTGTAGATTGTGTTACATCTGTTCAGCCTCGTCTCATCTTCTTCTCTGATCGTGATCTCCCTCCGAAGCATCCACAGAAAGAGAGAGAGGAATCAAAGATAAGAAAGATTTAGAGGCAAAAATCTAGTAGAGAAGTAGCAAAGACCGAGCCAGAAGGGAGAAAGTAAATTAAAGTAGGAGAGAGGGGGGTTTATTTGGAGTTTGGAGGTGTTTCCTGGTGCCAGAGTAAGGAGGCACGGTGCAAACGGATACTAGGGATCACAGGGGCGACCCAGGAGGATGGTAGCATCGAAAAACAGCTTTAGCTTGGCTTTCAGCTTCAATGACAGCACTCCAGAAAGGAGAGAAAGTGGGGAAGTAAGTGTGGAAAAAAAAAAAGAAGAAGATCCACCGCTCCTTTCTGAACCCCGGACTCTCTCACTGATCCAAAATCAGAGAGCGTGCAGGCCTGCAGAGGAGCAGCTGGGTGTGACAAGCTTTTTTCTACATCTTCACCCTGTATCTACCTCCTCTCCTCCTCTCGCCATCTCTCACCCTCTCCTGGGGGAGAAAAGGAGGTTTTAGGAATGGAGAAAGCGGCACATCACGAGCCTCTCTTCCCAGGCTGCTGAGCTAGTAAGGCGGAGAAGGGGGATACTCGTCCTGGAGCTGGAGAGATCTGTTGCGTCCGACGTCTGAAACTATCCTAGTTTAGTTGTATGTGTGTGTGTGTGATGAAACAATGAGCTTCTCGCCCTCACTTGCGCTCCTTTTTCTTTTTGTGCTTGCTTCTTCTTGATCTAAGAGCAAAGAAATCTGATACCACCTGCCTCCCCCTTGCCCTTCCTAACTCCCTCCCCTCCTCCTCCTCCTCTTCCTTCTCCTTCTCCCTCAAGGACAGCCCACTGTCTGCCCCGGAGGCTGTTTATCTACGGGGGGGAGATGAGGAGGAGAGGGGGACCGGTTTGTTTCGTTTTGGCCGTCAACAATGGACCTCAGTCTGTGCTGACGGACTACTCCAACATATGGTACCCACCTGTCTCCCTCTCTCTCTCTCTCTCCCTCCCTGCCTCCCCCTCCTTCTTTGCTACGTCTCTCTCTGTTTAGATTGCTTTGCTTATTCCTGCGTTCTCTCTCCCTGTCTCACCCAAACATGCTGGGCGGATTAGAGGCCAGATTCATCACACACACAGACCTGTTTGCTTTAGCAACCTAAGCCAGGCACACACACACACACACACACACACACACACTCACCCTTACTCACCATACTCACCACACACACACATATAGTTAAGGAGGTCTGGCCTTGCAACATGTTGATTGTTACTTTTTGGTTCTTATCCGGAATACCAGCTCGTAACTTGACATCTCAGCAGTGAACATGAGCATGTACACACACACACACACACACACACACACACACACACACACACAACACACACACACACAAACACACACACCATCATACACTGTGTAGCAAAAGTACACTTCTATCATATTCTTCTATTTGATCATCTAACCTCGTCACAAAGTCCCCTCCTTACAAAAGAAACAAAGTTGTCAGCCATTTTTTTGGAGTCCTGTTAAGGAGAGAAACTAGCCTTTATTGTGTGTGTGTGTGTTTATGTGTGTACATGTGTGTGTGTGTGTGTTTCATGTGTGTGTGTGCGTGTGTGAGTGACCCTGCTGAATTAAAAAATGCACCGTTATTAAAGGCTGTGTCAGAGGCGATGATTTACAGAGGGGAGCGATGACAAGTCAGAAGAACTCACACACCGAACTCACACACACACACACACACTCATACTGTGCTCTCAGGCCTCCAAGCTGAGCAGTGACCTCCTCACCCCTCCTTCCCCTTCCTCCTCCTCCTCCCTCCCTCTCTCACTCTAATAAAACCTGTCTGACACCACTGATGTGTGTATATGTGTGCGTGCGTGTTTGTGTGTGTGTGTGTGTGTGTGTGTGTGTGTGTGTGTGTGTGTGTGTGTGCGCTCCGCGGCAGCACAAAGACTCTGTTGTTGGGCCTCCCTCTTAGGCCTCCCTCATATTTTCTTTAAAGGTGCAGTGCGCCCCCAAGAATGCCACAGGGGGAGTGGGGAGTTGGGGTTGGGGGGGTAAGAGGGGGGAGTCTAGGAGGAGCTGGTGGGTGGAGGTGGAGGAGGAGGAGGAGGAGGAGGAGGAGAAGGAGGAGGGGGCATGCTTTACAATGCTACAGCTCACCCAGGTCACGGAGAGAAAAAGGCGAGGAGTGAGTGTGAAGAGGAGAAATAAAAGAGAAGGGTCAAAAAGAGGAGTGCTTCCTGACAATGTAGATATGAGAGAGTTTGGCTCTGGGTGCATTCACGTGTGTGTGTGTGTGTGTGTGGGTGTGTTTGTGGCTGTGTGTCAATTAAATTACATTGCTTCAGTAACTAACTGACAATTTAATACGGGTTTACTAATTGAAAACACACGAGACGAATCCAACAAGTCTGCAGCTTTGAGACGTGTGTTAAATGTCAAAAGGAGCCAGTTTAGGAGCACAAAGAGAAGTCTCGATGTGAGAGAACGAAGGAGTTGTAGACATTTCCTCAACTCCAGTGCATTATTTTCCATATTGGAACATTTCAGAAGTGCATTATCACCCTTATACCACTGAAAAAGAACGGGATGTGTTTTAACAGCCATCCGCTTTTTAAGGTTTGTTTGTAGTGTCACCGCTGACCTAATTGATACGTGAAGTAAAATACATGCACGGTTGCTATGGTTACCCGCAGTTTTGTTTGCCTCGCGCACTAGTTAAATGAACGGTGAGTTGCAACTGGTTAACTTTGACTGGAATCATGTGTTATACTTCTGTAAAACTCTGCAGCTCAGTTAATCATGAACTGAAAACATGATTTAAGGCATTAAACATAAACATTTCTTTATACTGTATATCAATACCCCTGTATCACCCACCAGCTAATAGTTTTTCCTTCTGCTTATTAACTAAAATTACGCTTTAAAAAATCTTTATAGCATCTTATTTCAGCAGTTTTGTACAGTGGCACATTTGATTAAACTGGGAACGGGACAGATTTGGTCTAAAAGTCCAGAGAATCACATGCTTTGTTGCTAGTTTATGTCTTTATGTTATGAGCTATATCAAATACACCCACATCCTTGAAATGCAGGCATAGGAGAGGAGACAGGCATCACCTCTGCTTGGTTGTAGCGTTTATGAAAGCCATAAATGGCTCTTTAATATAGTGGTAATCAGGGTGGTAATTTGGGTGGAATTGTCCCTTATTGTTGCCAGACATGCCTCCCCAACTCCTGCCAACACACACGCATACGCACGCACACACACACAGACAAACACACACGCTCACTCTCGGGCAGACAGGGTGTTCAAGGAGTAATTCACACCACATGCCAACAAACTGGGCGGTTGTGTTTTTTTTGTGTGTTTTGTTTGGTGTTTCTATGTGTGTGTGTGTCTGTGCCTGCTTTAATGCTGAGGTCAAACCAGTAAATGGGAGGGGGGTTCCCGAGATTTTTGTTAAAGTGTTAAAATGTATGTGTGTGCGCGCATGTGCAAGTGTGTGTGTATAGGCACGTCTAAAGCCACGTCCGTGTGTGTGTGTGTGTGTGTGTGTTTTAATTGCGGTCTCAGCAAAAGTAGCAAGTGTGCTCGATACAGATGGTTTTCATCAGTCTGACTGCACAGAGAACTTCTCTCTCTTTCTGTCTCCCTCTAATCTCCCCTCTCTGTTTTTGTAATTAAACATTACTTAATGTACCCGAGCTTCTAATGTGACAATTCGTTAAATGCGTGACAGTATACAGTATGTGCGCGCTTGCACTTTGTTTCACAGCTTTCACGATTTTTCTGCAGTTGTGAAATTATGAAATGATGCAGTAGAACAGATTTCTGGAGCTGTGTGATTGAGTAAGAGCTTCCATGGTAAAGAACATCCCTCATTTTGGCCGTTAATTTGCGGTGTCCACACATACACACACACCCTCACACATACAACAGCCCACACACACACACACACACACACACACACACACACACACACACACACACAGACTTTCATAAATCAATATTTACTAAGGAACCTTTCCCCTTTGAGTCAGAGGAAGCAAATGTGCATCCTGCTGTCTCCCCTCTCTAACCCTCTGTCATGAGGTTGTGTGTGTGTGTGTGTGTGTGTGTGGGTGTGTGACTCCGCGCTTACAGTAAGTGCATGGCGGCTCTTGTGTTTTGAGATGGGTGTTTTCTTGTTTTGTTTTAGGAGCAGTTCAGACATTCCAACAAAAATGCCCGTTCCCCTGGGGCTGATTTGTCTTGATGATGGAGAGATTGAGTCTTTAACACAAGCAACACAAGAAAACAGAGAAAGAAATACACTGATACAGCTTTTATTGTGATTACGGTGAGAGGGGGAAATGATATGAGGGGCAGACAGTGGGAGGGTCGGCTGAGGTAGCATCAGGAGGATGACTCGCCAACCAACTCGAGCAAAGGAGTGAGGACGGAGCAAGAGTGAGATGGTGTCACTGGTTTGAATGGTCAGCACTGGAGGGCAGAAAGGGGAGAGGAGGAAGAATGGAGAGGTGGGCGGTGGTTAGTCACAGCTCTCTAGGTCACGACGGGGAAAACGGTTCCTTGCGTCGCTCTGACACACAAACACTAGCGCAAAGTGACACACATGAAGATATGCTGACACACTTCTGCCTCAGAGGATGTGGAAAACCTACTTTGCATCTTCCTCGGATGGAGAGGAGGAGGGAAAGGGATGTGGAAGAGTGAGTGAAAGGGAGGGAGGGAAGGAGGGCAGAGGAATAAAGAATGGAAAGAAGAGATGGTCAGAGTTTGGAGTTGAAGAAGGTTTTGAATGAGTTGGGATGAATTCAGTCACGCAGAGACACACACACACACACACACACACAGTGCAGATATACATACTTGAGCGTGCTGTTAGTGTGCCAGGAGGACGTCTCAGGTTGAGGAAATGAGACCTGACAGCTTGGCAAAGAGAAAGGGTACAAAGAGTCAGCATGAGAGTGTTTCTGTGCTTTTTTTTTTTTTTTTAATCTAAATTGAAAAAAAAAAGTCTGATAGTGTGGGTGTGTGTCGTCTGAAACTTAACTTTAACCTGCTTTAAAAAAAAAAAAGAAAAGAAAGGTGTATGATTTGTGCTATTGTTTAATAAATAATGATCTGATAGTCTCTGTGTGTGTCTGTTTGTGTGTGTGATGAACATCTGATCATATCTATTTCCCTCATAGGCGCTCCAGGCAGCCAGACAGTTCCTCCTCCAGCAAGCCTCTGGACTCAACTCCCCTGGCAGCAACGAGGTCAAACAGAGCCCTGTGCAGGTCAGTCACACACACACACACATGCACACACACACACACGCACACACACACACACACACAGACACACACACACACACAGATGCACAACCCAAGTGTTGCTTTGTCAGAATCTGTATAATATTAAGGCTCCAGCCGCTGCAGCTTTGCTTTCACCAACCTGCCACGTCAACTACACTACAGTATGATATAGGCACATACTTTCCTCTCTCTCTCTCTCTCTCTCTCTCTCTCTCTCTCTCTGTCACACTGTCTCTCGCTCTGTTTCTGTGAGTGCATGTGAGATTGTTAATGTGTGTGTGTGTGTGTGTGTGTGTGTGTGTGTGCATGCGTGCGTGTGTGAATGAGGTCTTTGTAGTAATTCGGCGAGTGAGCTGTTTTCAGAGTTGAATTCCACAGTAAGCGGACTGAGTGGGGTTAGCTGGAGTGCAGGATCCCCACTGAAAGACACTCCACACACACACACACACACACACACACACGGTTCGCACACATTATTACTTTCAGTGTATGTTGATAAATATCACACGTGACATTACTTCTGGCACTTCTTCACAATTATGTGATGTGCAGAGTGCATGTAGAAGTGTGATTTGTGGCCCATGCCTCATATCAATAAAGCGGGGGCCATGGGTCCACTAGAGCAGCAAGCAGTCTGGCTATTGCACTGCTCTTCTCATTAACGTGCCACATGAAAAACAGACAGCTGGGCCATCACAGTATGGGAAATGAAGAAAGAGAGAGAAAGATGGATGTGAGTCAGAAGCAGGGATAAGGTCAGATTTCATTTGCAGTGTGCATAGCCAGTAAGGTGCTCATGGGAAAAACATTTCACATTTAAAGATGATAATACCGCGCAGGCTTTTTAGATAAATGGCAACTTTTTGTTTGTGGAGGGATATGCTGCTTATATTTACATGTAAATGATACGTGATGTTGGCTCATGGTTTTCCAGGACAACTCGTGTGATGCAAAGAAACGGCCGTTTAATATTTCCAGCAGAAGCTAAACGGTTTTGTTTGGAACAATCACAGTAAAAGCTGTAGTAGAAGAGCAGCGGCCTCCATGAGAGGAGAGGGAGCAGAAGAATCACATAGAACGTCATCAACAGATGAACCAAATAAAAGGATTTTGCAGTGTCGGCCACACAGTTTAATTGTTGAGTGACCTCAGGGAAGTGCAAAAAAAAAAACCCCACAGAATTAATGACTTATTACTAGAAGATGTCAAAAAATTAAATAAAATATAAAAAAGGAGACATGTCCTGCGGATTACACTTTAATCAAACCTTGAATTGGAATTAGAATCACTTTATTTACTTTGGCAGTTGGAGAAATTACATGGTGACTTGTAAGGAGTGAAAGAATGAAATGAATATTCTTTTATATCAGATCTGTATTGGTAAAATAGCATTTATAATGCCAATCAAAGCTAAATGCTGCACGTGTGACCTACAGCACAGTCATCTCTATCTCTGGCTTTGACATTGACGTTTCAAATGATGGCGGCGGCGTCATCGCTGACCCGAGTTAAACACGAGCACAAGCACAACACCGCTCCTCTTCTTTGGTGTTTCTATCACGGGATGGGAATTTAATTTAACCTCACTCATTTTTCTCACCCTGACTCATCTCGAGAAGAGATGGAGAGTGGGGAAAGTGAGAGGAAGCAGCCATGTGGGGGGAAGTGAAACGGAAAGTTTGCACGCGATGTAAATCTATTGTTTTGCAATGAGGTGGAAGAAACTACAGTCTGTGTGAGCAGAGCTGCTGGGAAGGGGTTAACCTGTGAGAGCATTTCTCAAATGCAGGTTGAATTCACGCATATGCACATCTCTTATATGAGAGGAGTATTACATTCCCCTGGCCTCACTCTCTGCCTGTCTTGAACACACACACACACACACACACACACACACACACACACACACACACACTCCACCTCCTCTACTCCCCTCTATCTCTGTCTTGTTTGTCTTGTTTGTTGGTGCCTGGCCTGGTTGGCCACTCTGTACTCTCCAGGGCATCAGTGCTACATCTCTGTTGTCTGAGCTGTCAGATCACATGGCCCCCTACACACCCTGCCAACTCACACACACACACACACACACACTTGGATTTACATTTGTGTGTGTGTGTTTGTACCTCAGAGTCAGAAACACAGACAGAGCACAGAGAGTTGTTTGTGTACCTGTGTGTAGTAGCACTAAAGTTGTTTACTAGACCTCACAACAAACCGGACTACCACTAAGGTGGCGCGTAGACATCTTTTAATCACAGTCATTTTCAGCTTTATGATCTTTTTTTTTTTTTTTTAATCGCAGCGACTCAACTCGGTCGCTGTAATTGAAGCAATCATCCGTCGGCCGCAGAGAGGGTGAACGAGAGATGGAGTGAGCAAAGCCAGACATTTAATCTGGTCATTTCTTAAAAAGAAAAAAAAAAGGTGGCAGTAAGCAACTGTACAGTGACACAGTGGCTCACATCGGGCACAAAATGGCCGTCCTCAGGTTGGGTTCCTGCTGGGCTGCTCTCACACATGCAAATGAGCCTCAGCCAATAATGAGATCTTTAGGAGCTCGATAATTAGATTTTTCCCTTCTCTCTGAGGGAGAACGACAGAGGCAGACAGGGAGAGAGCGGGAAGACTTCTATTTGTGTCTTGACTTCTCTGGAGAAGCCTTGGTCTGCGTTGACAAGCCCCCCCCACCTCCTCCTACCCCCTCTCTCATGCCTCCCCACCCCTACCCCATCATATTTCTCCTCTTTTCTTTATTTATAATAGAGGGGAGGATCTGAGCTGAGAGCAAAAGAAACTCAGAGATTATATCTGCTTTTTGATTGGTTGTTCGGAGATGGTCTCTGTGTTTGGCTGGCTGCGTGAGATGATATCAATCCACTGCGTGCGTGCATGTGTGTGTGTGTGTGTGTCACTGTCACGTGTCACATTCAGGAGAAACTCGACAATAGCTCAAGTCTCTAGACGAGCATTTGCAAGGAAAAATGGATTGGTGTGCAACAAAAAAAATTGCAGCTACAGTTGGTGAAAATAATCAGAATAATAATTGATGAGTTTGATGATTGAAGAGGTTTCTCAGAAATAATACTTGATAATGTTGGTAGACGATGGTGACAGTCTGGAAAAAGAATTTGAATAAATACAGTAACACAGATTGTTATGCTTGTGGTCTTTTGGTGTGTCACCTGCTATAGTATTATGTCTAATGGATAATCCAGAAGTCTTTTATTTCATGGAATTGTGGGTTGGTAATGAATAGGTTAGAAAATATGGTTTCAATCCTGCACTGGCTTGGAAATTCAACAGCAGTAACTCTGTCAGGTATGACATTTAGTTGTTGGCATCATGGAAAAAAAAGAGTGAATGAAACCTCCGTCAGTTATTTTCTGAATAATTTCAAGGGATTCCTTCGTGTAAGAGACTACACTCGAAAGATGTCCTCACCCTCTGCAGTATTTGGATCGTTTCACTGGGCGCCGGACATAATTGGCCACAGTTACCTTAATTGGTCATGGCACGCGTGCCACTGAGTGAATTGGTGGGCACACAAGTTGGCAGACAGAGTGGCAATTGGCGGATTACCCAGCATGATACGTAGCACGCCTGCATGACCTGCCACACGTTCTCTACAATGGACACACTTGGCACGCGCTCATACACTGGGTGGGCAGACACATATACACCCACTTGGCAGACACACGCCTGGCACACTTAACACACTGCCACTTGGCATGCACACATACAGATTAACGCACACGTGCTTGGCTGCGGCCCATACGTATGTAATTGAATAGTGCGGTGTCCTGTTTTCATGTATTATTGAGGAGCTCGTTTTAATTAGGAAAAAAATGAAAAGACTCATTAGAGATATGTTAATTAGCTCGCCTCTCTCTGCTCTCTCTCTCTCTCTCTCTCTCTCTCTGGAGAGGGCTGGCACCGGCACACTGGGATGGAGGAAGAGAGAGGGAGCCACGCAGGAAAGACTGGAGGAAGAAACTGAGTCATGTCAGTCTTAAAGCGGAGACTGTATTTCAATGAAAATATTTTTTAATCAGCCGTATTTACCAGTTGTATATACGCCGCTAAATAGTTTTCTGACCCTCCCCAGCTGCCTTATTTGAACCACTAAAAAAACGATTGAACATAAGGATTCTGAGGAAGGTTCAAAGTCTTTTAACTAATCAACAAAAGTATGTGGAAAGATGAGTGTGCAGCCCCCCAGAGTCTGCGGCACTGAAGCGGTTCCTTCTCTCGTTCTCTTTTATTTCCTTTCAAAGTGTTTTTCCCAAAGCACTCCTTTTGTCCACTCAATGAAAGTGCTTAGTTGGCAGTTTCTCTTATTTGATGTGGAGGGAATTGGGGGCTGTGTGTTCACGCACGTGTGTGTGAAGGTTAGTATGTGTGTGTGTTGGGGGGTGGTATGGGGTCCTGACAGTTTGTGAAGGGTGTACGGGAGGAGACTGAGTAGCCGGTGGAATGGGTTTGGCTCTGGGCAGAAGGGTGGACAGGCAGAGGGGAAGGATGGAGAGAAGAGGTTTGGGTCTGGCCACTGGAGTGTGAAACTCTTATTTTGTGATTTGAAACATGAGTGAAATCAGTAATGAAATATGGTCGATAACGGCCTCTCACACTTCCCAATGAAATGCCCCGAATGTGTGTGTGTGTCTGTGTGTGTGTGTGTGTGTGTGTGTGTTGCTGGAAATGTGTTGTCATTTTTATTCTGAAGCACTGGGGCGTTAGATGGAGGGGAGGGGGGTGGACAAGGGGAGAAGAAGGGAGGGAAAGAGGGAGAAGGTGGGGGGAGGTGGAGAGAGGAGGATTTTCCACTTGAACTTACTGGTCTTTTACTGTCCTCTCTGAAGTTTTTTCTGTTTTTCATTTGTCTGGCTTGTGTCAGGGACGAGCCGAGCGTTACATGCATAGTGTATGTGTGCTTACGTGAACGTAGAACAAGGCCCGGCTCGAGCCAGTTTGAGACCCCCGACCGCTCGCAGCAGTTCCTGCGTTCCTCCGGCGAGCTCAGGTCCCTTCACTTTCTGCACACACACCTATCGTTTCATCTGTTCACCCACCGCTGCACGCACACATCCATCCTCAAACCTTCATCTTAGCCTCTTTGTACTCACCTTATCTCCCAATCGGTTTGTTCTTAGAAACCTGCTGCGTTATGTTAAATAAAGCCACATCTGTCATATTTGATGTAAATATGTGAAATCTACCTTATCACGTTAAGTATATGCCAGCCAGCTGTGAGCAACTTGTAATGAACTGCAACATCAACTCACGTCTACAGCACAAGTTCACAATGAAAATGACTTTTAGCAACTATTTATCAAACTCACTTAAACTGGAAAAATGAAATAAAATAAAAAAAATAATAAAAATAACTGAAAAAACATAGTTAAACTTTAAATGGATGTTTTACGAGTTTGTGAAAACTCAAATAAGAGAAAGAATTATGTTTGTCCCGTGACAACAATACAGTATATTTCTAAAATGTCAACTTTTCATGCGCTAAGAAAAGCAAACCTGTTTTGGACTTTTCAAATTGCTTTTTTTTTGTTTTGTTTTGTTTTTTTTTAAATGGTTTATTCAGTTGACAAAATGAGGAATTCACAAGGAAACGCTCAGTTTATCGCAAAAATATCGCAAAAATTCAAAATCACAAAATTTAATGACTTCAGTCTCTACACACCTGCACTTGTGGCTTGATTTGAAGGCCGTTGGTAACGGCAACAAAAACACCTTTGTCACATTGAGGTTTTTTTCTTGCACATACATTGTTTATAGACTCGGACAGAAACATTACATTAAAAAGTTTGAGGCGGTAAGACGCCTGTATCATCCTCAACCCCACCTGGCTTCGCTCATCAGTCCCCCCCCCCCCTCTCCTCCAGAGTAATGTGGCCCCTGGCCCTGCTGCAGATTAGCTGGAGGAGGGGTACTCACTAAACACAATGGGGCCCTTTTACTTCCAGTGGAGGCCTGGCCCTGAGCTCCAAACAACGCTCTCAGCACAGTAGGCGCTCCTTCTATTTCTCTTTTTCACTCCTCGGCTTTCTCTCTTTCTAGCCCCCCCTCGCTTCCCCGCCCCGTGTTCTCCTCTCGTTTCTTGGCGTGATGAGCTCGGACAGGCTGTTTACCTGGAGGGACTGAAAGAGGGAAGGAGCGATTGTGATGATAGCTGGTGAATAAACAAAAAAAAAAAGAAGGCAGGGAGGTGGTAGGGTGGGTTCACCACACGCCATTAGAGCCGTTACACAGTGAAAACGACGCAGTGCTGACTGTATTTTAAACGGGGAGGCTCTCATTTACCCCCCAGCCTGCTGGCAGATGCTGTACAGTGGCAGAGGAGGGCCATGTGCATGAATAAGCAGATATTTCTCCTTTATTATTTTTATTTAACGTGTCACACTTTTGCCACAAAGAATAAGAAGAGGAGAAGTTTGTGACAATAGTGACATCCGAGAAGGATTTAAAGCTTTCTAAGAAAGGATGCCAGAAAAAACGCAAACAAAAGATTCAAAGTTACAGGCCTGTTTTTATATCTAGGTGTGTGTGCGTGTGTGTGTGTGCGTGTGCGTGTGCGTGTGTGTGTGTGTGTGTGTGTGTGTGTGTGTGTGTGTGTGTGCGTGTGCGTGTGCTGTGTGTGTGTGTGTGTGTGAGACAGGATGAGAGACAGAAAGGCAGGCGTCCCTTTCCAGGGTGAGGTGGTAATGCTCAGTGACAAGGATAAACAGCGCTGGGGTTTGCTCCTACCAGGAGAGAGGGGGGGTGAGGAGGAGGAGGAGAGTGGGAGAGTGGAGGAGGTCTGTGTCAGCTTCTCTCTCTTCCTCCTCCTGCTTTCTCCTCTGTCATTTTTTCAATTATCCCTCTCTCCTGCGTGTCCCCATAGACCCGGAGGCAGGGCCCGCATCATTTAGACTGAGAGCCTGTTTAGATTCTGATTATAGCCTCCTTTCTTCTCCCCACTCACTGCCGTCACACACACACACACACACACACACACACACACACACACACACACACACACACACACACACACACACACACACACACACATCACAGTAACACACCACGTACCGGCCGCACACTTTTGAGCCAGCATGAGGTGAATGACTGTGATGACTGTGGCAGTAAATTTATCTGCTTGTGAAGCCCATGGGAGTGTTGAGGAAACTGTCACATGCTTTGTGTGTGTGTGTGTGTGTGTGTGTGTGTGTGTGTGTGTGTGTGTGTGTGTGTGTGTGTGTGTGTGTGTGTGTGTGTGTGTGTCTTCTGTTCTTTTAGATCATCTCTGTTTATTTCTGGCTGTGATAATTGGGTGTGTGTGTATTAAGTGACGTTTAAGGCTTTAAGTGTCTTTAGGTGCATTTTTGTAGTCGGAGACCTCATTAGAAGAAGGTGAAGGTGTAAAAATCCAAAGTTGGCTCCTGAATCAGAGAAGCTGCAGTCATTTAACTGGCCCTTTCTCTATATAAACATGCCGCCGTGGTGAAATAGGCCTATCCCCCCCCGGCTGCATGCTGGTTTAATATCAGATAGCCCAGCCTGCCTCTTTTCCTGAGGTCTCATCTGAAATGGAAAGTGGGGCTTTCCTCCTCGTTAGAATGAAAAGTCATCAAGGGAGGGAAGGAGAGAGGGATGGAACCTCATTGAAATGCGAGTTACGTCCCCCTTGTTTCTGTCTCCTAGCTCCTTTGGGACTCCATGCCTTTCTCCTCCTCCTCCTTCTTCTTCTTCCCATCTTTAGGGCGCTCCCTCGCTCCCTCTCTTCCTTTGTTAATCAGTTAAACTCCCTCTTCAAACAACCCCTCTAATTACTCCTCCACTCTCTGTAAACGACAAGGCTGTCTCTCGCTTCTCCTCTCCTGCCTCCTTCCCTCCCCTATAGCTCGCCCCCCCCCTCCCCACCTCCAGCTCCAGCTCCCTCTCTCCAAGACAGGGGTTGACCTCTGTCAGCCACCGACCCCTCAGCAGTGTGCATGTATATGCCTTTGTGTGCATGATTGATTCTTGCATGTTAATGATTATGAGTGACATCTTTGAAATCTTACTCTTGTCAGCGGTTCAACTTTCATATTTACCAAACACCGACCGGCACAGGATTGTGATGTTTGTGTTCACCCGCCGTCACGAGCTCTAGGCCACGATTTATCCTTCCAAAAACCTGCTGGGTCGGGTTACTTTCACTTTCCGACTCTTCACACACATCTCTGTACTATTTCCTTTCTTGTTCCTAATTTCCCTCCCTCCCTTCCTTCCTTCCTTCCTTCTTCCCTCCCTTCTTTCTTTTCTAGTATCCTTCCTACCCTCCCCGCTCTCTGCTCGCCCTCCACTCACTCCCTCCTCCCAGCCTTCACCTCTCTCCCACTAATCTACCACGCATCTCTCTCTTTTAAATTAACATGCAACACGGAGAGGGAAAAAAAAATGGGACGACAGCGGGGGGGAAAAAAAAATTAAATGCATTTAATAAATGGCTGACTTCAAATCGCCCGGCTTTTCAGACTCTCCCTATTCACAGTCCAATGAAAGGGGAGAAATCATTCACCGGGAAGAGACAAAGCCGAATGAAAATATAATTCCGCATTGTGAGGTGCTTTTGTCCTGGCCCGTCAAATCGCTAATGGCGAGGCTTTTGTTTTGTGGCGGCGCTCTCAGGCTGGCGGTGTCGTATGGCGGTGGCAACGCATGCCCCATAATCACCACGCTTTGTGATATTAGATTATAGGGGCAATTAATGGCGTCAAACCTTAACTACTCAGCATTCAGCCTGCCACACACACACACACACACACACACACGCTCAAGCCTTAAACACATGCACACGTGCGCGTTTACACGCGTCCACCCACACACACGCACGCACACACACACACACACACACACACACATCCTGTGTAGTATATCAACACACATGCACGCGCTCTTGGTTCTGGCGGCAGAGCGTCAGCCAACACACAGAAAGGTGCTATAACTCTAGTAATTATTACGCCTGTGACTTGAAAATGTCAATGGCGGTGTGTATAAAATAGAATGTATGAGTTGTCAGGGAGGAAGAATGGGATGCACAAGAGCAATTAATTACAGCTTTTCATTTGGCAGCTTAGACTGACAAGGCCCGGCGGCGGGGGCAACCTGGCATGACGCCAAGCGGCACCCATCACCACCACCCCCCCACCTTTGCTCGCCATCCCCATCCCCTCTTTGCCTTTTTTTTCCTTTACCAACCGCCACAACGCCACCCTTCCCCTGCCTCACTTACACACCGACTTCATCTTTTCTTCTAATTCTTCTTCTCCCTCAGTTTAAACACACACACACACACACACACACTCATCTTCATACCCCAAAAACACACCTCCTCCTCTATGTTCCTAGCCCAGACACACATCTGCCCCTGTCCTTTATAACCCAATCTCCACCTCCCTTACTGGCTGTGTGGCTGGGAGTGTGTTTAGATAGAGAATACTGTGTTTTTTTTATAAAAAGGCAGAGTGTGGGGGCCACTGACACACACACACACACAGAAAAAGAGACAGAGATGGATGGAGGGAAGGTGGGAAGTGGGAGACAGGGGCCAGGTGGGGAAAGAGGGTGTTAGTATTTATGGCCAATCTTGTTTACAAAGTCAAATCAGCTCTTTACAGATTTAATTTACCGGTGACAGCTCGTCCCCTCTCTTGCTCTCGACCACACAATTCACTCTCGCATCACCCTCCCTACCTGCCATCCCCTCAGGTGCTGAGTAGATAGACGGCTCTGACGAGAGCTCGCACACACACACACACACACCGGCACTTGTGCGTGCCCGTATACACAAGCCCCCCACGCATACGCATGGTCCGACCGTGAGAGAGATTGATATTTCACCACGGAGTGAATATAGATAAATGGTCAATTTCGGATGGCGATAACTCACCCTTGTATTTCTCCGTAAAAGAGCCATCACTCCTTAACAGACAGGATTATTTGTACTGAGGAGGCAGTGTAGTTTATTGATGCGCATCAGTCTCCGACTCGATCGCTCCCTCTAAATGCCTCTCAGTGTCTAACCCGCTCTGTCTCTTTTTACCCCCCCCCCAATCATTGTATTCTCAAACCTTAATTAATAAATACTGATGTGCTTAGTCGGCGGGGTTGGCCGCGTGGTTTCTTCACATGTTCCACCTGCGTTTGTGCAGATGCACGAGTGACTCAGTTTATGATTTTTGTGAGTGAGTTGGTCTTCAGTTTGTGCAGTGTTTGGAATCAGATTAACATTTCTGTGTGGGTAGGGTGCTTGCATTAAGAGTGCTTGCACAACATATTCTGCAAGATTCGCCACGTTTCTATCTCTCTCTCTACTCTCTCTCTCTCTCTCTCTCTCTCTCTCTCTCTCTCCGTCTTTGCCCGCCTGCAGCTCTATCTGATGAGATGTCTATCTCATCAGATAGTCACTTTGTTGTTCCTTTCTTTTTTTGGCCAGCCTTGACTGTGTGGAAAGAGAATCGGAGGCGTCCTAATCATGTGTTTATGGAAGCAGATAAAATGCTATATCTCGCAGGGAGATTGCATATCTTCTCCTTTTTATCTGCCTGTTGTCACAGAAATTGTCTCTTTTTACCGAACAATGCCAGTCTTGTGTAGAAAAGTGTCAACAAATATGTCTATTTATCTTTCTCTGATGCTGCCAGCTTTTCTTAGCCGTGACTGACGACGGAGAATATTAGACAACACGCCTCTCTAACTCTACCTGTCCGTACCAGCATACTGTACAAGCTTCAGATTGATTCAGTTTGTTTGTTTTGAGCTGAGCTCATTCAGTTTGCAGGCACAGTCATGCACAGCGAGCTGGCTTTTTTACAGAAAAGCTTAACCCATTGATTGAGCTGCTTCACTTTTTGCAAGCCTGTATCTAAAGTGTAAATAATCTAAATACATGTCTGTGTGTGTGTGTTTTAGGTGCCTGTGTCCATGGCTATGATGAGCCCACAGATGATCACTCCTCAGCAGATGCAACAGATCCTGTCTCCCCCTCAGCTGCAGGCTCTGCTGCAGCAACAGCAGGCTCTAATGCTTCAGCAGGTAAAACACACACACACACACACACACACACACACACACACACTGGTTGGACAAAGTCCCAGTCCCGGCATGTTTGGATGTGTCTGTTTCAGTAGGTGCTGACACACACTGGGCGTGATGATGTGTCTTATTCAATGCTCTGAGATCTTTTGAAGATAAACACACATCCACATATCCACTTATACACACATTGTCATTTCGAGTACCGCCTCTTTAGCATTGTTGCTAGGAGAATGTGCATTCTCCCGCCTGCAGGCACACACACACACACACACACAGGCGTAGGCTTTTTAGCATCAGCCCGTGAATCATAGTGATTCAGAAGTGTGTGTGTGTGTGTCGATGCCCGGCAGGTGATAGAGGGGGGGGGGTTGCCATGTTGACACGAACCAATAAACACTCTTCATGTGCAACAGATCCGTCAAATACTTGACCACAGCAACCTGTGACCTCCTACCTACACACGCGAAACACATGGGCGACCTTGTAAAAGGCTGTGAAGAGGATTATTAACCGAGCGCAGATAGAGTAATTGTGGCATACGGGGGGTGTCTAGAAAACACATACATAGATACACAGGCAAGGCGAGACCAGAGCAGACCGTAGATTTAATAAGGAGCGGTAGCTTCAGGCAAGAGTATAAATTGCAGTGGGAAGATCTGACAACATGTATCATAATGGAAATGTGAAATGTGCTGGCTTTCTGGAAACAGACATTCAGACGGTTAAGAACCTCTTCACCAGCTCTTTTTTTTTCTCTAACGAGGAAAAAGGAGACGGGGAGGGGGTTGATGATAATGCACACTCACTCACTCACACACACACACACACACACACACATTACATCCCCACTATTAAAACCACTGAGTTTAACATTGCTCTCCCACTTAATTAACCACAGTATGGACTTACTCTTAGTGTATATCTGCAATTCAGGCACTTTTACACACACACACACACACACACACAGAACAATCAACCAACATATCACTCACTGAAGCATTAAATTTCATATCCCCATGGCAATACGACGTTGTGTAAGGGTGTGTAAGTAAGGTTTCCGGCTCGTTGCTGCACAGCAGTTGTGTGTTTGTGTGCGTGCGTTTTAACCTTTAAGTTTCCTCTAACCTTTACTTATGCTACAGCTGCTCTGCTTTTCTTTTCTTAGTGTGTTCACTAAAGTCAAGGTCATGGTAATAGGCTGGAGAGGTGAGTGCCTCACTTACACATACTCTTAATGCACAGAGCCACTGAATCAAATCATTAAAAGACCTTAATTATCACTTAATTATTCCCTCAACTCACCACTCTCCAGCCCACAATGTGTGTGTGTGTGCGTGTGCGTGCCTTTGTGTGTGCTTGCATATGCATTTGTCTGTGTGATGAGGAGGCGATCAGGGCTAGTGACGCGGAAAAGGGAGATTAACTCCGCCTAAGGAGCGATAAAACAGAGGAAAGACAGATGGAAAAGAAAGAGCAGCAAGAAGGAATGAGCCCTGCATTTAAAATAAATTAAGGACAAGAAAAGAACATTGTCGTACAAAAGAACAGTGAATTATGTAAAAATGTAAGTTATGGCTGGGATAAGATTGAAACTGGAAATGTAAAAACAGCTTGGCACAAAAAAGAGAGGCAGACTATTACATTACAGGGGGCGGCGTGGCGAGGATGGGCAGTGGTGTGTAGTCTGCTCACTGCGGGGTCAGACGGATGAGAGATCGAAACAACTGCTACGTTGTGAAGTCATTCTCCGCTGAAAAGCCTCTTTGAACATTTGACGCACCATGAAACAAAGACAAACTGCAGAGGGGACACATGTACAGGCTGTTCTCAAGAGGATAACCACACACACACACACACACACACAAACGCACACTGTGGTCAGTTTGAGTTTTCCTGTCCGCCTCGCTCTCCTCTCAGCAAGATTATAATCTTAATGGAGCTTCCTGAGTAAATTAGTGATTAGCAACTTAAACAAACAGACAAGCTGTGGCCAGTCAGAGGAGACCGTGTGCGTGTGTGTGTGTACACATGTGAATCATGAATTAATGTGTGTGTGTTTCCATAAATTAGACTGCAATGCTAAATCCGGTTATTTCAAATTATTGCGTTTAGCACTTGCAGTCCAGATATTATCTGCGTAATTACAGCAGAAAAGAAAACGCTTGTAAAGGTGAGGAACACGTTAAAAAAAAAAAAAAGTTCAGTCACTTAAAGGCCATCTGTTTGCTACTGTGGCAATGGATGGATAACCTATAAATAACCACACATAACCCGAGGCTGCTTCTCTTATGTGCATGTGGTATAGAAACAGCCCATTTGAGAATTACTGACTGGAAACACACGACGCAGCGGTCCCAGCAGGTGTTTTCTGACAGCAGTACAGTAAATACAGTAAAAGCTTTATTTCACAGAAGAATATCCGCACGTACGATTCCACCCTGCAGGCTTAGAACGCTCCTGTACAGTCCTTGATTTATTTTTTTCTATATTTCTCCAGTCACTATAGCACGTGAGCAGGTGTATTACGGGTCTGTTGCCCCTTCTGCCTCGCTGTGTCGTGCCACAGCGAATCCCTTTCTGCGGCGCCTCGACTGGATGTAAATAAACCCGAGCAGGATCGGTCTTATACAGTAGCTTTGACATACACAGTCACTTGACACACCATAATAACCCCATAATATTCCTCAGCCGTCTTTCTCAGGTCTGTGTTTGCTTGTTGTGTGTGGTGGTTTGTCAATAAAACCGCACACTGCCACAACAATAAACTGCGGCCTTCACCGAGAAGGCTGCATTCCTCGAGACTTCCCATTCAAGTTATGATGTCAGACCATGGCGGGGGCATTTCACTGTTGGAAGACTGTGGTATTGTTGAGGTTGATACAAAGTGTGTTGTGACTCACTCGCCTCATATTTCTTCCTCTCCTCCCCTCTCCCCCCCTCCGCTTTCCTCCTCACCCTGCCTCTCCCCCCCCCTTCTCCTTTCTGTGTCTGTCTCTAGTTACAGGAGTATTACAAGAAGCAGCAGGAGCAGTTGCATCTCCAGCTTCTGACTCAGCAGCAGCAGCAACAGCAGCAGCAGCAACAGCAGCAGCAGCAGCAGGCTGGGAAGCAAGCGGCAAAAGAGGTGAACTTCACCAAGTACACACTCACTCAGCTCGAGTACACTCTAAAGTGTACAAGTACCCTTAAAACGCAGTAAAAGCGGTTGACATGGGAGCCGGCAGAAGGAGCGAATCGTAACGTATAGGATGTAGGATACATGCTTTCTTTCTCCGCCCTCATCCTCCTTTTCCTCCATTCACGTGTGTCTCTCAAAACAAAAGGTGAAATAGATTTTTTAATTTTACGCCACGTAGAGACAGCGAAGAAGTCGTAAGCTCGCCTTCCGAATTATTCATTTGCATGCCTTCAGCTCAAAGCCCGAGGTGAAATCTCTCTGTAGGAGGGGTCCGCCACTCTTTTAATTGTCAATTAACCCCGCCAGCACAAGGAGCCTTCCCTCCTCTCGCTTTCTCTCACTCACACTAATACACATGAACACTGTACCGCGTTTAACCACAGCTGTGGTACAGTAGGATAACGGAGGATCAACTAGGATCACATCGTGGCACAACAAAGAGGATCTCGATCGATCAGACAAGATTAGCGTCATAACCTGTGTGTGTGAGAGTGTGTGTGTGCCTGTTTATGCATGCATGTGTATCACGGAGACATTTTTTTGCTACATGAATGCTCATTCAACAAAAACTACGGTGAACGCACAGAGGGAGACAGAAAAAGGGAAAAAGGGGCCTCATGAGACTTTTCTGATAAACGCATGAGAAGACACATCCTAGATTTCTCCCCTTCTTCCTCCCTCCTCCTCCTCCTCTTCTCCCTCATCCCCATATCCCAGTGGGCAGATCCCCCCCCCTGCCTCTCCACCCAAA
>CM014082.1:28541643-28649143 GCA_004119915.2 Collichthys lucidus | reverse complement strand
CTCCCCGGCAGCCAGAGCTTCCTGGCAAAGAGTGAGTTCATGCCAAGCACAGTTGGAGTGGTTTCAGGCCATTCAAACTGGTTAGCTCTAAATATTTACCTGACACCGACCGAGTCTTCCTGCTCCAAGTAAACCTGGAGCGCCTTGTTAGAAGAGTCTAATCTTGACCAACCGAAGAAACGACCACGGAGATACTCGTATTTGAAGAGTCATTCATTCTTACGGCCGGATTACAGACTCGTTAATTAAGCTTTCTAAAGTTAGAGGGGCTGGAATTAGACTTGTTTTTCACTGCAGGCGTCTTATATGCTGCCAGATAGGAGATGCTGCCAAATCTCTTATCTGGCAGGATGACAAAACTGTCTAAATAACAAACTACTTGTTAACCTTTACAGTGTGTAAACAGGTAACTTCATCAAGATGTTCTCATGATCTTCTTTTTTTCCAGACATTTCTAAATATAAATCTACAATTAACTCATAAAATGGGAAATCAGATCAAGGCAAACGAAACTATTGTTGAGCTCTGTTCAGAATCATTACCGGTACCACTCGAGCTTGGCGGAGCACAGACTTTGTTTGTTGTGTGAGCTCGGTGAAACTGAGAACGAGGTTCATGCTTTGTTTGGCCGCCTTGTCTACGAGGATGTAAGTAATGTACTCTTTAATGAAATATCCTTTTATATTGATTTCTTTTGGCTGGGTGACTGTGGAAACTTTTAGTTGTGCTTGAGAAAAGGAAGCTTTCCTGTAACAAATTTGATTTGATTCACCAAACTTGGAAGCCAGGGTAGAATATTTACAATAATCAACTGTACTTGTGTGTCAGGCACTTTGCAGGTGAACTTGCGCTGACTCTGGTTACCTGCAGGGTGAGGAATACGAGAAGAAACACCTGTTAAAGCTGCCAATGACAGTAAATCTGGATTAATTAACAATGCAATGACCTGTGCAGGGCAGCCAATCTGTCATAGATTACTGGTTGTAATCAGGTGACATAAAGGTCCAATTGTAGCCCTTGTAACAACAACGGTATATTAGCATTGGTGATGTGGACATACTGTATAATCATTATTCATAGCTGTCAACATGGATACAAGGTGTGAATTGCACTTGATGTGGTTTTAATCTACGTGACATGTAATTTTAATCAGCAGTAGACAAGTCTGATATTCTGTTTTCATCCAGATCATAAGACATACAAGCACCGAGTCAAAACCTACCAACTTTTTAGGCCTAAAGATGCTTAATAACTCATCCGAGAGGCCTGTTGGGAGTCCAGTTGTCACATGAAGACGAATTGTTCACGTCATGTGAGAGTCGACAGGTTACAACAAATTTAAAGTGTAATTTTGGTACAAACAAACAAACAAACAAACAAAAAATTACCTCTTGCTGACACTTGGTGCCGCTAAAGCATGAGGTTGCTGGATTTCTTTCCATGACAGTCCATTCAACCCGCACTGTAATCTTTTGTGGATGTGAGTGTCATCTAAATGCATGAGAACTATATCTGTGAAAAAAATACATGTGAAGGCATTTATCTAAATTTATAGTGACAGCACGACCAGTTCTCAAGAAGGTGAAGCATCATTTACTGAACTGACACTGGATGAATATCTATAAATACACAAACAGACATATAAACAAACCAAACGATTTAAAACTAAAATGTAACAGAACTCTTTGAGTAATTCAAATATGCATTAAAATAAATAAATAAATAAAATATTCAACTACACCTAAGACAAATGAAGAGGTTAAACAGGTTTTTATCTATATTTATGTAGATCCGGCAAAGATTTGTCAAATAATGAGACCTTATATTAAGCAGTATTAGAAAAATCTAAAACTACAGTCAGACAGTTTTAATGAATAATTCATTATAGGATGGATACCACTTATGAAGAATTGCTTTGAATATGAAATTATCACATAATTAAATGCTTTACATGAATTTTAAAGAGCCTTATAGCGTATTTCTTTTTTGTATCTATTTTGGTGTAGAGCTGTGTTTAGAGAATGTTCTGCTTTAATTATCCTTCTGTGCAAGAGCTTTTCATTGACACTAAGTCACTGGTCACCAAAGGGATTGACTGGCCACACCAGGTCACTGTATAGACTACACGAGACAAGCTTAATGGACCGGCTGCTATACCGTACAAGCTTCACTGGGGCATAAATAAAGTGTCTGAGTTAAGCTTATTTATTTATTTCCACTCATACTGATTGAATTCAAATGCAAGCAACACTTGGCGGGCCAAACACAGCAACTCACCCTCAGTGAAAAATAAAACCAAAGACAAAGTGAAATAAATCTAGTAGCAGGTAGGACTAACGACTTCACACTCAGACGAAAATGGTCCAACAAAAGTAGAAATGCTTCAAAGGCTGATTTCCAGTGTATTTACATGTGTCACAGCAGGTGAACGTGGACCGGCATGTCCGTAGCACTGAGTGTTAATGAGATTAACCTGCTGTGACTTTTAGAAGTAAGTTACTGATTAATGATTACCATTACCTGCCTGCTTAGACCTGCTCATGGTCAGCCACCTTAAAGCTCCAATCAGTGACACTTCCACTTCAGTAACTCTTGTTTTCTACTATTTCTAGTTAAGGATCTTTTCACACCTGGGAGTCTGAACCAAGGACAGAACAGCTGGACATTTGCTCCTTAGTTTTAGTTTAACATTACAATTATGAGCGTTTAATATAGACCTATACACGGCAAACGTATGTCCTGACATGGATTATTATAGACAGATGTGGGTCTAATGTTATTTTGTTATTTTCAGCGGATAGCCTTTTATTACAGTTTGAATTCATGGAAAAAAAATAAAAAAGAATGAACAGTTTGTTGCCACTTTAATATGATTATGGTATTAACATCAGCAGAAGCAGTTGCAAGCACAATACTTGAAGCCAAAAGTGGGCAGCAGACTTTTTTTTAAACTTTGTTCCTGAAAATGTCTCACAATAAAAGCGTTATAGGAAATAAAACATATTGTTTGGATGGATTTTTTAAAACGTTGTCGGACCATATTTTAGTTGGTCTCTTACTCTCTCCATCTGGTACCAGGGCTCTTTTTTGTTTTGTGTTGTTGTTTTTCCAGTTCTGATAATGGCTTGTGCAACTTCCGGTAATTGGTCTGGAAATCCAAAACATCTAAGAAAATGTTTTCCTATTAGAAAACAGTTGGTGGAGCAACCGCCCCATGTATGAAGGCTCAGTCCAGGGTTCAAATCCAACTTTGGCTCTTTCCTGCTTCTCATTCCCAACCCCAAAAGGCCCAAAAAATAATCTATATAAAACGGTGATCATAGATCTAAGTGTGTAGGCAGTAGGAGCCTCAGTCCGTCTGCAGTCGAGAGTTATTTGAAATGTCTGCTTGCCTTTAAGTCACTGTCATCGAGGGGAATGTTTGTTCTCAAGCACAGGAAGAGGGGTGACACTAAACCAGACGGATGCTAAATTCATTAACAGATGATCAGCAGAGATGGTCTTTAAATGCTTTACATGTGTGTGTTCTTTGTGTTTGTTGCCAAGCGCTTGCTCATGGTGGGTCTCTCTAAATAACATTATAAAGAGTACGGCCTAGACCTGCTCTGTGTGAAAGGTGTCATGAGATAACTTCCGCTATATAAATCAAATTCAATTGAACTGAAAAAAAAAACAGACATTGGGACCACAGACATGCATCTTTGTCCGTTTGCAACTAACCTCCAGGTGTCTAGTTTGCAGTCTGGATCCAGAGTACAGTTAGGTCAGTAGGTACAGGGAGGGCTGTAGCTTAAGTGATTAACACCCTGACCTCTAGCTGTATGTCACCTTAATGACCAGAACGGCCTTTTCCTTGAGTGCAGCAAGTGCAAGTGCAGCCATCTTAGATTGGTCCTCCTATTACTGAGGTGTTTGTGTTTCCAGACTGTTTCATTTCAAATGAATCAGCGTCTCCTTTTGGGCTGAAAGTCAAAAGTTCAGGCCCATTTTTTGAACCTAAAGCTGCTGTAGGAGGCATTCGAAGGCTAAGAAACAATAATGAATACATAGTTCTGAATATATTAATCAATTTCTACCATATTCTGTAAATAGAGCCCCCTAAATCTGACACATCGGACCTTCAGTTTCTTTTATATAATGTTTAAAAAAGAAATACTGGACACGTACTCAGAGACTGTGTCTTTGTGGCGTTCTCTTTTCAGAGAATACGCCTAAACACAAACCACTTTTATGTGGGATATTAACAAGAAACATATCAGATATGGATTTGATCTTTCTACTGTTTAACAATGAGCTTGGTGATTGAAGAGTTAATATATGTGTCTTCTGTTAACCTGTCTCCATCCTGGGGTCCAGAGATGTATAAAGTACTGGAGTAAAGGAGTGGAGTAGAAGTACAAGTGCTATATCAAAAAACTGACTTGAGTACAAGTTGAAGTGTTCTTTAAACACCATACTTAAGTAAAAGTACTAAAGTATCCAAAATGTTTTGTACTTAAGTATTGCAAGTAGAAGTATGTAAAAAAATGCTACTTAAGTACTGAAAGTAAAAGTACAAGTAAAAGTACAAGTACTGTTGTTTATATTATTTCCAATATTTATTAAGGCACAACTTCTAATGTTACAGTGTTACAATGTTCATGGTAGAGTTCTATGATTTCCCATGGTCTGTGAATGCGTCTGAATGCGAGAGCGAGGGGGCGGGGCAGCAGGTGAGAGAGCGCACCTGGCTGAGTCAGGTGTATGACGTACTGCGCACGAGCGAGGTTGATGTGAGACCGGGACTGTTCTGTTGTTTTTTTGGCGTGGTTACGGCGACAGTCACTGAGTCCTGGAACCAAACGTTCAGCAATAAATGCAGTTTGTTCGATATCGCCTCGTCATTCATCACGTGTCCGGCTGGACGCTACAATAGTAACAAGTAACGACTCAGCACATGAAAAATGTATCGGAGTAAAAGTGTTAAATTCTTAAAAAATATGTAAAAACAATACTCCAAAAAAAGTACAGATACTACATTTTAGTACTTAAATGCAGTACTTAAGTAGTACCACTTCGTTACTATAAATCTCTGCTGGGGTCTCTACCTGATTGGCTGGTCTAAACTGGAAAGGCGGGGTTTCAGTATAAGGTCTATGTGGGTGTGGCAGACATACAAAATGGAAGGCTTTCCGAAATGGAGCATCAACACTGTGTTGACATACGTCATGCAACCTTTATAGTTGGTGGCTGAATGTTGAGGAAAAGACAAAACAAGCTGTCAGACAATGGAGAAGGTAAGCACTCAAACTTTCTCCTCATTGTTTTCTCCTCCTCATACTTCTCTGTGCTACATTTACAGTCTATATTATTCAGTGTGTGATCATTCAGAGGAGTGATACATCTTACATAACTCCAACTCACTTCACTTTCACTCCAGAAGAGTCTTTCCCACATGATAACCATCTCAGTCCATTTCCTTTTTTAGTTTCAATGGAGACGTTTCTCAGTATGTTATTGAGTGTGTTGACTTGGTGGTCAGCGTGGGTGTGGTGAGGCTGATAGAGGATGAGGAATCGCCCAATAAGACAACAAGAAGCACCTGAACCCCATTAACCCTTAGCTATGTATATCACTGTCGGTCTGTTGGTAGAGAAGTCAGGGAGGACATGCTTTCTATTACATTTCCTGTGAGATGGTCTCTGCTCCTGGAAAAAGGGTTATAAATACATTCTTTGGTCGCCTCCGTGACCCTGTGCAGCCACAATGTTGGTCAAACTGCACCGCTGACCTCTGATCACAAAGAGCGTGAGGCTGAGATGAGTGACCTTGTTGAAGAGCGACCTTCTAAAGCTCTCACAGAGAAAACGAAGCTCTCGACAAGTGTGAGCACGGAGAATTTTCTTTTTAAGATTTTTAATTGCACTGTGTGTTTGTGTGTTTGACGTCGTAGTGTCACATGTTCTGTCTCTCAGCATCAGCAGCAGCTGGGCTTTGGCACTGCGTTTGGATGTAAATGAAAACATCCAGCTTTCCATATGGCTATATTTTATTGCATATATTATTTTATTTCAGTTGGTCGGTTTTACCTGCAGGTGGCATGGTGATGCAGTGGTTGGCACTGTTGCCTCAAAGCATGAAGGTTCCTGGTTGGAACCTGGGCTGGGATGAATGGAGCTTACCTGCCTGTGTCCTTAACTGTCTGATCTGATGAAAACTCTCTCGGGGCCAAAGTGGAAGGTTGAGCATGACGTTGTGGTCTTCCCTATCATTGTAGAGAAACAGTACGTTCATGAGTGTTGGGAGTGGCTGTGGCAAGAGTTTGGGGAAAAAAAGACAAGGCTGCAATTGATGTAATGTATGAAAACAGATGAAGCTGTGTTGACGCACCTACTCACTGACTGACTGTTCCATCTCATCATTTATCGCCTCACGCTTCCACAGCAATCCTGCGTGACTGCTCTGTGGGCGATGCTGAGACTAAGCTACTGGGCTACTTAGTCCATGAAGATCTAATGGATCTTGACAATGAATGAGTTCAATTCGTCTTTAAATTCTCTGTTTGTGCCACATTTTGATGTAGCAGTTTTATTTTTGTCCTGACAGGTGTGTGTGTGTGTGTGTGTGTGTGTGTGTGTGTGTGTGTGTGTGTGTGTGTGTGTGTGTGTGTGTGTTAAACTGAATGACCTCTCCAGCCATGACTGACCTCGACTGGCCAGCATGTAGATCTAACAGAGTTTGTCCAAGCTCAGAGTGTTTTAGTGGCCACCTGTTGCTTATACTCCATCTTTGACAAAAAAACATGTAACTCAACATACAAAATATTAGATTTGACATTGAAATGCATGTCACACATGCATGGATGTAAATCCATCCTATTGCACGCACTGTGTGCATTTATATTTATATATATATATATATATATATATATATATATATATATTATTTGATCTGTTTCTCTGTGTGTGTGCAGGTTTTTTTGTTTTAGTGTCCAGTGATGCGTGTGTATCCGTGTTCATGTCCACGGTATGTTTTTGTTGTTTTATGTATTTGTCTTGTTTTTTTTGTTTGTTTGTTTTTTTTTACATGTATGTGTGTTTGTTTGTGCGTATCTTTGCGAGAAAAAGCCAATACCAAAGCGACGGAGATGAAAAATAAATAGCTTAAAAAAAAAATCTGATTCCACCCCAATATCCGTTTAAGCAAAGAGGAGTAATATCGCTGCAGCAGGCGCTTCTCCGCGATCCACCCTGGAAGAAAACAGAATAGAAAAGAAACGGAAAGCAGATGAAGAGCAGAGACAGACAAAAAAACACTGAGTAATCATTTTCCGCCCTCCAACTGTTATTCAGTCGCTTTGTTTGTGTGTGTGTGAAAGTCAGCGTTGTGACATTGTCTGCTTTGTGTGTGTGTGTGAGAGAAAGAATGTATGTAAGCAGGTACAAGGGTGTGTGTGTGTGTGTGTGTGTGTGTGTGTGTGTGTGTGTGTGTGTGTGTGTGTGTGTGTGTCAGAGCAGAAATTCAATTGAGTTTATTGTTCAGGGAGCTTTTATGAGGATGATACATGAAATATATAGCTGATGTTTTCTGCTCAGTAATAATAGTGGAGAAAAGCCTAAAAAGAAAAAATGGAAGCACTTTGTGATTTTAATATCATTTATTAGATTGAGTGCAGTGATTATTCTTTTAAACTTGGTCCGTGGTTGCAGGTACCATGGCTGGCGTATACTAAAGGGGGTCATCAAGCATTTGAGGTTGCAGCCTCTGAGGATTCATTCAGAAACCCAGTTCGGATGTAAAATGAATGATGACCCACAGATGGCTATAGAGGACACCAGGACATCATAAATCTGCAGGACTCTCGGGCCGCAGCAGCATTTACCACCAATACACTCTCATTTAGTGAGAGCAGATTAAATTAAACAGTTGTTTTCTATGAGAGCAACAACCCTGTTGGCAAAGCAGTCAGATTACTCCCACTTGAAGCATGAAAACGGTAATTTCACTGTACTAGGATTCATAGCGTCCAGCTTCTTGACCATCTTGTATTTAAACATACTTTGTGTTGGCTGTCCCAACACTTCCCTGACTTATAGCGCACACAGTTGAATTTGTCATGTAATATTAATGGTCCCATATTTACATGACATTTTTAATTATAAAACAGCATAGCATAGTTGCTATGTAAATATAAAATTCTCAATCCGCAGAGAAAAGAACAGTGGATTCATAAACGGTGCCTTTAAACAAGCCGTCAGGACTTCCTTAAGGTTGTCACAGCCGTACAGTCACCGCCCTCTGTTTAAAAAACACACCACCAAGTGTAGCAGCAATTTAAACAGAAACGTGATAATAAATAGTGACATAGTCAATAGAAAATATCAGAGCCTGTCATCGTCTTTGTTCCAAAACTCCTGCCACTCCCGGCTAAAGTAGCTACTATCAAGTAAATCCTTCAGTCTATCAGGAAACTCCATGAATAGATTAGCCCCATGACATCCAAGGGAACGAAAAAGTCAGTCTGCTTTCAAGCAATCTCTGTTGCTGTTCAGTCTTTGGTCAGTCAAACTTGAGGTGTGGAAGCACCTTCAGACAAAGAGAGATACAGGTTATTGACTGGAAGTCTTTAAGACCTTCACACTACACATAAACAGCAACATCTTTATTCTTTGCTCTTAAATATTCTATAAAATGAGTTAAGCCACTCATTAGCAGTGGGTTACAGTTTATAAATTATGCAGCAAAATAATACAGCAGCCTATAAATTATACAGTATTTACCCAGAATATTTCAATCTTTGGCTGATGTGAAGACTTGAGGACAAGCTGCCAAACACTCTTCAGTGTGAGCAAGAGAGTAAATATATTTCCGTTGTTTGTCTTTTTATAAGTTGGTCACTTTAGCTGAGAGCTACATGGTAGTTTGTGTATGAAGGATGTGATAAGTCTTAAGTGAATGGACAGATATACATGCACAGGTAAACTCAGGTTATAAACTGTGGCAGAAAAATCTATTTTTGGTCTTCTGTTGTTTGTCAAAACAAACGTCCATCATGCACCGCTTTTAAGAAAGGAACACGGTGTGGATCAGTTTGGGTTTGAAGGTTTGTATCTGCTCTAACATCAGTAGTCGTGTTTCCATCCAAAGGTATTGCGAATTTAAACTAATTTTGGCAGATGGCTAGATTTCATCCGTTACCGTTATGCAAAAATCGAGTTGGTTCACGAGATAAGCAGTAGGTGGCGACAATTCCCCAGAAAAGGTGCAAGTCACGGCTCAAAATTGCATGAAAATCTTCATGGAAACGAGGCCATCAAGACCTTTGTATCTTCTGTTTATTTCTATACAAGATAGTCTTAATTGTCAAGATTGATTTTTCTGTGTAAATGGGGGGACTGACCATCCCATTTCCGGATTTAAATTAAAAAGTGTGACAGTGATGTTACTCTGCAGGATCCTTTTTCCTCCTGCATTTCTCTGACTCTCAGCCTTCCGTATTTCAGATAAAATAAAACGTGACTCAGGAAAGTGAACGACTCCAGGCCCGTCCGTGGCGTGTTGTGTGAGCCTCGCGTCATCTCCAGTAATATGTGGCCATTCTAGTCAATGTATCAAACCCCACCAGCTCCGTCGTGGTTCGTTGCAGACGCGTCCCAGAAGTGTCTCGACGCTCGTCTACGCGTGAATTACACGTCTGTTCTATTTTTGACGCTCGACGCGAGCGGCACGTGACAATTTACGGTCGAGCAGGCAGAAGCCAGACACAGAAAAAGCAGAGAATCTGGCGGATTTTCAAAATAAAATACCCTGTGCAAACTGTTGGTTGTAAAAGCGCAACTAATTATCTACGTAGCATATTTACACACGTGAAAGCATGTTTAGAAGAACATACACCAGGAAACACTACTAGCATTTTTTTCTAATTTCACTTCTTTCACTCTTAGCCCTTCCTGTATAGACGGTGTATCAGTCACACTATGTGCGGTCCCATTAGGTGAGCTAGTCATCTAATGGGACCCGTGTTTAAATAGTAATCTTATTCAAGTCCAGCATTAGAGAGGACGTGCGGTTCGCTAAGCAGCTCTAATTGAAAGAACCTAAATCAGCTCCCGTTGAGATCCGACCCCTGGCTACAGGAAATCAGAGTGAATGGGTTGTTACTGCTGTGTGTGGAAAAGTTCAAGTCTGCCTCGAGAGCTATGGCTGTCAGTATTTCAGTGTTTGGTCTCAGCAGGTAGACTTGGACCCTGAACACAGTTTTCAACATAAAGCTCTGCTGTGGTGCCATTAAAGAAAGTTTGTGTTCAAAGTATATAATCATAATACAAATGTATTAATGTAACCACAGTGACGATTTTCCCCTGAAATCCAACTGGGCTTTTCAATCAAATGTATTACATGCCTTTCATTGTGATTTGTCCTCTTTCTTCGTCATGACTTTTTCATGACTGAGTCAACGCAGGCGCCGTTTATTTTTAGTGTAGAAATGAAACTTTTGTTGAATATTGCGAGAAAAGCCAATGAATGTTTCACCTTTGTGATTAAAGTTGATGATTTACAGCAGGAAGCCTTGAGAGGGTCAGACAAGGGTTGTCTGCTTCGTCAACGTAACTTGAACGCATGTATAATTTGGACTTGGTACCCAACTTTGACACTGTGGCGGGGATGACTGGGACTCGAGGTGGACGGTGTTTTTGAATGCAAACATGGTGTTTTTCTTACAGCCTGACAGGTAATAGAAAAGAAGTACACCTTTCATAGCCAGACCGTCACACTTTATGTTGAGCTGTCACACCACAAATGTCACCCACGTCTTCTTCTTTGGATTAGGCAGCCCAGACATGTCAATGGTGTATTTCTGCCTCACTGTTTGTTATTCATATTCCTTTTCACAGACCTTCCATCAGTTTTTTTATTTTAGTCCAGTTGTCCAGGTTGTGTAGAACGTTCTCCAGCTGCTTCCCGGTCTTTGAACAGTTTCCTCCTCCTGCAGTGAATAGTTGTAGCGTAATGAAGGGTGTAATTTTCTTTTTCTTAGAATTACATTTTTTAAAACCTGGTCTCAAAAAAAGTATTGTTCAAGGAGTAGTATCCAAGTCAGTATCATATATTTTGGAACGATACCCGGGCCTATACATAACTGGACTTTACTGTAGAGCGTGTCATGAGACCTGTGACGTAAACTGTCTTGTTAACCTGTTTCCTCTGACATTGACTCACACTGCATGACTCATCACCTTGAGGTGTGTGTGTCCACTTTTAGTCTCCATGAAATGTGAGACGCGAGTGTGTGTGTGCGTGTGTGTGTACACTCTGTCGGTGTCATGACAGGACATTTGTGTCATTAAGTATGTCCTCAATCAGGGGACAGACTCTGAGCTGTGTGTGTGTGTGTGTGTGTCAGTGTGTGTCTTGCAGAATATCATAAAGTATGTCCTTTAGTCAAGCAGACCGTGCTTGTGCTGTGTGAGAGTTGTATTCTGGCCAAATGAGTGTGTGTTGTGTTACGTTTTTATGTGGCCAGTTTGGTGTTTATGTGTGCAACTGGTATAAATGTGTATGCTTGGTTTGCTCACGTGTGTGTGTGTGTGTGTGTGTGTGTGTGTGTGTGTGTGTGTGTGTGTGTGTGTGTGTGTGTGTGTGTGTGTGTGTGTGTGTGTGTGTGTGTGTGTGTGTGCCTGTTGACCGATAGCAGTGACTTCAGCTTCATTAAATCCGACACCTTTTAATTAAATCCTCCCCCCAAGACATGGGATAGCTCACAGTGTGTGTGTGTGTGTGCGTGAGAGAGAGAGAATGCGCACACGCGTGTTTACTTGCAGCTGTTGGATTTAGTACGTGTGAAAGTCTTCTACTTTCCTGCATATTAATGATGTTAATGTGTGCATGAGGTGTGTCGTATACATGTGTGTTTCCGGCTGGTGTGCGGTTACACGCATGGGTGAATCTGTCCACTCGCACACTTCATCTGCTTGTGTGTATGTCTGCGTGCGTGCGTGCATGCTGTGTGTGTTTGCGCGGTTGGCTTAATTACTGTTGGACGTAAAGTGATAGGTATAATTTCATGGCTACAAAGCACAGCGGCGCAAGCTGAGTGACAGAAACAAAGATAGGCGGAGAGTTTAAAACTGTGCCAGTTAATATATTATAGTATAGGGTTTGTTAAAAACAGGTAATATAATACAATAAAGTTTATTTAAATTGTGTCCACAGAGAGGCATTTGTAAGTCAGTCCCACCAGGATTTCGCAGGCCTTTTTTTTAAATAGTTGAGGCCTGATCCGTGAGGTTTTCGAAAAAATTGCGGTGAAAGTTGCTGTGCCTTTTACGTTTTTGTTGTAATTTTGTTGCCGGAGGAAGTGAAAGTTGCGCTAAGTTGCAATTCGACAGTCGCGCCGGGGGCCAGGGGGCCCCTTCCCTAGGGGGGGAGCCTCGGAGAGGGCGCAGAAAGCACTAAGTCCATGGCGGAAAGGCCCGGCGGGCGGGTGCTGTACAGCTTGCGGAGCCCCGAGCCACTTTCGCCCCCGAGCCTTTCCAAGCCGACCCAGAGCCGGTCATGGCGCACTGGCGTGTAGGAAATGCGGCCAGTGGGGGCCAGCTTTGGCATATAGTCAGTTTATTACTCGATGTAGATGGTGGTGTCTGTGACGGTGGTCCAAACAGCTGATCTGCAACATAATACAGTGCTTTGTGCAGTTCTGAGGATCTTCTTCTTCTTCCTTTGTCCCAATGACAGTCTCACAGTCAAGTTTATGCATTACCCATGTATCTGTTTCTATTGAAAGAAGTTGCTGTAGTTTCTCACTGTTGTGAGCACCATAATTAATATATTCTATTCGGCACCACTGTTGGAGTGAAGGCAGAAATCTCAGCAATGGATATCTCAAAAACTGGGCAAGTAAAACCAAAGTAGTTAGGACTTTGTTTGATCAGTTTCAAAATGTGATGCTGCAGATATTATAGCTATAGCGTGACAATTTCTGCTCATGTTGGCAGGAATAAATATGTATATATATTTATTCCTGCCAACAATTCTGAACCATAGGGCCAAGAAACAAGAAACAGTGTTTTATACTTGGGAGCTTGGAGTAAGTGAGAATGGGCGGCTTTAATTTTTGAAACTCAAGTACATTTCCATCTTAAGTGGACTTTAAATATTTGATGCAGGCAAAGCTGCTTGTACTTTTGAACTTTCTCCCCTAGTTAAAGTTGCTGACCCGAGGTTGAATGAGCATGGGCTGAATGAGAGACAGATTTGAAGAAAGAAACCCAACATTGAGAGAAATAGATTGGTGCAGGCAGAGACACAGAGCGACGTCAGAGCGATGAGTATGGATGAAGAGAGAGCTGGAGAAGGGGATGATGGAGAGCAGTGGGTGTAGAGCCTCTTAGCCATCAGCATGAAAGCAGCTTTGCCACTTGTTTGGGGAGCCAGATCTTTAAATAGCTAAACATCATCTGTGACATCATGACACCAAGGGCTAACATGCACTTAAATATCTAAAATTAGGGCGCAGAATGGGCGTCTGTTTTTGCTCTGCAGCCTTCAGATGGAGCTGAGGTAGAAGTGCTTCTTATATTCAACACCTGCTGAGATTCATTTCCATCTTCCAAAAAGTAAAAAAAAAAAAAAGACCCTGCAATCCACCAATTTCTTGTACCATGTGTATTCGAGCATCAGGCATCCTGACATTTGTCAAATATAATGCAGCTGTTTCAGTTTCACTTGTTTTTTAGAAATGATGATGATGGTCCAAGCTGCAATAGCAGCAGGCTTAGCAAAGTAATCCAGACATACGTGTTCGCACGCCTGCAGCAGGATCCTAAGACGTTCCCCAGGCAAGATGGCATATAAAACCCGTCCAGCATACCCGGTTAGGAAGCATCCAGATCGCGGTCTAGAACAGCCGCTTCAGAGTTGAAACTGTGCACACCGCGAGCTCGTGCATTGATGCTCATTTATGCTTTGTGCTGTAAAGGCGTCCCGAAGTTTTAAAGAGCTCTGTAGACTTCCGACAGGCCTTTCAGCCACGGTCTCGTTTGTTTATGACAATCAAACTAATGTCTCTGCATTAATGCGCCGTTGATTTATTGTTATGCACCATCAACGCACAAAGGGGGACTTCTCTCATGGCCGCCGTAATATAGTATGTCCACTGGATCCCATCCAATATATCCACCCACATGTGGAGAGGAAGAGAAAATGACGAGTTCTCTTCTCTGAACGACTTCCCGACAACATGCAGCCATACTCGGAGAACCGCGAGCAGTGAAAGCTCAATGTAAAGCTCAGGGAAAAGACAGAAATATCTTTTAATTTGATGAAATATCTCTATCTTTACTTGTTAACAAGATTGTCTTTAATCTTTAAAGGCATTAAAAGAATAGTTAAGTCAGTTATATTGCTGCTTATTGCTTGCTTTTACAATAAATAACGTGTGTGTCATCAAAGTGAAGTGTGTATTGGTTTTAGCAGAGCAAAAATGTGTCAGTTTCTCAAAAATGTGTAACATTACAGATGGCGTGTAAACAAGAACTTTAAAAAGACGCTGATATTTGGGGGATCTGATTCAAACATGGAATCTGGATCAAGCAGACACATGTTTGTGTGCCGGTGTTTACAGATGTGTGTGTGTGTGTGTGTGTGTGCGTGTGTGTCACCCTCAAGAATCATTTTAAATCCAACATAGGAATATTTTAGTTCTATATTAAATAGGGTATGAATGATTCAGATGTGCCCTTGAGCACCACACACACACACACACACACACACACACACACACACACACACCAAAACATGCAGTCACGCAAACACTCATGCTCGCTGTATGAACTGGCTCGTATCTCATGCTAATGTCTTTTGCGTTTATCTCCCAAGACATCAGATGTAAGAGACACACACACACACACACACTTATCTTTTAATATCGTGCCTGGCCCCATTAAAGCCGTGTAAAGTATAAGTGTTACTGTATGTGTGTGTGCATGTTTGCGTGTGAGGACGTCCAATCACATGTCACCATGTCACTTTTACTGATGTGTCTGTTCTGTTTGTGCGAGCGCGACTTCTATCCCTTAATGTTTGAGTGCCTGCCTTTTTTTTGTTTGTGGTTGTATGTGCTGTGTCCATTCGCGTGTGTGTCCATGTCCTTTAACGTTCCAGTGGCCCACATGAGCGATGCAGGCTGTGTGGCTGCATCCGGCTCTCTATAAATCACAGCGACAAACGCCGGGTTCATGCGTTGGGGAAAACGGCTTGTTCCTGCTGAAATGTCGGCGCTCTCACCTCCAACTACATATCTCTGTCTGCGGCACAACCTACCAATGTCCTTGGAGGACGACATACACACACACACACACACACACACACACACACACACACACACACACACACACACACACACACACACACACACACACACAGACATCCAGGAACACCCAGGCACAGAAAAGCTCACAGTTAACAATGCTTCTTTTTACATGATTCACACAGAGACAGGCACTCTCTGAGGCAGGTAGGGATGTTCTAAATCTGTAGTGCTGTTTTTCTGCTCAAACTTTGGAGTGTTTGCATGTTAAGTGCTCTCCAAAGCGTACAGTTATGGTGCAGCCAACAAAGTGTTAACAGGGAAGTTACTTGAGATGCATAATGCATCACAGAGAGTAACTAATGGTGTTGGACTGACTCATGATGTATTCCATGTCCTTACACCTAAATGACAGAATAGGGCATCGCCGTTTAACAATGTTCACCTGGTTATCACCAGGGAGGACCCAAAGAGATGTCACTAAAAGCATTTACTTGCCTCCAGGCTACCTCTACCTCTGCTTCCTCTATGGTTAAGGGCTAGTTTGATGTCAAATTCAGAGACTTAGCACAACCAGCCATCTACCACAAACTCCCAAAGAGGTTTTCTTATCACATAACTGTTTTTCTTAACGAGAGGGTACGCTCAAAAAACCTGGACAGAACATGACCAATTTGTGCCATCTGGACGGAGTTTCCACCTGTTTCCATTTTGATTTTGAACAAAATACTATGTGTTCCAACGGCATCCATACAGACTGAAGCTGGACAGACGATGTACTGATTGGGCCCAGCGTGGACCCTCAAATTGGTCGCCATCGACTAATTTTAGAGTTAGGCTTTGTGTTTATGTCCAGTGTGAGCTCCACACTGTGGCAGTGTGAGGATAAGAAATCAGGCAGAGGCAGATTAAAATGTGCTGTGTCTTTTCCAACTCATATAAACTATAAAAATATTTTAAGTCAAACACAGCTTTTCTACCACCATTCTTAGAGAATCCACATCTACGATCTACGACAAGACACTGACGGCTTGAGTCTATTTTAACTTTTTTCGTTTGATTGTGTGAACCTCTGCGTGCAAAAAAAGATGTTTGTAATCTGTGGCACGGACGATATTTGCCAGCTTTGACCTTCCACTCTCAGAGGAATTCAGAGATACACATTTCATGGCTACCATTCCGATGTGTTGCTACTTTTAACGATAAGATACGTCTTTAATTTGGTTGTTTGCTGTAACCATTCTGGTTAATGTCCCCTCGTATGTTGTGTTTGTGTTCTTGCCCTAAATCGAATTTCCCCCTCGAGAGACAATAAAGATCTGACTCTGGCATAAGTGCTCAACCTTGCCGGGACCAGATTCGTGTCCCAAGACGGGAGGTGAGTCCTGACAATGTGAGTGTGTGAACAGAATTCTGTCTTCCGTCTCTCTGTCTCTCTCTCACACACACACACACACACACACACACACACACACACACACACACACACACACACACACACACGCACAGGACATAACAAAGTCAGCTGCAGACAGAGTACTGATGTAGACCTTCATGCTTTACAGCATACTGAATGGGTGTCTGGGTGTTACCAGGACACTAGTTTGACTGTGTGTGTTCTGCAGTGACTGCGTGGGGACAGAATCTGTTCACACAGTCACACTCTGGGGAATCACCTCCCATCTGGGGAAACTTTAACTGTTACTTATCTAGTCATGAATATTTAATATTATAGAGAAATATTCAATCGATTTCTCGATTTCCTTTTGAAAAAGTTTCACTGCTTCAAGAATCCTAACAAGTTCAAGCCTTCTTCACTGAACTCACACCAGTCCTCATAAGCGTATCAGCACAGGTGTGTATTTGGGTGTACAGTATCTTGTGTGGCACAGCTGTGACGCGGCTGCCAGAGCTGATGGCGACCGTTCTGGACAACGCTCGCGATTCCGCGGAGAACACGCGGTTGGTCTACTTTTGATGGTGGATGCGTCCAGCTGTGTCGGGCAGCACAGGACAGATCGAGCCGACAGGAAGTGAGACACAGAAGCTGCAGTCAGTTTTCAAAATAAAACACCCTGTGCAGACATCTGATCACGAAAACAAACTAAAAGGAAACAGTGTGTAATTTCTAAGAGTATTCATTGGCAGGAATGGAATACAATATGTTTTAATTAGTGTGTGATCACCTGTGTATAAGAATTGTTTTGTTTTGTTAAATTGAGTCCACCATGTTAAATGACCATTTCTCTACAGTAGCCCAGAGCAGACAACCCAAACACTGATTCAGACATGGCCTTTTGCTTTTAATGTAACCTTAATGCCAACCAGAGTTTTTCTTGCATGCTTGGAAGGAGTGGGTGAGGTGTGGGGAGAGTAATCATTTGGTTGCACTCTGCAACTTCACAGCTAGGTGTCACTAAATCCTACACACTGGATCTTTTTAAAATGACCATTTTAGAAGCACATGAATCAAATCTTAGCAAGCCTTAAAATAAGGCAGGAAAAGCTCTCTCTTGTTTTTGAAATTCTCCAACCATACCCGTTAAAATCAAGGCATAAGCCCAGCGATGATTCCGAGAGCGGCTTCCGGAAAATTACCGGAACCTATTGCAGCTGTGCCCGTGGATTCAAGCAGTTCAGGGACAAGTCATGAAATTGATTTCCTTAAGGTTTTTAACACATGAAAATAATGCATGTTGATGCATGCATCTCGCTCCTGTCTAGACTGTTGTACACGCCTTTAGTCCACCAGCAGGCAGCTCTGCTTCCTCAAATTTAGCAGCAAAGTCATTAAAAAAAACTCCACAAAACCCAAATGTCTTTTAAAATGTCCTCCTGCAGCAGGTGAAACTACAGTAATGCAGATGACTCCTCATATTAAAGTCTCGCCTCTGACAGTTTATAAATATATTTGTGTATATATTTTGTGGCGTGAAAATCAGATGAATTTTGTCTAAATTGATGGTGTTTTGTGTTACAATGGGAGCCAACTGGAGGTCATACGGTCTACCCACCTTCTGATTTACCTCTGCGTCACTCATAATATCCTGCTGCTGCAGTGATAATGTCCTTTTCCCATCCTGCTCCCACATTACCAGTTCTGCTTCTGCATTCATTTAATACTACACAGGTGGTTTCACCGTCTCCCTCGTTCAACAAATCCGATTCTGTCTGTCAAGCCTCAGCTTATAAAATCTAATTCTCCCTCCATCACACAGTTCAGCTGTTACACTGTCTGTTTCCTTTCTTTTCATTATTTCCCCTTTGTTTTTCTTTCTATTTATTTTGTTCCTTTCCACTTCTTCCCTTATTTATTTCTTCTGCATCTCGTTTCACTTCCTCTTTTCCTTTCGTTTAAATTTGACTTTCTTTACAATCCTTTCTATTTTCTTCTCTTCGCTGCCTCTGCATATTTCCTCTTTTCTTTTCCTTCTTTCTGTCCTTAACTTCATTCCTTTGCTTTGCTTTAAATCTTTACATTTTATTCCTGTCTTTTAATTGACTCCTTTTTATTCTTCCATTACGGATCAGTTCCTATTTTCTATCCTATCTCTCCTTCTACTTTCTTTCTTCGCTTCACATCGCTCCCTTGTCTTTATTCCTAAGTCTTATTTCACTTTTACTTACCTTTATATCACTTTATTTTATGTCTTCCTAGTTTTTTTCCTTGTTCATTTCCCTTTTTACCTGCCTCTGCATCTCCCCTTTCCTTCCTGTCTACCCATGTGTCCACATGTCTATCTTTCTTTCTGCCTGTCTTGCCTCCTGCCTTCCCTCCCAGGCTGTGCTGGTTCATTACTCTGCATGCTGCCGTGATGCGATTTCAATGCAAATAGCGAGCAAAACACAAATGTATCAGGTTCTCTGCACAGAGAGAGAGAGATGGAAAGAAAGAGATCTGTAGACTGACTGAGAGCGAGGCAGCGAGCGACTTCCATTCTTCTGATTTCCCAAATGGAGAAGCATAACCATCTATCACTCCTGCAGAGTGTGTGTGTGTGTGTGTGTGTGTGTGTGTGTGTGTGTGTGTGTGTGTGTGTGCGCGTGTGCGTGTGTGTGTGTGTGTGTAGATGGATGTCGTCTCTCCTGTAGCGAGCGCAGCTGCAAATCACTGTCAATCACATAAAAATCCTGTCTCCAATTTCTATGAAACGCGCACTGATACATTTGCAAGTCTACATACCCTCACACGTTCATGCGTGCACACAGACCACCTACACAGGAATTTCAGACTATCTTCTTTGATAGTGGAAGTAATATCTGACTGGTAAATGGAGATTCT
The DNA here is from genome assembly GCA_004119915.2 of Collichthys lucidus. NCBI lineage: Eukaryota > Metazoa > Chordata > Actinopteri > Sciaenidae > Collichthys > Collichthys lucidus. Next base: position 28,629,575 of record CM014082.1, on the reverse strand, counting down.
CAGTTCCCGTGGCTCAAAGCGGGACTCCCCGCTGTAATGACTTCACACTAGCAGACGTCACCATATTATCTTTTCATCTTTTTTCCCCCCGTTCTCGGCGCCTCTGTCGCTCTGCAGGAATTAGACATGGTTGCTATGTGTTTTTTTTTTGACAACTGCCTGATTTAAAGACACTTTATTAACCAGACAATGTATATTAAAGAGCAAAAATAGTTACAAAAACAGGCGGACTAGCGTCTTCCAGCGCCGGTCCATCTTATCTTTACTTGCATTACAATGATGATCATTCCTGATACAAAGAACTGATTAGCGGCTAATTATGATGTTTGTTGAATGTCTTATTCATAAAAAAAAAAGTACATTAGATGAGTTCTGAATACTTCTCTGATGCTTCATTCTATGGTGGGAAGGATTTCAGTCACTTCTCAGTAGCAAATTCTTTAAGTTCAAAACTGGACGTGCAGTTATGGATTACATAGATGTCGAATTGATAACGACTGTTGACATATGACTTTAATTATCATGTGTTTCTATGATACTGTGGTTATATTTTCCTTGGGCAGTGCAGATAACTCTAGTTTAATTCAAACTAATATGTTTCATCTAATGTACAGAAACATTAGGTAACTGCTGAAGTATAATAAAGTTGTTGCTGTTAGTTATTGGTTTGATTAATGGTTATGTATCGATTACTGACAGTGACTGATCGGGCTAATTATCAGCTAATCATGTTCAGTTTCTAACGGCAGTTTGCACTAAATGGTTTTGTCCCCCTGAGTGTCCCCGGACTTGTAGAGATATGTTCATCTTTGTGGTGCAGAGAATGTTACAATCTAAGACAGATGACGACCATTAATATAACGTTAATATTAGAAGCAGAGTGATACATCTAGTTAGCGCTTTTATTCTCTTTATTCTCAGCATTCATTGATTGGCTCTCGTCCAGACCAATTACTTGGTTGGAACTAACTGTTGTATATTTTTACTTTCAAATGATTATTCACTGATTCTGCGAAAGGATCCCTCTAAACACTGACTATTTAAAGCTGGCAACAGTCTGCAGGAACATCTTAACTGACAGTTGACAGTAAAGTAGTCCGACCTCAGTTTCTTCACTAACTCATGCGTTGAAGTCTTGTTGTTAACCCAGGAACAGCCAGGAGACCCTTACCAATGGAGGTCATGCTGTGGACTCATAAGGGTACGGGAGTTCATAAATTTAGATTGATTCTGAAATGATACTCAAGCCAATGAAGGTGGAATAAGTCGTCATCCTTTAGGTTGAATAAGGTTTTTGCTGCCACATTTCAGACAAACTCCACCCTTGTGTGAGAGAACTCTCATTCAAGCTAGAATAAACTGAGTTACAATAGTCCAGAGAACACGTATAACGTATTCCAGGTCAGCCGAGAATGTAGGGCAGGACTGTACCACCCCAGAGGCTGTACTCTTTCAGTATTTAGGTTTATAAAACTCAAATAACAATGAACTTGAAGTCAAAGAATACAATCTCAAAGGGGTTTATAATATGTACAGCGTGAACTAAAAACTTAAGGTGCCCTTGATTAAGGCATGCAAAGCAGAAGTGGCGCTGGAAGTTCCCACGTGGTGTGAATAAACGGGATTGATTGAAACAGATTAAATGTTTGTTTCTTTTCCTGTTTCACCACGCTGAATGTCGCTTGAACGTCGCTTTGTTCAAATGTAAAAAAAAACTTGATCACTTGTCGCTGCCGCAACCTGAAAAGGGAAATGAAGGCAAATGAGATTTTTCAAGCAATTTGCAAAGTATTATACTACGGCAGAATGCCATGTATGTCTCCAGGGAGAACGGTTGTTTTCAAGCGCAGGTGGAGTGCTGGATTTCATTATGAATTACTTTAGCAGCTCCTCAGGCTCTGACTTGCACAGAGAGAACTGGATGTTCGACTTCTTCAATTAGAGGTGTTTCTGCTGTTAATCTTTTTCTTCACTGATTGCTTTCGTGCATTTCTTTGTAGTCTTAGTGTAATTTGTCAGAAGGAACGGTGTAAGTGTGAGAAGAGTGTGGACATAAAATGATGGGGAGTAAGTAGAACCCAAAGAAAAAGGAAGGAAAATAATAATATTTATTTTTAGGAATCTCATGTTTTTCTGCTAGGCTTAAAGTTTGGAGAAAAGTTTGTTCAATTTTTCATTTTCAGCTAAAGATTAAATAAAACAGAAAAAAACGAAGACGTGTTGGCATCAAGATATGCTCCGCATTCCCCTTTAAGACCTCCTGTACACTGTTGTTTCAGTATACATATTGAAGGTCATAGTTTGAAATGTATCCCCTATATATGCATCCATACATTTCCTTCCATTTATCTGCTGTCAGGTCGCAGTGGCAGCAGGTTTAGCAGGGCACTCCATGCGTCTCTCATCCGAGGCATTCCCAGGCCAGATGGGCAATATAGTCCAGCCCCTCCAGCAGGTTCTGGGTCTGCCCCGGGGTCTCCTGTCAGTTGAATCCTAACCAAATTCCCTAACTGCTTCAGCCTGCTTCTTTCGCTGTGAAGGAGTAATGGCTCTACTTCGAGCTCCCTCCGGATGTCTGAGCTACTTATTCTATCTCTACGGCTGAACCCAGCCAACCTGTGGAAGACGTTCATTTTGGCTGCATGTGTCTGCAGTCTTATTCTTTCAGCTCGTAACCACAGGTGAGAGTTGGGGCATCAATAGACTTGAAAATCGAGAGCTTTGGCTTCCGGCTCGGCTCCCTTTCCCCCACAACAGTCCGGTACAACGTCTACAATATTGCCAACGTTATGCCAATCCATCTTGAGCTCCAGTTTCCGGTCATTTGTGACCCCCAACATACTTGAACTCCTTCGCTTGGGGTAGCAACGCATTCCCAACCCCAACCCACCATATAGTGTCCCCAAAATAAGAATAAAATGGAACAAACTTTCTGCTCTCACCAAGCAATGCTTCCCACTTTATATATGCAATAACGATATCTGTTACAAAACACACAGTCGTAGCAGAGTCACCAGCAGTGCCATACAGACTTCGCTACAATAGTCAGCAAGACAGGATGATGTTTACCAAAAAGTACACAGATACAAAAAGCAAAAAAATAGTCTGAGAAAGAAAATGTGATATTACTGTGGCCTTCCTGGTCGTTGATGTTTTAGTTTGACAAGTACACTGACAATAGTTTGCAGGTTCAAGCTGTTTTTTTTTTGTTGTCTCTCAAAATGTGGAGAACTGAAAGAGAAAAAATAAGAAATAAGAATTTGAAACTTCAGATCACTGGAATACTCAAGTGACTAACGTGGAATAAAGCTGAAACAACTCCTGGCATAGCTACTATAACAATCTAGTAAACAACCAGCACAGAGTAAGTGATGAAGCATGATGGGATACCATTAACATGCACACGTAAATTAGCATTGTGTCTTTTAACAATCTGGTTTTTGCATACTGAACATGTTCAACTTTTCAACTTGTGTGTTTATTCTTACAGACATATATTTACAATGTGCTTTGGAAATTAACGAACTATATTACTGACTAGTCCAACGGCAGTCAGCCCAGCTCGGCGTCTGTCTTTCAGCCTTTTTATTTCACCAACCACCCAAAGTCAGTCCCACATTTACTCTTGTCTGGTGCTTTCTTGTTCGGTCACTCGCATTTTCTCTTCTTAGCTTCCTCTGTCAACATTCCCTTTGGGTTTTCATCTTTGTCATCATGTCCATAGAGGCTGCTGAGTCCGGTTACATTGCTCGACACCCAGCTCTGTTTCCCATCCTCCTCTTTCCTAGTGGTCCGGAACGCATCAGCTAACAGCAGCTACAGTTGGCAGCAGTTTACTTCACTGTCCATCAGGAAACTCTGTAAATCACAGAGCGTTGAGGCGGAGCAGCAGGAGGACATCAGAGGGAAAACCAGAAAACATTTTCTCCATAAAATATGATCCAGTTTCACCAGAATCAGTGAAATAGTTGGTGGCGTGTGACTTAGTGTCATGAAACGTTACGTACTTCTTGTGGATGATCGTACCCGGAGCCCAAAGTTACATAGAGTGAGAACAAAAGTACGAATGACAGAGACACCGTTCACCTATATTTAATGGTATAAAACTTACACAATGTTGCTTTAATATATATATATATATATATATATATCTAAAATAATTATAGTATACATTTAAAATATTTCAGATTTTGCGTTGTAAAAAAAAACACAACAGTATAGTATATAGATAACCATATTATAATCTGATACAGTAAAAGCAGGTTTGGCTGTAAAATATTTCATGCTCCTGCTCGTAAATAATGGCCAGCATACTGCATCAATCTTGGAACAAATCCTCCCTACAGCAGGCAGCGCGTCAGAGACGCTTCTTTGTAAGCAAAGTTTTGCAAGCTGCTGGCGACGCTGTGCTGGTGGAAACCGAACAGAAGCAAAGCAGCCCTCAGGAGAAACATAGCGGCGTGAAACGGGGGACCCAAAAAGTTGTTCAAACTACATTTTGTAAAGAAAAAGAATGGAATCTACAAAATCTAATACAAAATGAGGCAGTCCTCCTGTCACTCACAAACTGGAAAATAAATAAGTTTAAAAAAAACCTTCTCTATGGGAGAGAGCAAAGAATAGTTTGATTTTTGTATGGAGTCCGTCATTCAGGCTCCTGTTGACCAGAAACGTGTGAATTCTGCAAAGAGAAGGATTAATCAGTATCCCTGCAGGTTAACAACCAAACACACCTGCACCAACTCTTCACACTTTTATGAGTAATTGACAGCAAGTATTAAATTATGCATTCAAGTTCAGCTTTTTAAATTAATTCCAAACATTTTATTATTTCTCAAAAGGAAAAAAATGACATAACAATCCATCTGTTACTGTCCCATCTGCGTCCTTCACAGGGAGAAAATCCACAGTGTTTTCATTTCTGTTGTATATAAACTGTATTTAAAGCTCCAGTGTGTAGGATTTAGTGGCATCCAGCCAGGGCCCGTCACCACAGGGGTTCTAATTCTTCTCAAGGATGTAGGTTTACATATGGATGGCAGGCGCATGTCCATATATTTTAGAGGGACAGAAATGTTCCAACTAATATTTGATTTATTCAAATTATTTGACAGAGAGAGAAAGAGAGAGAGAGGGGCAGCCAAAAATATCTGTTTCTGCACGCCTCCCACTGTTTTGACAGAGAAAGGTTCAGAAATCCCCAAAATGCTTTGCAATCTGCTTGTGCTCCTTATGCAAGTGCTCTAAAAATACGTATATTATTTGTTTTTCAAACAGTACACAGTCTCAGCTATGACTTTTTGCTTATATAACCTTTTAAAGGGAAGAAAAACAACTGTAAACTGTCATTGCAGTTCCTTGACTGGCCACTTGACAGAACAAGTTGATTACCATAAGTCCCCATGTCTAAATGTCCAACTTTACAGCAGAAATAAACATGTTTACAGCCTGGTACAAAAAACACTTTTGGTCTCTGTAGCTAATTTCCCTGTTCATGACAACTGTACTGAGGGTTAACTTCTATTTAAATTATATTAATAATGCATAATTAACAGGTGGATGTCATTACAGTTGGCTTGTTTCAACCCCTGGACTTCACTCGGCCCGCCTAAACTCCACCCATGCTCGAACGTCTTTGCCCAGTTTTTGATTGGTCGAGCTGGTGAAAGCAGGACTGCCAAGATGGCGATGACCAGAGCCACTACGCTTGAGCTTTGAAATGGCTCTCCAGAAACCTGTGGGTGACGTCACGGATACTACGCCATTGTTTTATACGGTTTATCATTGCACCCAACTGAATACTGCTTGCCTCACCCTTCACTTGAATGAAGGGTAAATTAAGTAAAAATGACCAGTGATCATTCTGGGCTACTTGTAGATATAAAAGACTTATTCTAAGGTAACACAAACACAACAATCCTTATTTTCAGGCGATCATGCACTAATGAAAACATGCCATATTCATAAATCCCCCTAAATCTTACACACTGGACCTTTCACAGCACATTTCTAAGTTTGTAAGTATGATTTCTAATCAAGTGTCCATCTTTAGCAGCACCATAAAACAGCTTATAGGCTGACATTACCGATAAGTCAAACCTGAATCGTCTTCATATATTATTGACTGTGCATGACCTCACTCTCTGTACAGCTTCATTCGGCGTGGCAGCAACTCACTTCAGACAGTCAAGGCTCAGTCAAGTCAAAGCACGCCAACAAATTAAAGTGAGGCTGGAGAGAGACGCAAACTCAAACCAATATAATATACTCTTCTGTCGGGGAGTTCACAAAGCACTGTAATGGATCAAATGAGTTTATATGATACACATATTGAATTAAAATGAAATGAATTATGGGCAATTGTAGTTTATGAAAAACAAACCGGTATGGACGCTTTGCCAGTGGCATTAAATTAAAAACTGCTAGCGGCTCAGACATTCCCATCAAAACAAGGTGTGTTCATCCATTTCATGGCCGTCTTGTTCCCCAGATGTCAACCTCGTTTCCCGCGATTCTTATCCCCCAGATGTTGCTACTTCTGTTGCATGAATCCGGCTCCACTATTCTTAACATTCTCTGTAAAAATGTAATTTAGGTTTTGGACAGCTTGATTTATGCCATCATCACTGGGAGGTTATAGGTGCTGAATAAAAACCACTATTAATAATTTAATCTCCTCAGTATTGCTTGCTGCCTGCTGCTGCTGCTGCACAGTGCGGGTCAGGATGCATCTGTGGCAGCAGACAAACCTGGCCGAGGCTTTGTTGTTATAAGACTAGACAGACTAGAAAAGAGCCACGCAATTAAGAGCCATATCAAAGGCAGTCAGTTTGAACCCACTCTGACTATCACATGCAACAACAAAATCTTACTTTCATTTAGTCTCATTTTAGATCTGTGGTCATTCTTAAAGCTGCATTAATGAACAATGGATCACATAACTAAGGAAAACATAAGCCGTCTCAGAAAACGTTGCCTTGCAGAATTTACATACCACTCTGTGTTTTCTGATGAACGCTGTTTTGCAGATGAAGATTTGGTTGACATCTCCTCCCAGACGGCCACATTCACTCTTGAGGAGTGCAAGTGAATTAGGCCAGGAGAGTTGATGTCAACTCCTTTTTTTAATGAGCTGCTTTACACAATATTCCCAGTTTGATTTGATTCCTTCAAAAACCAAGACAACACTGGTTTCTGTCACGTTTACTGTGCTCTCTCTTCATCCAACTTTCCAGGTGCAGAAGGCAGCTGATTTCACTGCAAAAGCTCTGATGATTGTATGCTATCTGCAGCAGACAGTAAATAGCTTACTGGCAACGTTGGAGTAGTTTAGAAAGAGGAACATGTAGCACCAATTTCTAGAGAACAAAACAGAGGTCAAAGGGGAGTGTAAATATTGGATTTACATTTGCCATGCTCTAATGTTGTTAATGTCGTGTTTACAGCTCGTGCCCAAAAAAAGAAAATCTATGCATGCAAGCTTTTTAGTCACTATGTGTTAAATTGATATGTGGTTATAGTATTTTCAGGGCCAGAGCACACGGTGCGAGGTCCTATTCGATTTCAAATGTTTATTTATTTTTCTTCCGGTCCTACCACCCCAGAGTTGGATGTAAAATTACATATTTTAGAGGTCTCGCACATGGACGTACAAAAAATGGCTCTACAGCGCCACCTACATGTATGTTTTCAGAGGGGCCCCTTGCCACAGTTTCATCCACGTGTACGAAATTTGGAGGGAGTATGCAACATGCCGAGACACACAAAAAAGTCTCTTGGTGACCCGGGCTACAGCGTACGTGTACGGTGTCCATTTTGTTTCAAAGTCGGCCTTTTCGTGTGTGTGTTGGGCTTTCATGTACTTTCTCAGAGCTGTCTGAAACTTCTTGTGGTTATTAAGACCAACATTATGCACATTTTCGACATGCGCACATGTGCGAGTGCCCGACCTATCGCTGCTTGCAGCTTTAATTCTGATTATTATTCTACAAACAAAAACTAAAAGGAAAGGACAATGCCAGCCCGTCCATCATCGTCTGTTAGGGTCTTTTTTAAAATGCCATTTAGAGTCAAACATGTCTGACCCTACACATACGAGGAGCTTTTAATACAAAAATGACATGAGACATATCGCACCTTGACTTATCTGTACTTGAAAGGAGAGACCCATTCATTTGAACTACAAACACGAGATGAGGTGAAGTCATAGTGCTGGTTTCTACACTTCAGCACTTTCTGTTTTGCAAGGTCCAGTAACTGTCCTTGAAGAGATTTTCTTTTTCTGCCTCACTGATCAAGCGCTGCACAGATTCCTAATCTGTTTCCATGCACTACCCGCTAATTAGACCCAACACACCTGCCCATAATTAAGCTGAATGGCCGATGCCAGAATTCCCTTGATAATGGAGCCAGAGTCAAGTGTGATAAGCCAGAAACTGTCAAAACCTGTGGCAGTATTTTTTCGGTCTAAGTGAAAAATACCGTCCACATCCAGACGCAAACACAATTCAAAGTTCAACAGCAAAGAAAGTTAAGAACAGAAAACTGGTTGCTAAGGCAGCAGACCAAACGGGTAGCCCAGACTTTCTCCTCAGCTCCACTTGGGGAATCCCAAGATGTTCCCTCAGGGTAGATGGGATGTATAATACTTCCAGTGTTTTCTCAGTCTGCCTCAGGGTGTCTTCCCTCCAAAAGGCGGCTTCCACTTAGAAACACTCGACTGGCTCTTTCAACGGTCCTACACCAAACCTCCTCCAGATGTCTGCAGTCCTCACCCTTCATCTTATCACTGCTCAAAGCTCATGACTATCATAAGTTATTTGTAAATGTAGGTTGAGTGGTAAATTGAGAGCTTTGCCTTCGGGCTCATTCCTTCCTTGACAGTCTGCTACAGCTCTCACATCACTGCCAATGCAATGGCAGTTCCACAGTACCCTCACTTTTTTTCTGGCAGAGTTTCCGCGGCCTCAGACTCGGAGATGCTGCCAAAACAGCTCACTCAGAAGTCTAAAACAAGCAGGATTGTTTCATGCACAACATCCACTCACAAGAATCATGTGACAAAAAACAAAAAACAAAAGTATGTCACGGCACACCAGGAAGCTTGTGTAAGTTCAAGGAAAACCTAATATAACCTGCCGCAAAACACGCTGTTTGCACAGATGATCTTGTCACTGTCACATATCTCGGCTTTACTTCATATTGCAGATTAGTGATATGTCTGCAGGTTTTTAAAGACGATAAGACATCAAAGTCATGACTGGATCCTTTGTGTTGAACAGTGTTTGACTGAAAGAGAAAATACCCAGGTAAGATAACTGCAGAAGTCTTCTTCCTTCCAGTCTCCATCTAAACACTCTGTATCTCCCAGTTTCTATCCACACTTCATAAGAACACCATTATACATGTCATGCTGTGGTTGATGTACTTTGTCTGGTTCCATCTTGAAAGTTGACATATATATATGCAGATATACTCTCCTTAGGTGGGCTGTCTTGCCAACTTGATGTTAGTCATGATTGGCGGCGACCCCTGATGTGTCTCTGATATATGGTGTGTGTGTGTGTGTGTGTGTGTGTGTGTGTGTGTGTGTGTGTGGGTAGGAGCCTATCTCAGTCTTGTTTTTTGACCTTTTTACTCTTAAACAAATGCTGCTCGCATCCCCTGGTGTGTCAGTGCATAACCGGCGTTCTAATTATTTTCATTCGCTAAAGCAGAAGTGAATTTAAATGTTGTGTTACTCTGGAAACTGGAGACAAGATGGTAGATTTATGAAAGATTATCCGACATATATCGAATCACAACCTGGTGACTTGGGGGCATTTCTAACTCGAGAGATCGACAACTAGCCTCATTTCAAATGTGTGGACTGGACGTCCAGTCCGAGGATGTGGTGGAATACAATTTCACAGAATAAACCAGGAAAGACTAGAACAGACTAGAGGAATGCTTCAACTCTGCATAATTGATTTCTAATAAATAAGTGATGATGTAGAGGTGAGGAGGATACGGATGCTTGTGTCCTGGTCTTGGCTCGGACAAACACACCCTCATGTTAATTAGACATTGATTTCTCCATCACTAAATAATGGAAATATTCATTAGCTGTCAGAATAAAAATGCATAATGGGGGGTGGAGGAAAGTGAGAAAGGGCCGGGGAAGTTAAAGAGAAGCTGAGGCTTCTCCTTGTGTAATGCGATATTCAGAGTACGTGTATGAAGTTATCAATGTGCCAACAGAAACCAGCTACAATGGGACAAGTGCTGAGAATCCAAGTAATGCAGTTTCATTGTTATATAGCCACTGATGCGTCTGATGGAAACAGGAGGAATTGATGTTACTGTAGTAAAAGGCTGTGGCTGCCGTCAGTCATCCAGTGTTGCTGTGACTGATGAGAAAAAAGAAACTGGATTTTACTTTATGTCACTGCTTTGATTTTTATGCTTTATGTCACTGTTATTGACTGGGTGTTAATGAATTATTTCAACATTATGATGTTCAAGCAGCTCACGTTACGTAAAACAACGTACGTTTGCACAGATGCAAAACAGCAAGCCCTGTCTTCTGGAAACAGTAATACAGTTATACACAATCAATTCTCTACTAATTCATGTCAGTCCGGGTTGCCGCGTGTCTTGCACATGCCTAGGACAAGATGATGTCTGCCCTCATTGATACTATATACATCAGGGGTCTCCAAACTGCGGGCCACATCCGGCCCGCCTAAACAATTGGAGCGGCCACTTAACGATCCCAAACAATCCCTCTAAACATGGCCTATTTTTCAAAATTACATTTTCCTATTATAAAATATCCACACTTAATGATTAAGCTTGGCATTCTAATAAAAACCTACATTATTTATGAACTATTTACAGTACTAGCTAATTTTCATCCCCTCACACAATGGTAAATTCCGTCATGACTTTCCTCGTGATCAACTTCTGCGCAGTCTGCCCGGGGGATATAGCTTGGCGGGTCAGGGACGGCTGCACGGTGCGGGAGGATCCCCTCGTGGGACCCCTCCCCGGCGCATTTCCTCCGCGGCGACCTCGCCGCTTCCCGGCGCCGTGGACTTAGTGCTCGCGACAAAAATGTAAAAAGCACAGAAACTTTATGCGCAATTTTCATACATCAGGGATTTTAGGCAGCAACTGTTTCAAAAAAGGCCCGTGAAATCCTGGTGGAACTGATATCATTTCAGTTATAGACTGACCTCCATCACTGAAAGGCAAGTTGATGTGGCCCGCACCAAAAACAGTTTGGGGACCCCTGATATACATGATATACCAAGAGGTGTTTCTCATGTTTTGCCCATAACACAATTCACCAGTACCACAGTCCTACAAAATGGACCACAAAGTTGAATCAACATCTCTTTTTTTAAACAGTTGAAAATGAAAATGATAACATCTGTAGGATTTATTGCAGGGCAGTATAGTATTGGATAGAATTACCCAATAAACTGATTGTAGTTAAAACTCCAGTATGCCACTATTTCCTTTCTCTCTGTCCTTCTTGTATATTAAACATTTGGTGTGCGGACTCTGTGATGGATCGGACCATTTTCACCACTGAAATCATCCGTCTGAGGCACATTTCTATTATATGCCGACTTTGGCAAGGTGGGACAGAGCTCGTGCCAATAAATCTTCCTGAATTTTAACTGGTTTTAAGAAGAGTGCGGTGGACTGAGGGAAAAGAGGAATAAACAGAACGCAGCAGCAGAGGAACTTTTTATAGGTACGGATAATTATGAAGATCCTCTTGTGGACAGGTTCAAACAGTAATTTATAACACCTGAGCAGTAACTGTTGAAGCTCAGCTTAAATACGCAGCTGTTTTAAAATGCAGCCAGTATTGATCACCACTTCACCCAACACACACTGGACGGCAACAGGACGGTTGTTTGCTAGCCAGTGATACAGACAACAAATGCCAAGATCCTCCCAACTGGCTGGTTGGAATTTACTAAATTTAATACACCCCGTCACGCTCACCTGGAAAAGGGATAGGAACAAATATCAGACAGTCAGCGGGGACCTCTGAAGGGCACTAGCCTGAGAAAGATTTGACATGGGCTTTTAAGTAGCAGTTTAGGAGCAACATCCGTCTACAATTGATTTTAAAGAGCTTTAAAGCTCCACCTTGGTTGGAAACAGCAGAAAACTCTTACACGTTTTCCCACTTGTTGCTTTATTTCATACAAATTTCATTAGTTCAAAACAACATGATTTTATGTAGTGGCATATAAATACCAATACCTGATGCCAAATTTGATTAGATTGACCCCACCTCCTCTCGTTGTGGACTTTATCGCTCTTTATGTTAATATCTGACATTTGTCGGATCACCAATGTAACGTGTAGACGTGTGTTGTGGTAGCACGTGAAGTGACTTACCACAGGTGCGTGTTACTCGTGTCCCATCGATCTTTACCCAATCACAGACAGGCGCGCAGATAGGTTTGAGAAACTGGGGGGGACGAAGCTGCCCTGTCCGCCCGTACCTAAAACCGCTACTGGCACACACCTCAGTAAACCAAATATTATGTTAATTCATATTTTGGTTTCCTCGTGATGCTTGAATCAGAAGATTTGAAGAAGACAAAGTTTAAAAAAACAAACGAAAAAAAAAAAACGTTAAGCTACATAAAAGTGGGTGGGACGGATCTACGGTCATTCAAAAGTGGGTGTGTCATGACACACCTGACACACCCACTATTTGCGCCCCTGATCACAGAATACATTTCAGTGATGTTGGAAAATCTGAAATTCCAAAGTCGTAACAGAAATAATGTCAGTAAATCGTTAAAATTAAGATGACACTCAACCTGACGTTAATGGTCTCAGAAACACACCCAGGTTGAGAACCATCAACAATCAAAACACCCTGATTCTGGGTACAGATGATCTAGCTTCTGAAATCCTGACTGTCTTTGAAATCCGGTTTCATCATGCTCCACCACCACACCAGGCCAAGCTCAAAGAGCCAGCACCAACAAAGGCTGCTTCATGTTTTCTGTTGAAGTTGACTTGATCCATGTTCTGTGCTTTACAGGCTAAAAGAAGCCAACTACCGAAACCGAATATACTGCTGCTACTCCAAATAACAATATGAAGGAAGTACATCAATTGAAGGTTGTGGTACCCCGTAGAGTGGTTTTGTGATTTGGGCTCATGCATATGAATGTTTTTTTTTGGTTTATTATTTTTTCCGAAATGATAGCATCAGGAGTGTGGATATTATGTTTTGAGGAGTGTATTGTGTGAACAAGCTGCTGTGTGTGATCATGGACATACCTCTAAAACAACTGTAAACTCTCATGTCATTTTTGGCTGCACTTAAAGGGATAGGTCGTGTTTGAAGTGGGGTTAGCCCTCAGAGAGACCAAAACCGTTGCTGCTTGGGTTCAACATGTCGGACTCTATTGTAGAGGACCCACTGTGTCTTTTATGCACTAATAAAAATGTAGTTATTTCAATGACAAGAAAAAGTTCCCCCCTTCGACAGTTCTTTGTTCAGGGAGTGAGCATCATGTCTGAGGAACTTTAAGTTCTAATCTGCATTTTCAGCAGGAGAGTTTCAGAAAAATTGGATCCAGTTTCATTATACAAATATAACTGCACAGGGAAAAGCCCAATCACATACACCTAAGTGTGAGTGAGAGAGAGAGAGAGAGAGAGAGAGAGAGAGAGAGAGAGAGAGAGAGAGAGAGAGAGAGAGAGAGAGAGAGAGAGAGAGAGAGAGAGAGAGAGAGAGAGAGAGAGAGAGAGAGAGAGAGAGAGAGAGAGAGAGAGAGAGAGAGAGAGAGAGAGAGAGAGAGAGAGAGAGAGAGAGATGAAATAGAAATCCTTTGACAGTAAAATGAGTGGACTGAGAGAGATCTCATGACAACATGGAGGGAAAGGGACACGCAGAGAGAGACAGACAGACAGACAGGGTGAGACAGGCAGAGAGAGAGAGAGCGAGGAGTACAAACTGTGCGCGAATCCTATCCTTGCGGAGGATGCAGGCGGCAGGACCCGGGGGAAACCACAGAAGTTAAAAAAGGCTTCAGCACAGTGAAGCTCGCGACAATCAGTGAAGACGTTACCGGAAATGAGACGTCTGGCCCTTCAAATTAAAGTCAATATTTGACGTCACAATAAATGTTGAAGAGACCTGAATCTGCAAAATAAAAAAAAAGTGTGATCACTTAAACATTAAAAGTTTTTTTCCCCCCGATTTATATTTTGTAATAAATTCTCCTAGAGATGTCTGAGTTTGAAAATAAAATATGAATACAGGCTCTGAGTCTGTTTCCTGTTCCCATGCAAAATAATCTGACATATTGTCCTAAAATATTTCATACTTTCCCTGGACTTGTCCCATTATTAATCCTCCTTACAGTCTGCTGTCAAAATTCAATTTCCACTCCGCAGCTGCTCCGTCTTATTTTGAAAAGCAAGGATCAGAAGTCCCACTCCGCCTTAACGCGCCCGTCTTTACGCAGCGGTGTCTGGCACCCGGTGCGGTGCGCACTGCTCTCCATTCCTCTCCAACTCAACGTCAGTCTGTTAGAGACCGTCTGAGCGCGCGCACACACAACTGTGCCCCTCTCACACACACACACACTCTCTCTCTGGCACACACGCGGGCACTGAAGCACACACACACACAGCTCGCTCTGTCGGACCCGCGGAGGAGAGGAGAGGAAAGGAGGCAGCTCCTGTTTATTTGCGCTCCAACTTGTCTCTTTGTGTCTTTTCTGTGTCTTCTTCTCCACCAATGCTCGGATTGTATCCCTGTCCTCACTCTTATTGTCACTTCTGCCCCGAACTGAGGAAAAGCAGTTTAAGGACCAGACGGGAGTATGTAAAATAATCCGCACGACTGAGCCAAACAAGAAGCAAAAGAAGCAAAAGAAATGGATAAACGGAGTTATTCTCACGTTTTGCCTGCAGCTTTCATCCACTTTGTACTTTTGGGATTTACCGCTGGACAATTCTTTCCAGGTAAAGAGATTTGTTTATTTAATTTCACGTTTTTTTTTAAACTCATATTTTGATGCTTTTGTGCTTTGATTGTTTCTTTTTGAGCCTGAATTCCAGGATAAATGCCACAGCGATGAGGTGGTGGCGCTTCTGGGGGATTTAAAATGAGCTGCACGTTTCGTGTTTTATTGACAGATATTGTTGATGGTAAAACATCTATAAAGTCCGTTTTTAAGCACATTGTTGATTTCAATTAATACCCATGCGTGCGCGCAGCAGTCTTGACACAGGAGCAGGAAAATGTCCGGAGGGAGAGAAAAAAAAGTCATAAATCACTTTGTTTGTAGAAAGAAGTGATTTATGGCCGAGCACGCGGCGGGTTTTTACTGATAATAGTGTAGTTTGACTCCCGGTGACCGCTGGCATCAGCTTATTCCATCATATCTGGAGTGTGCCTGTGCGCACCGGGGGGTTTGCTGTGAAGTTTTTTGGACGCTTCGTGAGGTTTTGCTCCATGTACGCCGCTGCTGATGGTCAATGAGTGACTTGGATGTGTGTTTTATTCTGTCTGTTATGATTCGCTGTGAACTCGCTGGGTGTTTGGAAGCAGGCGGACCCGGTGCGTCTCCGGTTCAGTCTGAGCTCAAAGCAGCAAACTGTTTGTTGAAGCGTCACTTTTAATAAATTTCTGCAATGATGAGATTAATATTTTGACTTGTGCCACAACACGCGCATCACTGTGTCGTCCAACGTGGTTCTTGTAGAAATCCGTGAAGCTTTTTATCCAACTTTTACACCTAAATAACTGATCTGACGTCTGATTTATTTTCTGTGTTGCTTCATAAAAAAATCATCTTCATTCGATGCTGTAATATTTCAGTCAATATGCGGCTGCTCAGTCTTCATCTCCCGGGGGTTGCAGCTCCGGGATCCCTCACCCAGTCCGCAGCAGCAGCAGCGTCTCTGCTCGGCACTCTTCTGGCACTTGTTACGCGCGGGACAGGTTTGGAGAGTTTGCGGGTTCGCGCTGTTTTCCAGCTTTTGATCGAATCACTGATGATTGTGCTCGTTATTAATCTCAAACTGAAGCTTTTCAGATAATAGAAAATCAGCCAGGAGCTGGATTACAGCAGCGCTGACGGAAAGTTTGCTCCCACACATCTCCAGCATGCTCTCCACATGATATTTAGGCTGATCATGGAGACGGAATCAAAGCTTATTTCGAAGTTAAAATATATCATGAGTGTTGCACAGAAATAAAGTCAGCTGTATCACAGTAACGCAAAGATCTGGCTGGGATTCGTTTTGCTGTTTCGGCCTCTCTGTTTTTTTTTAAAGACTGTAATAAAAGGTGAGACTTATTACACCAGACGTCTGACCGTGTCCTCTGTTGTAACTCAGAGAAAGCAGCAAGTTCATATTTTCTAAGTTCAGACGCGACATAACAGGAGAGACCCTCTTAAATGTTTTCAGTGGACTGCAGCAGCAGATCTGTGTCCGCCTCTCTCTCGGCACCTTCTGCTTGGTATTCATGACCTGTAAGGCTGCAAAAAGAGGCTACTTTGAAGGGAAGACTGGCTCCAAACACTCAGTCCTCCCTCCCTCTCCCTCTCTCTCCCTTTCCCTCTGTCTCTGTCTCCGGCTCCTGCGCTGCAGCGCGGCGGAGCAGCAGCCCCCTCTCTCAGACCCCGTGCGTAATGGTGCAGCGGAGGAAACCGCTCCACCCTGCGCGTTATGGTGGAATAAAGAGTCTAAATGTGGATGTCAGAATGAAGCCTTACATGACATAGACTGTGTTGTGCATTGAGATGAGCAAGAGCAAACAGTTTTAAACCCACATTTAAGAAACAAGAGCTGCTCCTCTGTGGACACGTCTCTGACTTTATATTTCATTTAGTCAGACTGAGTTTTTCTGTGTGTGTGTGTGTGTGTGTGTGTGTGTGTGTGTGTGTGTGTGTGTGTGTGTGTGTGTGTGTGTGTGTGTGTGTGTGTGTGTATATTTCAGAGAGAGCTCAGGGATATTTCGCATGCTGCTGTTTGCTCATGTGCCGTTAGGGGGCGATATTGGTACATCGGATCTGTCCATCATCACACACACTCTCGCTCTCTCTTTCACACACACAGACACACACAGAGACACACACACCCATCCACAGAGCAACCAGAGTGATTCTAATAACCTTTCTTCTTATTCCAGCTGCTGCGTTTAGTTTCAATCGTCCTTAATAAATGATAATAGACTTTAATCCAGTGATGGAGAAAATGACCCTCTCCCTCAGCCTGTCTGTCTGTTGTAATCGCCCTCTCATCCATCCTCATGTACAAGGTCTGGCTGGTGTGTGGTCGCCGGGCTTTAATTTTCAGATCATGTTGTTCCGATCGCCGTCACACACGTGAAAGTTTCTGCTGCTGATGTCAAAATCTCAGGATATGAAACTGTATCTGCGTCTCTTGACACTTAACTTGTAGTGAGTGGTAAATGAGTTTTTTCAAACTTTTTGTCTTCCATGGCGGGAGCAGGTGTTTGTGTCTACCTGCAACAGATTACGTAGATTTTCTTTGTCCATGAAGAAGATCTGTCCGTAACCTGTCCATAAGTTTTTTTAAAAACATTTATATCCTGTTGACCTTCACTCAAATTCAGCTTGTCCCCATCACTGTTCACTGTTGATAAGAAGTGTCAGGTCTGTGAACTTCTGACGTGCGGCATGTCTGAAAAAGTTTGAACAAAAGTTGATCAGATCAGGGGACTTTCCTTTTTGTGATTTTGGGTGAACTTGCCCTTTAAAAATGTCTCAGTTATGTTCAACAAAAAGAAGGCATGTGTTACTCAAGTCTGTCCCTTTTAGTGTGTGTGTGTGTGTGTGTGTGTGTGTGTGTGTGTGTGTGTGTGTGTGTGTGTGTTGGATGCAGCTGTGCTCCTGATTCATGCCTTTGAGCTTCACTGATCGCTAATTGTTGAACATCCGGTCGGATCTGGAGGTGAACGACTACGTAGGGCGCCGAGGTTTGAGTGAGTGTGTGTGTGTGTGTGTGTGTGTGTGTGTGTGTGTGTGTGTGTGTTTGTGTGTGTTTTCAGGGAAACCAATTTACAATTTATGTGCCACTTAATTAGATTTCTCTGGCAGTAAGGACAGAAGGGGAAAGAGTGAGAGAAAGAGAATGGAAAGGCGAAAGAGAAAGGGATTGTCCACGTGTCACTTTGTCTCTCTCTCTCTGCCTCTCCTTGACTCGTTCGCCGGGGCGTTGACATGTTGGAGGGGATGCGGGGAAGTCTTTGGCTTTGATCAAATTAACAGCCTCCAGTCCCCCAATTATAGAGCCCTTTATGTGATTAGTGGTGTGTCTGTGTGTGTGTGTGTGTGTGTGTGTGTGTGTTGTGCTTCATATGACTGTGACAGAGGCAGGGTCATGCAAACAGAGGTGAGAGGAAAGGTAAAAGTGAGCTGAGGAAAGAGGCAATGAGAGGAAGAGGTGAAGAATGGAAGACTTATATTTGGGGAAGAGGAGACAGAGGGGGATAGATGAGCTTAAGAGAGAAAAAGAACAGGAGATGGAAAAGAAGGGGAGGATGTAAAGGAAGGAGAGGTTAAGCAAGGAGGAAACATGGTAAGAAAGGTAAGATAGGAAGAGCGTGGGAGAAACGGAGAAAAGAGAGAAGCACCGGGAGGAGGAAGAAATAAGGAGGCTGGGATGAAGGGAGCACTAAGACAGGAAGGAGAAAGAGAGGAGATTGGTGAAAGGACAAGGCTGTGGTAGAAAAGATGGTCTCGTCGGCCGTTGCCTCGTTCATCACTTCTGTCTAGACGAGATGAGGCGGAGGAGGAGGAGGAGGAGGAGAGAAAGACAAGAAAGCAGAAGGAAGAGCAAAGGACGAGTGGATGGAGGGAATGACAAAGACAAAGGATGACAGGAGGTCAAGAAAAGAGGAAAGAATGACACTAAGTTGATTATGTCTCACTGTCATCGACTGCCTGAGTGGCTATAATTGTTTCCTCTGCTCTGAGTGTGTGTGTGTGTTTGTGTGTGTTTGTGTGTGTGTGTGTGTGTTTGTGTGTGTGTGTGTGTGTGTGTGTGTGTGTGGTGTGTGTGTGTGTGTGTGTGTGTGTGTGTGTGTGTGTGTGTGTGTGTGTGTGTAAGAGAGAGAGAGCTTCATGACAGGATGTCTGTCACCTCGTACCCCACTCTGTTTAGTATGCCATCCATCCTCCCTGTGTGTGTGTGTGTGTGTGTGTGTGTGTGTGTGTGTGTGTGTCTGCCTAATCCACGCCACTTATTCTATTGGCCTGACTAACTGACAGCCTAATAGCGCGGCATGGTGAGTGCCGGGGCGTCGCGCATGTCTGTGTGTGTGTGTGTGTGTGTGTGTGTGTGTGTGTGTGGGTGTGTGTGTGTGTGAGAGAGAGAGAGAGAGAGAGAGAGAGAGAGTGTGAGTTGGACACTAAATGAATGCTAAAGTGGATAGTGGAGCTGAAAGAGTGAGAGAGACCACTTTCTGCGCTCAATGATATGCACTTAGAGAGAGAGAGAGAAAAAGAGTGTGAGGTGCAGTATTAGTGTCTGGTTACACCAGGAATGTGTTCACATGCCACCATGAAAGAAGTGGAGCTGGGAACAGAGGGAGTCTGATTGCTCAACCAACCCTCCTGTGATGGCACCCACCTGTCAGTCAAAGCTGTCACACACTCCAATGTTCAAAACTGTTTTTTTGTATCAGGCTGTTGGTTTCTGCTGTTGGCCGTTTTAATATGTGGTCCTATGAAGATCCGTTTTCGTAGCCAGCTTCAAGCGGCTGTACGAGGAACTGGAACTTTTCCGCGTTGGCATTACTTCTGAGCCACGAAGGTTGCTGCTTGAGCCGGCCACAGTAGCCCTCCAAGCTAGCCACGAACCTTCCTTGTGGGCTGTCGGTCTTTGATTGGTTGAATGGAAGACTTATAGTTGGGGAAGAGGAGGGAGGAAGGGGAAGAGGTGAAAGGGCAAGGGTATAACCTGACCCTAAAGATTCATACCACATAAAGCACCAACCTTGATTTTACTCCAGGTCGTAGACAATTATTTTACATCCATCCCCTCTCTCCTGATGCTTCCTCGTTCTTATCCTTAGATCATCAAATGCTTCGTCACGCAGCCTTGGTGTGTCATTGAAGGAGGGTTCAATGTTAAAGTCAGTGTGATCTAAACCAGTTCATGAGATCAATATAGATTTTGATAAGTTCAAAGGTTTTTAAGGTGCTTGTTTGGCAAAAAAAGAAAAGTAACATAAAAAAAACAAACTTAAAAACAAAGTCCTGTATTTTTTATTTGTCTGGACGCTAATGGGCAGTTACCAAAGTCATCGCCTGAAAGCAAGAAAAAAGTGATTTCCCTGCAGGAGGCAAACAGCACAAAGTCCTCTGGTGATGGAAGATGGTCTCAGACTGTCTGTCGGAAAGCGACGCTATGATCAGACGCTATGAGCGGTGAACGATAACACAGCTTTGAAGTGCACATCTAATGGAGAGACAAGAAGAAAATGGATATGTAGTGGCCCTGAGGCCAAATTTACTTTGATGCATCAACAGAAGGAACAGTGCAAACACAACGTACAGCTTTAAGTATTCATCTGTTGTTACTACAGAAAGATATTTCTTAAACGGTCTGAGGATATCCAGTGAAGTGTCTTAAAATGCATGTATTATGTACACAGCGTGAAAATGAATGTTTCCCCACCTGCAAAGGATTTACAGCGATCAGTCTCAGAGGAGTGATCTGAAGGAGGATTGATGATTTTCGTGATCCAGGCATTGGTAGAAATCCTCATAAGTGCGGTTTGATTCATGTGTTTGTCAGCGTATTAAAGTCAGAATGCAAACACTGATGAATAATAACGAACAAATGTTGGTTCTGATGGCTAATTGTTCTGATTACACATGTTTTAAAGTAAGTAACACTCTGAAAAATCGGATTCCCTCGCAGTTTTTACTGCATCGTAACATAGACACAAGCAGCATCACAACATCTTCAGGCGCCTTTTAGTTCAGTAGAAATCTTTTAGTTCATCTTCAGTGAACACACGCAGATATATTCCAACTTTCACGAGCGTTTGTGGCAGAAATCACCAGCACGTCGCCCAGACATCTGTCTAGCAGTAATGGGGTCTAAATAAAAGACATGCCTGGTGGATGCTGGAGCATTCATTATCTGGTTAATTACAGTTAATTCATTCATTGCATAAATTATACGAGGATCATTTTACAGCCGTCTATAAATTATACAGCAGTCACAAACCTCAGTCTTGGAGGGGCATCATGGCATCCGAGAGGCAACTCAGCACTTGAATACGAGGAGGCATAAATAAAGGTGGAAAATATTTTACACAGGACGACAGGAAGGAGAAAAAAGAGGAGGAATAGAAAGTTGTTTGTGGTTGCTGTTGTACCAGATCAGAGCAACATACATAAGTATTACTTCAACAAATAAGAGACAACCCATCCATCATCTGTCACTGCTCATCCTCTTCAGGTTCATGGTGGAGGGGTCATAGGCTGGAGTCTATCCCAGCTGACTGTCGTTGGACTGTAGGAGGAAGCCGGAGAAGGGCCCAAGCCGAGGTTTTGAACCAGGAATTTTCTTGCCGTGAGGCTGCAGTGCCAACCACTGCGCCACTGTGCTGCCCAAAATCAGCAAAAATTATTAACAAAAAGACGCCATTAACAGTTTTGAACAGGATAAGCAGCTTCCTGAGTTCAGGCTCAGGTTCAGGCTCAGGTTCAGGTTCAGGTTTAGTCAACTTCCCCTCCCTGTGTTTAGATGAAGGTTTATTTCTGCTCTCAAAGTCAAACAGCAAAACAAACCAGTCGCGATTGAGCTGATTATGTCGGAGGTGTAAAACATACACGGCGCGACACATTAAAAACTTCCCCTTTCCTCTAATTAAAATAACTGCTGATTAACGCAAGAGGTCTTAACGAAGCTTAACAAGGTTTCGAAGTAATTAATCCATATTTAATAGAAGATGTTCGAGAAGAGCGGCCGAGAGCTCGGCTGCTTAGTCGGCTGAATCAACAAGCTTGGGAGGAGAGAGGGGGGAGGAAGATGAGGGAGGGGAAAAAATGTGCAGATAGAAAATAAAAGGAGGAAATGAGACAAATAAGTGTGGGTGGAGGGAGGGAGGTAATAAACAGAGTTATGGAGCTGGAAGGGAGAGAAGGGAAAGGGGAGATATTAGATGATATCTGAGCATCCTTCACTTTATTCTCACAGTGGATAAATTTAATTTCTGTCAGACTGTGTGGGAAGTCTTACCCAGAAGATGGATACACGCTCTATGAAAAAACATTTTCGATAAAACTCAGAGTACAAATCAAACTCTATATTAAGACGATAGATGGGCTGTTATAATTCACTTAAATATAATTCTAGTTTATTACAACTTGGGTTTGATTTATGGCCAGTGTTCCCATTGGTACTCTTAGATCTGGAAACGCTGGGACATTACAAGTGCAACAAATTCAAACAGGTTAGTAAAACGTATCAGTAACAAAATAAAGCTTTGACTTACTTACTGTATGTGTGCACACACAGATTTCCTGTGCAATGAGCGATACACTCACTCTAAACTTTCCCCCAAATAAAGTGGTTCAGATAATCAAATCGATTGTTTGTGCTTCTTGTCTGATCGGACTTTGTTTGCGATGTTAACTACATATTTGGTACAGTATCTATTCCAACAGGTTGCTGCAACATTTGTGTACAGACTCTCATGGGTCGGTTTTTGCTTGATTCTTGAAGTAGTTTCCTTTTTTCTGTTATATACCATTGTGAGTCTGCAGAGGGTGTTTTATTTTGAAAACTGAGAGGATACTCTATGCCTGTCCGGGGTCTAACTTCTTGTCTGGCTTGATCTGCTCTGTCCAGCTTGACAAAACTTTAACAGCATACCATAGGCGCGTATTTCAAGCTCATCTCCGGCCTGTGGAATTAAAGCTGATGATGATGCTGGTGATCCTCTGGCTTTTTTTTAGCGCCACGATGAGGTTGACAGAAGTTAAGTTTGGTGCAGGGTGTAGTGTTGTAGTCAGGTTAGCGTGGCTAATATTCAGCAGGTTTCTTTGGGTGAGGCCGTCTCTGTAAATGTTGCATTGCAGAATTCACAGAAGATACGGCGGACATGTTCCACTTTAGTGCGTGTGAAGGAGAGTGGGGAGGGGTGACAGGCTTTAACACTAACAACATTTTAAAAGACATATGAATGAAGTTATTGGTTGCATCTGAAGCCGGAAGTTCGACATCTGATCTCAGTAACGATGTTAAGAAATAAATCAATATAAGGCAATTTAATGATAATGTGCTCTTAACCGGTCATGATGTAAAAGCCTCTTTGTCTTTGATGGAGACAAGACAGAGTTTAAAAAATGCGGTCGAATTCTGAGAGACGAGACCGAGACGAATCTCTGCTGGTGTAGGACCGGAGTGAGAGGAAGTAGAAAACTGATTATAAGAGAAAATAAAGTTGGTAAATAAGGAATGAATTAAGGAAAGCCAGAGGTTTGGAAGGAGAGAGCGCAGCAGACAGAGAAGAAGAAGAAGAAGAGCAAACATCATAATATTTGCTTGGCAGTTGGATTTCGCCTCATTATTTACACTCACACAGACACAAACACACACGTCCTCACTTGATGAAGGAGTCAACCGTCTTCTAGTTGTTTTACGGGCTCTCAAATACACACAAGTGTACACAAACACACACACAGATGCACAAACTTATGCCCTAATCCAGCATCTGCTCACCCTTTCTTTATCACTCTTTTAATTCATTCACCCCACACAGATCCATCTGCCCGACACATCCACCCACATACGGTTCCATCTTCTTATCCATCGTCCATCCTTCTGTCAGCACACAAAATCGCTACTAAGAAGTGTGTGTGTGGATTGTGTGTGTGTGTGTGCGCGTCGGGCTCAGATTGAACACTGATTAACAGATAATTGCCTGTGTCGTCACGGGTTACGGGATGCAGACAGACAGACGGCTCAGCAGACAGGTGAACGGACAGATAGACAGCAAAACCATTTCCTCGGATTGGGGAGCGCACAGAGGCAGCCGCTACACCCGTCACTCACGGAGAGGTGGTGAGAAGGGAGGAGTGATGGAAGGAGATAAATAAGCGAGGGAGGGACAAGTGAAGCGATGAGGAGGAGGAGGAAGAGGTGAGGGAGCGACTGGCCGTGGAGGATAAAGGGCAGAAATGACAAATGATGGGAGGAGGTGAGGAGGAGGATGAATAAAGATTGTTGATTGTGGAGGAGAAGGTGTGGAAAGTTGGAAAGGTGAATTAGAAAGAGGGACGTCTGGAGAGATAAGAAGTCAAAAGCCTTTTTCATTACGTAAATGTGCTGCCGGTTTTACATGTCATCCTCCGAGTGACCTTTTCTATCTCAGTAATTCTGTAACATGTCAGCACGGCTCCAGTTTCCAATTCAGCGCTGTCACATGAACATAGGAAGGGAGAGATTGAACGTACGGCGTCTCACACCTTTACTAAATCTGTAATTTCTCATGCAGGGTGGAAAATGGAATCGGTTTAACAAAGCATGAAATTCTGCGAACGAGTCAATTCGATATCTTTCAGGAGAATCCCTCTCCTGTCAGATCAGTCAGCACAGGTGTGTTTTCATTGATTTCCTTTCCCCGCCTGCATCATCATCACATGGAAGTTTGAAACATTCATCCATGCAGCACGTCAGCAAACAGGAAGAAAATACATTTTCATTTGATCTAATAAAGGATTAAACTGATTATTAGTAAAAAAAAAAAAAAAAGCGTGAGCACTCTCCAGCTGCTGGATGCACTGTAACACATTATTTACAGTAAAAAGCCGTAAAATACGCCACAAAATATGAGTTTGTTATCCATCCAGTCATTGAAACCTTTATTTATAAAAGCATTTAAACTAAAGAGAGTTTATACAGAATGAAGTAGCATTTTATATGACAGAGTGTTAATTATACAGTAGAACACTATAATGTATAATGTTGTGGTTTGATAGTTTTTCAAAGTAAAATCTACAAATATATTAAAATATTGAATTGAAACGTTGTGAAATCAACTAATATACCTTTACCATAATATCAGAAGGTTTATAGTATTTATTATGGTGAAAGACTAAAGTGTCGTCATTAATGAAGACCTCAGCGGTTTAGTCATAACTTCTATAATCCGTCATTTAGTGATCTGACAAGCGTGCTCTTTCTTTTCTCTGTTATGTAGCAGTACCACCACTTGACCAGAGCCATTTTGGAACATTTAACAGACCATTCTTTGTTTGAGATCTATGTCAGAAAAGCTCATTAAACCACGATTTTTGCAGATAGGTGAAGCAGTAATGCTCCATATTCTGTGCCATAGAGAGAGGCAGAAACAAACGTACAGGGAGACATATCCGTACAGGCGAGAGCAGATCTATATTTAATCTGCGTCTCTGTCCTTTGTTCTCTGCAAAGAACTTCATAAAGCGCCTGTTTGTTTCCAAACCCACTATAAATAAATTCACATCAACTTTGACTTAATGGAAAGCTAAAGAGCAAATAGCGTTTTCACTGTAAATAACACAGAGAGACGTACAGAGTGCATATTTTTAGATGAAAGCTGCGCACCAGTGAAGTCTTCCCACCGAGATATAGAAGGTGAACACACCGGGAGAGAAAGCAACGTTCTATACATTCACAGTACTTTGTGCTCGAGTGGAACTTCGTGCATTACTTTTTCACTTCTTGTGATGGAGTATTACTGCAAATGTTGAGTTTTTACTTGCAAATCGTGAAAAAAACTAAATCTGCAAAGTGTGCAAATCTGCTGCACCGAAACATTGCAAATACCATTACGGAGTGATGCTGAAGGAGACCGGGAGTGCAAATTTGTTTAAATTTGATGCAAATGTCTTCTCGTGACTCAACCTGAAGAGGGTTCTGGGTAATGAAGTTTTGTTTAAGGGAATTCTCTCAATGCAAGTCAGAAAGCAGCAAAATGTTGCACAGCGACAGCTTGTAAAAGTCTGGTATTATTGGACTTTATCTTCAAGATAATCACAAACTTACTGTTTTATACCTAACGCCGCTGTAAAGAATAGCTTGTCATGTAGCTGAAAAGGGGTTTGCGTTACAAAATGCTGTTTCAACCTCTCTCTGCAACCTTTGAGAGAGAATAGGCTGCACTGGCTGTTACTACAAGCTGCAGATAATTGCAGAGCAGATGCTGGATGAGACTTTGTTGATGGCTACCGCTGAGTTATGAATCATAGCTGATTATGAATATACTTTAGGTCCTCCACAGTTGTGTGTGGTAAGATAATGGTCCATTAAAACACTCTTAACATGCATGGACCCACACGGAACAGGTGCATGACCCATTTCAGCTGCATGAGTGTAGTTTGAAATAGTCTCATCATTTTAAAGCCCAGACTCGAGTCCCAGTTAATGGCAGAAATGCAATCAACGGATTGGTGCTTCGAATTATTAAACGTAATTCTCATCCCGGCATGTCCCACTTACTGTACACATCAGATGAGGGAATGCATGATGCAATTTCTCTAATTGATCTAATCGGAGACTGTCCTTATGTTTGTCAATCGTTCAAATGCCTAAAAGGATGTTTGTCTCTCATCAGAAGTGTAAAATAAATATAAAATATACGGGCAACATATCACCAGAAAACCTGCGGAGTCTAGGTCGACGTAAACCAAATTTACAGTTATCAAAAATGTCATAAAAAATGGCAAAATTTCAACCAACCCGCTGAAACTCTAAGAGCCGACCAGGTCACACTGCTGTCTTAGCTCAGTCTTTAGCAAGACCATCGTAGCAAAACCATATATCAAGGTCATCTGGAATGGTTTATTAGCCAACTGTTACCAGTCCAGAAGAAATCCTGCAATTCAACATCAATGTCCATCCCTTTACGCGACAAGAGCAAACTTTAACGGTGGAAAGCAACAGAAATGTTGACTTTGGTTGCTTTTGTATTTAGCGTGTATTTTCTTGCCAGCAGTGGGTGATGGTGGTGACATTGGTTCTTTTATTGACTTACTTGGGGTAGTGCTACTTCTTCATCCTTTCCTTTTGGACTAAGAGCAGATTGGCAATGGCTAGCTGGTTGAAACTTCTTCAAACATCCCTAATCTCCGATCTTGCCATCACAGCGACAGTGACGGCGGCAGACTGTAAAACTGTCATTCGTGCCACCATCGCATGCACTGAGAGAAAATATCATCCTGCTGATTGTCGCATCAAATCAGGGATCATTTTGGGAGGCAATCAAACCAGCATTTTTGTTGTTCAGTATGTGACAACATTACATAAGCAGTGTCACAAACAGTGACTTTTCTGTGTTGACACACCAGACTTTTCACAAGATTTCAGCCGTTTCATGTTCAAAGTTCAGCTCCAGATAATATAAATCCCATCACTGCATGAAAGTTACGAGTGACTTCCGTAACTTTTGTCTCACTGCCACAACTCAACAGAGGCTGCAGCTGTTTGAGAGCTCTAGTCTTACACTATCAGGCTTTCAGTCTGTAGCCCAGAATACCATGACTGACAAAGGCGCAACAAAACCCAGAAGAAACGCAATATGAGTGGCAGCCAGCCAACTGTGTCGACCCTGTCTGTATTTCAGAGAAGATACGGCATGAGAGCGGTCCTTTCCCTTTCGGAAGATTAGAGAGGAATCAGATAAAGAGAGAGAGAATAGAGGGAATTAGAAAGAGAGAGCTTTATGGATAGATGGAAAGAGAGAGATGAGCAATGGAAGAGGGAGTGACAGCGCATGACGTAAAATGAGAGAGATAAAGGGAGACAATGAGAGAAAGTGACGGGGTGAGAGACAAAAGCAACGGCACAGTGACAGGGAGGGAAAGTATAATAAGGTATAAACAGAGCGAGAGATGAAGAAGGATGCTCTCAGGTAAACAGAGGGAGGAAAAGGTCAGCGAAGAAAGACAGAGATGGGAGGGGAGAGGTGGACGGCAAGAAAGAAAAAAGAAAGTTGGCAAGTTTTCTGTTCATGGACGTGATTTAATTATTTACAGTAGAGCTAATTCACCATGTTCAATCATAGTTAACCTACTAGAATATGTGTGGCGACGTCGAAGTATTTCCCAACTTCAACAACTCTTGTTGTATCCAAGGAAGGAAGAAAGGAAACTAAGACTGGCACGGCGACGCCTCCTGATGTATGAACTTTAAAAATACTGAAGCTATGGCTCACAGAACTGAAGGACACACGATTCATCGTGGAAGACAAGTTGGAAAATTTGGAGAAATTTAGGCAACTTTGAGTTTCATCTCACAGAGCTGAATCTGAACTGTCGCCCGGGTGTGGATGGGTTATGGGCTGGAGGTCTTGTCGTTTTTTTTAATCCTGTTTTTCCAATTAGCTAACTACTTTGTTATCATAATTATTGTTTTTCTGATTATTTTATCACTTTTGAGCGTGCTCTTCTTGTGTTTATTTGGCATTATGTTTATATGGAAAAGGAACAAAAACTGCCATAACAGTCATGTCTTGCACGCACACACACACACACACTTGGTAATTTGTTTCCCAGAAGCCGCATCCTGTCTGGTGTGTAACTCCTCTGAGGGAAAGAGAGAGACAGAAGAAAAAGAGGAGAAAGATAGCGATGGAGAAGGAGTGTGATAAGAGGAGAGTGTTGGGTATTAAGGAGTATTAGTGCGAATGTAAGCCATGGACAGTAATGAACTACCCTGCTGCTCTGTAGACCTCCAGCTTTGGCACTGAGCTCCTGTGTGTGTGTGTGTGTGTGTGTGTGTGTGTGTGTGTGTGTGTGTGTGTGTGTGTGTGTGTGTGTGTGTGTGTGTGTGTGTGTGTGTGTGTGTGTGTGTGTGTGTGTCAGTGGAGGAGGAGACAGCTCTGGGAAGGTAACAAGGCCCTTGTCTTATTCCTCTTGAGGTCCTATTAACCTTTGCTCAACATTCACACACACACACACACCCCTCTCTTTTTTGACTGTCCCCTTCAGACACACACCCCCATGTTCTCTTTTGTTTCTCTCTCTCTCACTCACACACACACACACACACACACACACACACACACACACACACACACACACACACACACACACACACACACACACACACACAGTGTCCTCACTAAAGAGATTTAAGAGCTGGTTAATTGGTTGGCTGAGGCTAATTTTCTGTTGAAAGTTAATGCCACCGTCACACACGGCTCCCTGTGGAGAGGGTCGGTGTTAGGCTGGCTCGGTGTGTGCACCGAGCCCACACACACACACAAATGCAGCTCTTCTTCTTTTTTTTTAGCTGTGTCTTCTTTAGGAACTTATAACCAGCGTTCTATCAGCTACTATCAGGCTTATATGCAAACAGCTGTACTCTTAGAAAGAGACTATGTAGTTTGTAATGTTTAAGGGAATGTTGTAGATCTTAAATCACATAAATTCTTGTTTCTGCTAAAGTATGATCACCTTTTATGTTTGAGTGGAACACGACGGACAACCAGTAAGCCCTGGTTATGAAGACCAAAGTGTTTTACTGGTGATATAAGGATGGAGCAGGTCGGAGATGTAAGTGGGTGCCTTTGAAGGAATCCTGATGGGAAGACGATGTAAAGCAGATAAGATGGCTGTGATGCGGACGACCATTTGTAGATGGTTGAGAGGTGACTTCTAGCTGGGATGATATGAAAGTGATGATCTGCAGCCCGGGTTGTAGTACAACTGATCCTAAATGAAAGAAATCTAAATTTATTTTAAGATCTAGGACATCTCTGCACACAAAAAGTTTAATGCTCTCACATTTTGTTCATAGATTCTGTGTTAGCACTTCTCTTTTGCCAAGATGATCCATCCACCCGACAGGTGTCAAGATGCTGATTAAACACCATGACTGTGACACATGTCTGCAATCAGGGGCAGAGTAGAGTGGGTCATGCCGTTGTCCTAGTGACATAAAAATAGGTTGGTAGACGCAGAGTCATTGTGATGTGTTCAAGTGCAGATGTTGGGTCAGTCAGCCTTTGTGCCACGTCTGTGTGTCGGCCTGGTGTGACAGGGATTTCATCTGAGGAAAGGAGAGAGTTTATCGGACACGATGATGTCAGCGTAGAAAGAGAAGTTCATGTCGCCTGAACCTGGAGGTTGAAAGCGAAATGGCCACCAATAAAAATCTGAAACCGAGTGCGAATGTGCTCGATGACGAGAGACTCCAGAACAACATGGCTGCTCATTAGCCAGCCAACAGACCCGTGCACAGGCGCTTAGACATATGAAGCCATTATGTATATGTGGGCTATTATGGAGCTGCAGATGCCGATAACATTTAACTCAATGGCCTCTTTTCATGTTCTCCCATCACATACACAGGCCACACACACACACACACACACACACACACACACACACACACACACACACACACACACACACACACACACACACACACACAGATGTATCCATTCGACATGCAATTCTGCCACACAAGGACATAATGCTAATAAAACACATGAATTTGTAAGTCATGCACTTTCCTTAATGTATGTTGAGAAGACACAGTTTGTACCTATGCAGGTGTGTTTGGAAGATCAGACCAGACCTCTGCTCAGGCTTCATTTTGGTGTACATATATCCTGAGTTTAAAGGTACAGCCACAGTAGCTTTGGTTTCTAAACAAATAAAGAGCAGAGATCACAAAGTGTCAGCAGGATATGATGAAGCTGCATGTTGAAGTCTGTGAGTGTAAAATCGAATTAAAATTGCATCTTATTTTGGTGAAGAAAGCACTGAAACGTGCAGCTGCACAAGTGCAGCGTGTGCACGACAAGTAGCAATCGCTGTTGAAAGAAGCAGATGCAGATGTGCCAAAAACTGCAGTTCCTCAAACGTCCACTTGAGGCTGGATCCAGAAGTGAGTCAGTCTCCATAAGTCCCCATGTTCAAATGTCCGACTTCACAGCAGAAATAAACATGTTTACAGCCTGGTACAAAAAACTGTTTTGGTCTCTGTAGCTAATTTTCCCATTCATGACAACTGTACTGAGGGTGAATTTATATACAACTCACCTGTTCACATTATATTAAGGCTTAAAGTTGGAGTGTATACCTTTTTTTAATTTTTGTTTTTAATGTTTTACCTCACTTTTATTTCAAATTTAGGACTTTACATAGTCAAATCAGAAAGCGGCATGTTATCATCGCACAAAGACCGAGCTCCTTGCTGTGCATTCACACAGAGTCCCCTGTCCTTTTATCACAGGGTTGGTGAAACACTCTGCGTCAATAAACACAGATTGAAATCATCGTTGTCTGCAGCTATTCAGTCATTTTGTGGCTAAATGCCACCGGCTGTGTTAAGTCACAGTATCCCGCCAGCCTTGTTTTTTTATTATTTTACCTGTTACCTGTTTTAACAGATCCGACCCGCTCACCTTTCAATACAAAAAGAACGACAACCTAACATCGCTCAAATGCATTTAAGCCGTAATGCAATCAGAAAGCAGCAGGTCAGATATGCAAACAACATGCTAATGGTATGCAAATGAAAACCGCCACTGGTCCGGTCTGAATGCTCCCTCTCAACTATTGTTCCCAACTGACGAGGCGAGTGGACTAACGAGCTAAGGAGGCACCTAAAGTTAATTGAATTTTTGAAGATTGGATTGTGAGTGTGTTATCAGGTGGACGCTGAGAGAAAAGAAAGAAAGGAGGAGAGAGAGAGAGAGAGAGGAAGAGGAAGAATATTCAGTGATATCAGATACAAATATTCAGAGTTTGTAAAGAGATGTTTCATTTTCTAATTATTGTTTCACTTCTCTACTGGTTTTAATCTTTCTAACAAAGTTTCTCTCTCTCTCTCTCTCTCTCTCTCTCTCTCTCTCTCTCTCTCTCTCTCCTCTCCTCTCCTCCCTTCTCTCTCTCTCTCTCCTCTCTCTCTCTCTCTCTCTGGTTGAGCGAGCTTGAGATGAATGGCTTCAGACAGTAGAAAGTAGAACACCTGTTTAAAAAAAGGCCTCCAGTTTACTCTGCTGGCTCACGGGCAAGGACAGTGGTATTTGTGTGAGCGGCCATATGTCGTTCTGTTTGTGTGGTTTCCTGTGTGTGTTTGCGGGATGTGAACGTAAAGCGATACGGGTGACTGTGTGTGTGTGTGTGTGTGTATGATTTCCCTTGTGGAAAAATGAAACAAGATCACCGTGTGTGGTGATGAATAAAGCCGACACCAGCCCTAGAGGGTGTGTGTTTGTGTGTGTGTGTGTGTTTTTTTGTGTGTGTGTGTGTGTGTGTTTGTTTGTTCCACATCCTCCAGGCAGTGTGGAGGTCTACAAGGTCACAAACTTCTACCAAGTGTGAAGGTCTGTGTTGGTTTTGTTTTTTTTGGAGAGACTGCCTCTCCCCAATTGTGTGTGTGTGTGTGTGTATGTGTGTGTGTGTGTGTGTGTGTATCCAGTGGGGTTCCTAATTTGTCTACACACACATACTCGGCGAGTTTATGCTGATGATGTTTCATTTTATTTAATTAATACATAAATTAATAGAGTAGATTTAATGACCTGGATTTCAAATGGCAACGCAGGAAGAGGGGAGGCGACGTGACAGTTTCTGTGTGTGTGTGTGTGTGTGTGTGTGTGTGTGTGTGTGTGTGTGTGTGTGTGTGTGTGTGTGTGTGTGTGTGTGTGTGTGTGAGGGATAGAGGACTTTTGTTCACACTCTCGCATGCCCAGGGGTGTGCACGTGTCCGACTGAGTTTTTTCTTAGTGCTGCACATTCGTGTGTGTGTGTGTGTATGTGTGTGATTGGCAGCAGTAATTGGCGTCTGGTTGGTAGCGGAAAACAGTGAATGAATACAGTCATGGAATACTGATACGAGCAGTTCGGACCTTGAATACCAAAACACTTGCACACACACACACACACACACACACACACACACACACACACACACACACACACACACACACACACACACACACACACACACACACACACACAGAGACTGACCTTTAAACCAAACACTCAAACACCCGACAACATAAATAGAGATATATCACATATTGTGTAGACATTTGCTCTTCCCTCTTTTTCTTCCTCATCAGCTCCCAGATAAACTTTTCAGTCTGGACATCACATGATGCTCTCGGACAAATCTGAGCAGGGTTGACGCAGACTGACTCCGAGCTCGCCACCACACCCGCATGCCAAACATTTACGTACAAGTAAACGCTAATACAGGAGGAGGAGGCAGCCCAGAGTTGTTGCATGCAGACTGAAAGTGACAAATGTTTAAATGGATAACTTGCTCTAAAATCGCCTTGGTCAGTGGTCCTGTGCTTCAGACTAGGATGCTGCAGGTACTCCTCGAGTGTCATTTCTGGATGCATCTTGTCTTGTGTAACGTTTCGATGTTTTATTGAAGTCAGGCGACGTGAAATAAAGAGCAAGAAAGTACATATGGAGAAGGTTGAGTGGATTGATGGGTCAATTAAAAACAGGACTTGCAAGTTTAATTTTGAAAGTCTAACCGGATGTTACAAATTAACTGGACTGCAGAGCCCGGCATGTGCAAAAAACTGATGCTAGAGGGGAACCTACCGATGTTGTAGAACGTCGGCCAGACTCAAGACCAAGATCGATTGTTAAAGGCCTCCATCTCAACTGGGAATGGACTGCAGTTTTACTTGGTCTTGTCTCAGCCTTAGACAAACAGACAGACTCTGGATTTTAGTTCAAAACTGTTGGGAATATCACTGAATCGTCTGTGTATTTTATGATTTATTTGTTAAATGTCTGAGGGGAGACATCAGATATATACTGCTTGGTCTTGGTCATGACTTGGTGGTCGGTTTCGTTGATCTCGACTACAGCGTCCTGACGCTGCTTTAGGTCAAATCTCTTGTTGTAAAAGTTGGTGTTTTCCAAAACATTGTCATCATTGTGACGATCAAAAGTCATGAACTTCCATTTCACGCTCTCTCTCTCTCTCTGTTTATTGCCGTATAGTTCGATGCTAAAGAGCACCCAACAGTCAAAGCCAATTGTTAGCTTAGCTACACCGCATAAAGGTTAGATACTGCATTAGCATTTAGATGAGTGAGAGAGAGAGAGTAATTATACCTCGCTCTGTGGTTCACATAAGTGATTGGTTGAGTGTGTGTGTGTGTGTGTGTGTGTGTGTACATGTGATAATGAATTTTCACACATAACTGTCTGTCATTTGTTTACCGGCTGTGGAACAGCGCTCACCGGTGTGCGTGTGTGTGTGTGTGTGTGCGTGTGTGTGTGTGTTGTAGAGAGCATCCATTTGTCAGCTCTTGTCAAGAGCTCCAGATGTCTGCTGACACATGACCAAGTTTCGTCTCATGTGTGACTTTGCACAGGCAAGTGATCCTAAAATCTATCTAGAAAAAAAAAGACAAATCTGAAACAACACATTTGGAAGATCAGAAACGCTGAACTTTTCTCAGGAATCGATATCACTCACACATTCAGATGGTGTCATTCTGCTTTTCAGAAAAGCAAAATAAGCTGCTAAGAAGCTGATAGTCTTTTTGATGTAATGCCTCACACGGAGGAAAACACATTTCCTACAAATGATTAAGCCAAACTTCTCAAATGCATCAGTTTTTAATTTTGTCTTAGTATAAACAGGAAGAACTTCCATTTTCCATTATGCTTATTCTTGTCAGGGTCACACCTAGAGAGGTCCAAGCAGACTGTGGGGGTTTCAAACCAGGGACCTTCTTGTTGTCAAAAACACATCAGTAAAAGTACTAAACGAAACACATGAAATATGTCAAATGGCAAAACTCTCAAACAGAACAAAACCTGGAATCGGATGAAATCATCTTTTGATTTGAAAGCCTGCTGCATTTCCTCTGGGGTGTCGCAGGGTTTCAGTCGGTTCTCAAAAAGTACCGAGACCTGCTGATTTGAGACCGCATGGAGAGATTTAGAGCAGCAACACAAAGTAAAAACATCTGACACTGGAACAAGTGGACTCCCATTTGAAGTTTTCCCTTTCATGCTGCTGCTCTACTTTGACTTTGCATTGTTGCTTGCGGCTTAAAGATAGAACTCAGAGCCTGGACTGAGGTAAAAAATGTTTGATGCCACCACAGAACTAAAGTCACACATTCTTTGAAAAAATAGGCCCTTAAACTTAGCAATACTAGGACACACACACACACACACACACACACAGTTAGTAATAAGTTGCTGTCGATAGCACCTTGCAGCGACACGACATTTGCAATTAGAGGACTCGCTGCCCATTTGTGTTTGTGAGCGTGTCATTCAGAGCGCAGGTTAAAGGTTAATTCTCATTAATACTGACTGATAAACCACACCTGACTTATCGATCGCTCCCTCTCTGCCTCTGCCTCCAAGCTTCTCTGTTTCCATTCGTGTTTTCGCCTATTTGTCCCTTTCTCTTCCTCTCCAGCTCTCTCTCTCTCTCAGGATTATCCCCTCACTTTGTTTTGATCGGTTCTTCTCTAAAGACGAGACAGAAAAAGGAGAGAACGGCAAATTACGAACAAATGGAGAGTGTGATGTAGAGATGGAGCAAAGGACAATAAGAACTGGAGGTTCGGTGCGTGGGATTGACAGAAATGGAATATTACATGCATAACTATGCTTTCATTAATATATAATCATCAGAAAATAAGAATTAGTACGTTTTTGTGACCTTAGAACGAGCCACCGTGGCTCCACCTCCACAGAGTCTGCCATGTGGATCCGCTATGTCTCTACAGTAGCCCAGAACGAAGTCCCTTTCAAATTTTTTGTGTGTTTTGCACCCACCATAGTTTCTCCTGCATGTCGGGAAAGACCCGGGTTACAATTATAGCACTACTGCAGTGCTACACGCCACTAAATCTCACACACCGGTGCTTTAAAGACAGAGATTATGAACCTAAGGCGAGAGAAAATAGAATATAAGCTTATATTGATCGTAATTGAAGAAGAAAAGATAAATAGAGAGGCAAATAAATGAGAACAAAAGAACATATTTGGATGTGTTGTGAATTACAGCTCATAGTTACCGAATTGAAATTATATAAAAAAAGAAATCAGATCAACAGATCGGGACTATTTCAGCCTCCCTTTGTGTTTCACACCAAGCAGCACATGCACAGAATCGGTGTAATTTGGTAACACCCACCTGTGTTCGTACATGATTATAGGTAGGTAGAAAAAAAAAAACCCTCCACCTGATTTCATAGTGGTGTGTGTGTGTGTGTGTGTGTGTGTGT
Organism: Collichthys lucidus; assembly: GCA_004119915.2. Taxonomy (NCBI): domain Eukaryota; kingdom Metazoa; phylum Chordata; class Actinopteri; family Sciaenidae; genus Collichthys; species Collichthys lucidus. The sequence goes on along the minus strand of CM014082.1, from coordinate 28,593,328 downwards.
GTGTGTGTGTGTGTGTGCGTGTGTGTGTGTGTGTGTGCGTGCGTTCATGAGTGCTAAACAGCAAAAAGTGCTCTTTCCATCCAGCGTGCAGGTGGTACTTACAGCTGCATTCCTTTCACTGCTATTGCCGAACTACTTTCATGTGCGGCTCTAACGTGAATGACAGTCGGATGCACCGCTGCGTGTTTGCACCTGACAGTGTGCTGATGGATGACCGCTGGGTGCAGGTGTGTGTGTGTGTGTGTGTGTGTGTGTGTGTGTGTGTGTGTGTGTGTGTGTGTGTGTGTGTGTGTGTGTGTGTGTGTGCAGTTCACAGTTGATGGCTTTAGCAGCCGTAATGGTTGAGCCCAATTATGACGGTAGGGGGTACTCAGGTTTGTGTGTTTGTGTGTGTGTGTATTTTGGTCACATCTTTTGAACTAATTGTTCACACTAAAGCATGTGAAAGCTTTTAAGTCCTGGTCGTGTCAGTGCTTTGTGCTCTAATGTGTAGCTTTATTTAGGTTTCATGCACTGGATTAAAGCCACACTGCATAGAAATGAGTATTTTTGTGATTTAACATCCTAAGTTTTAGTACTACTACTGTCGTAAATATGGACAGGACACGTGTATTTGTTAAAGACAACATTACCATACCTTTCAGTCTCTTCGGCTCTGTCATTACGTGCTGCTGAGCGTGGTTATGCCGGTTCTGGCTCGAGTCCTAAAACCATCCTCTTCCCGGGGGGATCCAACATGCCTGTGGTTTCACCAAAATCAGTGAAATAGTTACATAGTTTGGTTGTGTCCAGCTATTTTTCATTTATTATTTAAAAAAAAACATTTCCTTTGTGGCACGTCCCTCCGGGAGGCGGCCCAGAGGAAGACCCAGGACACGCTGGAGGGACTATGTCTCTCAGCTGGCCTGGGAACGCCTTGGGGTCCCCCTGGGAGAGCTGGTCGAAGTGGCCGGGGAGAGGGAAGTCTGGGCCTTCCTGCTGAAGCTGCTGCTCCGCGACCCGACTAACGGATAAGCAGAAAAAGACGAACATTCCTTTTGTGTTAAAAATTGTGGTTTGCAAGTTAGCAACTTATTGGTCAGCAAGTATCACTTGAGTTCTATTTTCTCGTATTGCCACATTCTCCACACCGGGGCTGCAGAGGGGTCTGGCTGAATCCATTATCACTCTGGTCTAGGCAAGAAGAGACAGACTTGGATGTTGAGCCAGAGAGAAGGTGTTTAATGCTTCAGTCAGTCCCTGCGCTTTTAGAGTCGACAATTCATTCCAAGTGAAATTGGTTTTTCCGTCGAAGGCCAAAGTCTTTGTGGTTTTTGTGAAGTTTTATTGTACATAAAAGTGCAATACATGGAAAGCAAGAGAGATGTGCATGGGCAAGCTTAACTGCCAGTCACAGTGCGTGGGACACAGGAGGGAAAAGATAACGTGTAGAGAGAAAGAAGGAGGGTATAAATAAGTTAGGCAAAGAAACACAAGATGAGAGGGGAAGACGAGTGAAACGAGAGAAGGGCCGATTAGGAAGAAAGGTTGAAAGAGCAACAAGCTGCATTAAAAAGCTGTATTTTTCAAATTTGTGTTGTGATAGTTTCTTCTATTTTTTAATAGGAAACACTGAGATAAACAGTGAAATACAAAGAAAGCACAGGCGAGATAAGCAAAGAAGACAGCCTGAAGTTTTATCTTTGTTTTCTAATGAGCAACAAAACAAGCAAAACTTATTTGACTGACTTCTCGTCGTGAATAACAAGAGGAAAAACAAAAAAAAAGGAAACGAAGGCGAGTGGGTGGAAGGGAAGAAACAATGAGAAAAAAAGACCCTAATTATGACTGTGTGGTAAAAGCAAATTAAGGGGCACTGCAGCAGCAAGACATGACAGTTCAGTGAACAGAAAACCACTTGAAGGTGATGCCGTTAAGCGGAGTCAGTCACGTTAATTGTCCTCTGAGTGCTCCAGGTGTGAGGAGAAGGCTTGTGTGAGAGAGAAATCTGTCTTCACTCGTTGTTTTGTTTAGTGCCTGAGCTCAGGCAAAGGCACGATGACTGGAAGAGTAACAGGCGAGGCTGGAAATCAAGCCATTGTCGGAGTACTGCCATGCTACACCCACCATAGAAAACTGGTCAAGTGTTCAGGAATCATTTGTTTTTAGTGAAGGCTTGAGGTCTTCATGTGTAGGCCAGACCGGGTGCAAATTACATCAGATTTGTATGGGAGCAGGTCCTTGTGTGGCAACATGTCTAATACTAAAATAGATACAAGTGGATTGTTATTAACTCTGGTCAAGAGCTGTGCTAATATTGCTCTTTACCTTCTCTTTGGTTCTGGTTAGGTTTCATGTGAAAATAAAAATGTATTCATACTCATTGTTTGGGTTATTTCCCAATGATCTATTTGGGATTTAACGCCATATTTTGGACTTTGATGACCTCCAATGTTGGTATATTTTAAGTACCACCCAATCCTGGTTGAGTAATTGGATTCCAATGAGCCCCAACAATGAAATCGTCCCATTTGTAGCCTTTGTCCCCATGACCGACACAAAAAACATTAGGTTAACAATTTTTTCTAATAATATTTCTTTGTTATTTTATTTACATTTCCATGCAGTGTTTTTGGTGTATGTAACACGAAGGTTACAGTGATACAAAAAAATCGTAAATATCTTCTACTGCAAATGCACCCGAGTGGAACGATGCTACATGGCTGAACACTGTGAAAAAGACTGAACAGCTGCTTCACATACAGGGCGTACGTTTCATTTGACGGTTAAGCCCCGTCGTGTACTTCAGAGCCAAAAGTAACTTGAAGCTAAATGAGAAGGAAAACCCAGATTGTTAGCCAGACAGAATGCTTTCTACACCATCTTGTCAGCGTGTTAGCATGGTTGGATGCTAAGTAGCTAATGACTGGGAAAACAGCTGCTAGAGGGAAGTCGTGTTAGTCCATAGCCTTGGGAGGTGATAGTTAAATGAGGCTAAAAAATCCACTGACACACCCACACATGCACACACTGATCTATCCTTATTCCAATCCAGTGACCTAAAGCTCTAAAAGTGGACGTGAAGATTCGTGCGTGTGTGTGTGTGTATGTGTATGTGTGTGTGTGTGGGTCTGACTTAGGCTACCTTTGGGGACACATGTTAAACTAACCCCCAGTTAACTGGGGTCGGCCTATCTAACTGGGGACCTAAAGTTCCCAACTTTGGGAAAGTTGATTTTTGGGTCAGTGGTTTGGTCCAGAGTAGGCCTGTGTTAAAAAAATCAATTTTCCAATTCTGAATCGATTTGCATATTAATTCCTTAAGATCGATTCGTACATCCAAAGATCAATTTAATTAAATTAAAATTTTAATCCATTTTCCCCCGGTGAACTTTAACCCCACTAGTCGCGTCATTGAATTGAAACAGGCGTGCACTGTGTTTAAACTACACTACTGCATCTCACACACGCGAGGTGAGTTCAATAGACGTCGGAATGACTATGATGCGTTCATGAACGTGGGAAAAATAGAAATTCCCCGGAAATATAATAAAACTACAGACAAAAGAACACTCAAGGAAAACTCTACAACTACCAACCACTTCTGTATGTTCTCTTGAAATAATAATAATAATCATATGATATAATAATATATATAAAATATAATAATCGAATCGATTCTTGGAATATGAATCGATACCCAGCCCTAGTCCAGAGTTAAAATTAGGGTTATGCAAGTAGCATAGGTATATAATAGAACTAGATAGGGCACTACTGAGCCTTGCTTCCATCTTTGCCCTGTGGCCATGTGAGGTATTGCAATGGAAATGTTCTCTGTAACCAGTTTTCCCCTTCAGCCGTGAATATAAAAGATATTTGTCTAAACCTATTGCCAGGACACCTTGAACTGCAAACTAAACCAACTGTGACTCTCGTCTGAACTCGTGGACATGGGACATAGTGGTTGTGGTTATGGGTTATGGGGTTAAGTATCCAGGAAATCAATTTAAGTCTAAATAATGTCCCCCAAAGTGTGCATGTGTTTGCGTTAGAAACGGCATGGCAGTTTTTCCCACCATCAGTGAAACACACAACTTGATTTCATAGAAGTGGAAGGCTAATTTCCCACATTCAAGTGTTAAACAATCTTAATTGTTCAATTGGTAAACATAATTAAATGTTCATAGCTTAATTGCACCTTGAATTCTTCCACACTTCCACTTAGCCCTCTGATGAGAAGTTGTGTGTATGTAGGTTGCATGTGGCAATGATTATTGAATGAGTGGAATGCTTTGTACATCATCCTCGTACCCTTTTTGAACTCAAATGAAGGACTACTTTTCTAAAGGTTTTAGTTTCTTCTCTCATTGAAGGACAGCACAGAATCTCGGTCTTTAGCATTTTAATCAAATTACAGCTGCCCACTTCTCCCGTTTGTTTAAAAAAAAAAATCTTTCATACTTTTTATATCTAGTTCAAGCATCTTTCTTCAGAGACAAAGCTAATTTTCAGAGATACAGAAGTTGGGACTCCGAGAAATCAGAGACTGAAACAAGGTCATTTTGTTTTTAAAGGTCCTTGTCTCTTTTCCGTTCGATGTGTTTCCATTGGATTGAAAAGTCTTTTTTTCCTATTGCTTTGTGGAAAAGAAAAGAAGAAGAAAAAGAGCAGAATCTAATCAAAATCACTCGTGCAAAACATTTGAAGGCTCTTTTTAAAAGGCGCCCATGTTTGCTTGGATCCGGGTGAGTTGAATGTCGTGTAAGTTGTGTAAGGATCCAGGTTCTGTTGGGTTTAACCCAGCAGGGTCAGTTTTTCCCTTTTACATTAAATATCATGAATTCTCCCTGTGGGGAGATTGAATTGTTGATGCTGCCGTTGAATGCAAGCAAGAAAGTGAACAATGATATGAGCAAAACAACTAAAACAGCCAAGCAATGCTTTACACGCCCGCAGGTTGGGAGTCCCATGAGACTCAATTTGATCAAACTTAAATGATAGAAAAACATAACTGCTGTAGGATTAGATAAAAAGGATAATACCACCAAAGAAGAAAGCAAATAAGAATGGATTATGAGGAGGCGTTGTAGTTTGTGATCTACATCAATGTGGCCCCCTGAACTGCTTGCCAGGTTGCTTTAGGCCAGCAAAGTGAACTGTAATGTTAATGATGCTGAGACGTGGGGAGGAGTCTGACTTAAGGTCACGCATGTATGTAACTGGATATGGATATTTGCAATATGGCCGCCTACTCATTTACATTTAACGTCTGCTTCCTCTTTGTTTCCTAATGAATGTTTTTTCATTGCTTTGAAGAGTCTCAGCCTAATTTTTCGCGACCTATGGGGAAATGCAGTAGCCAAAAGCAATGTTGTTTGTTATGTGGAAATGAGATTGAACCTAAGAACTGGGCTTGTGATGAAAGACAAACATACTGTATCTGTATAATGTCTCTGTTATCTATCTTGTTATGCAGCACGCCGTTGAGCAAAGAGTGTTCTGTAGTGTCTTCGGATTCAGTCTGTCGACCGTCCTTTGCCTCAGTAGCCGATAACAATACCTCTTCCTCTCACTCACCACACATATCGGGATCTCCTGTAGCCAAACTCTGTTTTTTGGAGTGTGCTTCTATAAGGTACTTATGCACAGTCAGCAGTCAGCACGATCCCAGTTTGGAGAAGTGCCATATCTGCGGCGTAATATATGCACAGCTGGGATTAGGCGTAGGAATAACGAAGTTCTTCAGTTGAGACAATGTAGCGCCATGGGAAATGTCTGTCTGATGGCTAAAAGAGTGAGAATATGCTCAGTGTAGCGTACATTTACATGTCAACACTGCTTCCGTTCCAGGGCACGATGACTTCAAAACCTCACCAAACTATCTCTGTTGTGACTTTATCATTATATCACATCGTGTTGGTTTGTGGAAACTTTGGTCCAAAGAGTCGCGGATTAAATTGAATTTCTGAGGTCGAGGCGTGTTTTTGTGGAGCTGAATGAACCGCAGGAGAGAGAGAGAGAGAGAGAGAAGCGGGGGAATAGACAAATGGACAGTTTGAGGAGAGAGTGAAAGTATCCCTCGGCTTTTTACAAGTTAAGGTGATTCTGTAGCACGAACCATTGACCTGACCAGGAGCCGAGCTGTCCTTCAGTGTGTTTGTGTATGTGTGTGTCCATGCATTGGTAGTGAGGCAGGCAGGCAGCGCTGTGACAGGGAGGAGACTGGGAGGATGTATCTGTCAAGGATTCACTGTGGTGTGTGTGTGTGTGTGTGTGTGTGTGTGTGTGTGTGTGTGTGTGTGTGTGTGTGTGTTGACCACTGAAATCTGTCAAAGGGAGACAAGTTGAGGTGAGGAGAGGTCCCTGTGGTGTATGTGTGTGTGTGTTTGTGTGTGAGAGAAAGCTCTTCCTATGCTCATGTGTTTAGACCTGAGTGTGTGAGGCCGTGGCTACTGGGCTGTGTTGAAGCTCCGTTCCACTTGACCACACTGGTCCAGACCAGCTGTCAATCATTTTGGTTCCTGCCCTCACTGGCCCGACCTCTCACTTCCCCCTGCCACACACACACACACACACACACATAAAAACACATACTTAAAACCAAAACTAGCTGCAGCTCAGTATCACACACAACATTTGTTAACCAGCTACAAAATGTTCAATCTATCTTTCTCTTCTGTCAGACAGCAACAGAGAGAAGAGAGAAGAGAGCCCTTCAACTAACAAGTCAGGTCACACACACTGGCTGCAAGTGATTAGCATCTCTGACTGGTCGGCTCATTAATCACAGTCTTCATTCTGGCCCCTGCATTATAGATGAATGCACAGACACACACACACACACACACACAGACTTGTCAATACTATGGCCCCGTCTTGTCTTGTATTTCTCAAAGCTAACTTTAGATCTACAGACCGAAGCAGAAAGACGAGAATGAACTGACACACTGAAGACCGAAACTTCTGTCCTCACAAACACTCTGTGGACGAACGCACCAGTTGGACGGTTGGTTCATTGAACATCTTCTCGAGGGATGAGAGTCTCCTAGCAGGAATCTAACAAGCTACTTCTGAAAGGCGCACAGCTGAAGGCCTGTGGGCATCGTCCCAGTCCGGGCTACCGTCCCAAAAGCGGCATCGTTTGTTTCATCAGCCCTGAAACGACATATGTTTATGTTGAAGTAATCAAACTCTCTGCCGTCCGCTGTCTGTTGGGAGGCAAGTGGTGTGAAGTTCTAGAGTCACGACATCATTAGAGGGAGGAGGCCGGGTGGTTATGAGCCAACAAAACGTCTTTATACTTTAACACACTCAGAGTCAACAATGGTTTCTTTTAACCACGATAAAGATCCCCAACCTCAGTTATTACTCGATATGAACCATGACAACAAAGCTCCCTTCAAAAACTGTTTTAATACAGAACACGATCTTTCTCTAAATATAACTCGTCCTTAACCTTCTGGCAGGGCGATTTGCACACTTATCAACACAATAATAAATAATGCTGTCCTTGTGAGAAGCTTTTATGTGTGTCATTCTGGAGAGCAATCTCTACCTGCTCATTGTTGTCTAATCATCAACTTAGCAGATAAATATATTCATTATTTTGTGTAGAAAATAAAAAGATTTCGCCCATTCCATGCCATTTAAAGACACGATGCGGGCCTGTCTCCTTGAACTTAAATTATATACAATAAATCTACTAGGAATGCACAATATACTGTATATCACAGCAGATAAACTATCTTTTTTTATTATTATTATGTACTGTTCCGATAATTAAATAATTCAATTTTAATTCTTGCGCAAAACGTTTGAGACGTTTGTGTAGTTCTTTTTTCTTTTAAGGACTATAAAAATATAAATGAATATTATATTATAAGAGACAAAACTTTTTGTTCGTCGTGTCAGTTTTCATTTCACAGATATGGAATATTAAATCATCTATCTTCGCTCACTATAGCTTTACTCTCAAGTGTGCATAAACTACGGGTTATGAGCTTATTTTTAAAATGCAATAACATCCAATTATTGATTATTTTATCTGTGTCTCCCATGAGACGCAGGTATCAAATACATTTTGAGGAAAATGCAACGACGACCACATTTTGTTTTTAACAACGTATTGAGGAAATGTTGTAAATTTACAGATCTGGCAAGTCGTAATAATTTCGACAGTAGGCATAAGATCACTCACTGACAATGTTTTTCTTTTGTATTCCAACTAAATAACTAATCTTGCATTATGCTATCTCCTCGTAGTGACTATAGCGTTATTAATATTTAACAAAAATCACAATCTTTCCCAACAAGAGAGTGACACAGCTGTATTCATGGAAACAGTTTTGGAAGATACAGTCATGAAGTCTAGGAGGCAGGGTTGCCCCACAGTGTGTGCACACGATGTGAAACCTGATTCTGAGTGGAAGGTGCCTTTAGGTGCAGGTTGTTTTGTTAGGCCAAGGTCACTGACAGGTTAGCTGGATTTAGAGAGGGGATAAAAAAAATACGTTAGAGTTTAACATTTCAGTCTGAAATAGGCCAATAGTCGACTCTGGGGAGGACACACACAAACACACATGAGACACAGACACATATACACATATAAAATCAGGACAGTGATGAAAGGCAGAGGGGTAAATGTGTGTTGGAGGGTTATGCACCTGTCCAAAGCTATAAATACACAAACACATACACACACACACACACCACAGCCCTTGGGTATGCCTGTCCTTGCTCTCCGCTCGGGACGGAAGGCTGACCTGGTTTCAGCAATATGACCTCAGGTGGTGCAAACACACAGAAACACAAACACACACACTGACATTCGAACAAATAAATGCACCCAAATGACTGCACAGGTAATTGCATTTACATTTATATCCACACACACACACACACACACACACTTGCCTTGTATCGTTGTAGTTTTGCGTTTGTGCAAACAGCTTGAGAACAGGATGCTCGCTTGATTCCGCCAGCAGATTATCTGAATGGAACAACGCTTCACGCATCTGTAAACTCCTGCACACGAACTTGCGACAAAACATTTATTTGCAACGTTTTGTTGCTTCCCTGACAGTGATTCGTCTTCATCAGGAAAGGAAGAAGCATACATTTTTTTTCTATAACTGCTTTGGTCGACTCTGAGGAGAGATAGGTTAATCAATATGTGTGTGTGTGTATGTGTATAAGAGAGTGTGTTAGTGTACCAGTCAGTGGTTCACCAAGATCTAGCTTGCAAATCAATGAGTATGTGTGTGGAGCTAATCTGTTTTTGATGAGAGAGCAGGCCAGGATTAAACCGGTTTAAGACCCAGGTTAGTGTCTGAAACACTGGACTAATGTGAAAAATCATTAGTGCCTGATTAGAAGGATTGATTCACATGTTTAAGGTCTGTGATTTGGTCACCCTATAAAAAACTACACCAATCAGCCATAACATTAAGACCGCTGACAGGTGAAGTCAGTCGGTTATCATGGCACCTGTCAGTGGGTGGGTTATATTAAGCAGCAAGTGAACCTCTCGTCCTCAGGTTGATGTTAGAATTTTAAACTTAAAGACTCTAGCTACTTCAACAAAGGCCAAAGTGCGATTTCTAGACGACTGGGTCCAAGCATCTCCAAGACTGGTGACAGGGTCATGGGTGGCCAAGGTTCATTAATGCACGTGGGGCACAAAGACTGTCCTGTAGTTCGATCTGTTCTAGATTCAACAACAGTCAACATTAATTAGGAATAAATCTGCATCCTGCTCAAACTGTTCATAGAAAGGGGCTCAGGCTGTAGGGATTTGGCTTGAGGATGTCCGGTTCAAATGCACCAAAGCATGGACCAAATTATGGACCGGTAGCTGGAGAGGTGCCAGTTCACTTCCTAGGCACTGTCCAACTCTCCACATGTGCATGTCTTCTAGTCCTATGTGTCTGTGTGGTTGTAAATTAGGACTATGTATGTAAAATTAACTTCTCCTCGGCGGGTCAATGAAGTATCTAGTCAAGCTGCCATCATGCCGGCACTTGAAGACCATAATATTCTCTTAGGTTAACAAGTGGGATGCATTTTTCTAACAGAGTGACTGACTTCCTGTTAGCTAACTGTCAAATCCAATAACCCACATTTGTTCAACTTTTGTTGGCAGACGGTGCATTAAAATTTTAAAATTTAAATTTTTAAGGCGTAAAAAAGGGGTATGCATATGATGAATCATACAGTTCAAGTTGTTTTACAGTTGGCAGACTCGACCCGTAACTTTATGCAAATGAGGAAAAGCCAAAGTGTAACTCGTTGCTTGCACACAAAAAAAACCCAACAGCTTTAGCCTCAACTTAAAAAATGTGCTATCAGACCAGAGGAGAAAAAGTGACTAAGCTAAAGAGCGGCGGTAAACGACCTTCATCTGCTATGTCAGTTACTTTTAAAATGAGGTATAGGCCAAATGGCCCGTCGTATCCGCAACCTAAAGAGTAGCTAAGAGGAGCTTTTAGTGTTCAGGCTAATTTAAATCAAGTATTAAGCCTGCCAGGAGTGCAGTGAGTGAAGGACCACTTCAACCTACACATCCCTGTTATGAATATTTACAGGGATTAAACTGGCTTTTGCTCGAGGGAAAATCATGTAGAGTAGCTGTGCCGTGTGTAAGTGTGTGGCCTTTTCCTGTGTGTGTGTGTTGAGAGAGTCGTCCTGAAACTATTGACTTTAAAGTTTCATCTTGTGTGTGCATATTAGTCTTTCTGTGTGCACGTGGGTAACTTGTTTTAATACTAATTTAAAGCCAGCTGCATTAACGAAAGCCTTTAATACACCCACGTAGTCAGCATTGTCATTCTTGTTTAAATATAAGTGGTGGTGGAAGCTTAAGATATAAAGATCGGACTGACTTACAGTAAGTACTTACCAGTACCATCCAGATTTATGTTCAGTCTATGCTTAAATTTCAGAATTAAATAAAAACTGATTTATAATGCACTCAGAGTCCTGCATGCAAAATAGAAATGTGTTTATCTCAGTTTATCTAAAACTGAAACCATAAACAGTTTCTTCAAAAATGACAACACAATATTTAGAAGGTGACGCAGAGCAACATCCTCATCTTGGCACGAAACATCCAAAAGTCCATTTAATTTTCTTGTACTGAAATTCTCTCCCCAAACAGAGATGTTTGATGAGTCACTGGCAGTGATTCTGTGTGTTCAAATTTCTTTTATTATTTCTCCAATATCCACAAAGAAGCGCAAAAAACTGCAGTTCCTCTAACGTCCACTTGAGGCTGGATCCAGAAGTGAGTCAGTCTCCATAAGTCCCCATGTTCAAATGTCCAACTTCACAGCAGAAATAAACAGCCTGGTACAAAAAACAGTTTTGGTCTCTGTAGCTAATTTTCCCGTTCATGACAACTGTACTGAGGGTGGATTTATATACAACTCACCTGTTCAGATTATATTAAGGCTTAAAATTATGATGTATAAGGATACGATGTCCATGTGTTATACTGTGTATGATATCAACACACGAGTTTATGATCATGGTTTTACAAAGCTTAAAAAAACTTGTTTTATTGGTCAGAAATGGCGTTACTTTCTAACTCAACCACAAACTACTTCCTGTGTTGACGCCTAACAATAGCGCTGGATGTAAACGGTGCAGAGCCGCCCAGTATGAACACATCAGAGAGGTACAGGCATGTAGGCGCGTACAAAGGCTTTGGTTACAGGATGAGCACCGACAATCTGACAAAGTAAATGGAGTGTGTGTATACTAGAGACAGGATAATTGTCTGATAGGGCCTATTTGCGCTGGCAATTAGAGGGATCAGGTGACAGGTATCGCAAAGCATGCTCAAAATGACTAGTGGGCAGGAAAGGGATGAGCAGGATCTGGAAAAAAAAAAGTCTGAAGCGGTTTGTTAAACACAGAGAGTCTGTAGGAGGAAATGTAGGCAGACCAAGATGGAGACCAAAATAAATGTGCTAATATCGACGTTAAAACGTCAAAAAGTCGTTATTTTCAAAATCTCAGGTGGGAAGTTACAAGTTGATGAAGTGGCTGATTAGCTCAGCTCTTTCGTTACCCACCTCTTTTTTTGTCATCACTTCTCTCCCTAATATGTTCAATAAATAATTCCGATAAAACTCTAAAACTGAACTGATGGATGCTTCTGATGCAAAAAAGAAAAAAAAAAGCTTAAAACTCATAAAACTTGTCAGCGCACGATGATTAGCTGCTGTAGAATGCATGTCGGCATTTTCACCGCAGCTCAATTCTGATTACGGCGGGAGAAACAGATCCTCAGGGCTGTAAAATGTGTATGAACATCACACAGACACACACACACACACTGACAGAGAGAGAGAGAGAGAGAGAGAGAGGTGGTGGCAGTAAAAAACACACTCTTCTTCTTCTGCTCTGGGAATTCAGTGGGTGATAAATAAGCACTACTTGCACTTATTCCCATGTGTGTCTGTGTGAGTCTGTTTACACAGACGCAGATGCTTCAAAGCACTACACATGGCACACAAACACACACACACACACACACACACACACACACACACACACACACACACACACACACACACACACACACACACACACACTCAAGCACAAAGACAGATGAATCCCCCTTAAACGCCGCCTCGGTCTATATTATGACCTTTGTGATTCATTCATTTTGTTCAATTAAGCAAGAAACGACCTGGTAGAATAATGTTCCACCATTAAAATATATATTTAAAAAAAGATGTACCACCTGTGCCGTGTGATTAGCATTCGAAATGAAAGAAATAGATTTAGCTTTTTCCATATTTTAGTTTCTGCATATATCAGAGACACATGGACAGCATCGTTTTAGAGAAAACTAAATTTTTGGTTGTAGACAAAAAAAAAGACAAAAATAAAAAACGTGGCTGGCTCAGTGTGGATGTGGCCTAACCCTCACCTCTGCTTTAATGCATTATTCATAATCAATGTACCACTCGTAGTTAGACACAATGCTGGTGTGTGTGTGTGTGTGTGTGTGTGTGTGTGTGTGTGTGTGTGTGTGTGTGTGTGTGTGTGTGTGTGTGCGCGTGCAGAAAGATTCATTCTCAACACCCTCGCCTCGAACGCTCTCACAGCTTTACAACCTTGAGCTGGTCTTCATGTCAGAGTAAAGTATAGCCGCTCCACTCACCATTTTTCTCCCGTATTTTTCTCTCCGCGCCGCTCTCACTCTCTCTCACTGTGATAATTGAACACTGAATTATAAATGCCCATTGATTGGCTGAGCTTACAGCTCAATAATTAAGGAAGATGTAACAAAGAAGAACAGACAGAGAGAGAGAGAGAGAGAGAGGTAGGCAAACATATTAAAACAGACATCATACCATAACGGGCTTCTTTTTTAGAGCTGGATACGAATGCGCAGAGGGCGCTTTCTAACTGAACCGAGAGAGATCATTGATCTTGATGTCGAGGTAGACCTCAAGGTCAGGTAAGCTTCCTTTCAGCTGAGAGAGACAGAGGTAGACAGAGAGGGACAGATGACAAAGAGACGAGAAATAAAGACATCAGTTTGAAAAAGGAGACGATTGGAGAGAGGAGAGGAGTAAAAGACGAAAGCAACACCTGCTTACAACATTTGAATCAATTCAAAATAATAAAAGTCCGGCCCGACGCGTCCTTCAAGCATTCCTGCCAACATTGGTGTAAGGTCTTCTATATGCACTGCATTTGTGTCAAAATATGTGTGTTACCCTGAAACACCACCAGGTCCAACGTTGTTTTGGTCCATCCTGCACACGACTTCAAACCCCACCGGGAGCGTTTCAGAAGCGTTTAGCCCCCCAGACTTTGTTTACTTGCTCATATTTGGTAAATCCCCTGGTTTATGTTCTTCTAAACATTCTTCTACCTGTGTAAATATGCTATGTATTTATTTAGTTTAGCTTTTGACAGTTTGCACGGGGTATTTTATTTTGAAAATCCACTGGATTCTGTCTGCTGTTTCTGTGTGTAGTCTCCTCCGGCTCGAGGTGCTCTGTGTAAATTGACGCGGGCTGCTCGCAGCGTCAAAAATAGAACAGAGGAGCCGAGCGGAGGCCCGCTTCTGGGACACTTCAGAACTGCGGCGGAAACATAGACTAGAACGGCCATGTAACGCATCTGGGAGTTAGTTGCCGACCATATTGTAGTCGAATGGGCCGACAGGTTAAGAATAGAGCTCGCACATCGGTGCACCATTTGCCTGTGGACTATGGTTTGGTTAGGTTTTGGAAAAAGTTGGAGCTCTGGGTGAAAATGAGTATGGGCTCACTGGAGCAAAGGATAAATGCAGTATGAAGGATGAACAAGACTTTCACTCAGTAGACTGGAGTTTGATCCCTGTGTAAAACCTTATCGTAGCTGCATGCATGCCTACATCGCTGTATGTACACACATGTGGCCAATAACAGTGATCCTGATTCAGATTCTGACGAGGAACCCAGCCTTGGATCATGGTACACATCCCCCTTGAAAACAAGCCAATCCGTGCCACTGTGCAAACACAGGTCAGACTTCCTCCGTGCAGGGATCTCGATGCACTGATGTCGGACCAAATATCTGTGAAAGATTAAGGATTAGTAAAATGAGCGTGGAACAGTGGGATAAACAAAATGAGGAGGGGAAATGATCTGAGGAGCGGAGAGAGGAGAAAGATAAGAACGGAGGATCACGTACACTTGAGGAAGAAAAGAGAGAGCGCAGCAGAGAGAAAACAGAGGCAGGAATAGCATAGAGAGATGAGACAAGCAGGAGAGAGATTGCTTGAGGGAAGAAAGGGATGAGGTGAGGAGGGAGAGAAAGAAGAAAGGGTGAGGGCAGGGGTGAGAGAGGCAGGCGGAAAGACAAGAATGAGAGGGAATACATAGAGGCTGGCGAAGTGGGGAGAGCAAAACAAAATGAAAGAAAAGAGAAAGAGAGAGCGGTAGAGGTGAAAGAAGACGAGGGGAAAAGGGAGAAGGAGAGAGAGGTTGAAGTTGACAGGAGAGGAGTGGAAGAAAAGAAGAGGACAGGGAGGGAGATGGTCACCCCTGTAGTTCTGCTGGGAGGAGGTCTGGACCTGCTACCTTTCCTAATGAGCACCACAGAGAGAGCGTGTGTGGAGGTGGATTCAAGTGTGCATGAAAGAGTGTGTGTGTTCGCGTCTGCCTTTGTGTGTGTGTGTGTGTGTGTGCGTGTGTGTGTGTGTGTGTGTGTGTGTGTGTGTGTGTGTGTGTGTGTGTGTATGCGTGGAGGTTCATCCCTACGGCTCTGTGTGTTTTCCTGTAACATCTATGCTTGTGAGGACCAGTTTGAGTCCCAGAATTTGAGAGTTTGGCTGGCGCTGACTCTTTTTCATTCAGCTGTTTGATTTTTTACCGTAACTTGATTACAGCTGGGTTACAGTTTAAACTGGTGCTGCTGGACTACAGGATATTCCAATTCTCACAGCTGCCGTAGCGCTCATGCTACAGAGACACGAAAGAAGCAAAGGTGTACCGAAGACGAGCAGTCCTCCAGGACGACTGAACCTTCACCTGCTTCCTTCCTGTCATCCATGTAACTTAGTCCAGCTAGTTGACCGGTGACAGGTTACTCTATTTTAAAAAAAGGCACTTAGTGTTATGAAACATTTGAAAGCTCTCAGATCGGGTCAAAATGTATCTGAACCTTGCAAACAACGTGACCTGTCGTGATGAACACGAGTTCATTATGTCCAGGAGCCTCAACAGAAATATGGATATAAATTTAGACAGGTTTATTGTATATTGCGGATGAAGGTGAACCGGGATGACGTACCGTAGGGGGGAAGATGGTCGAGGGACGAAGGGGTTAAGGGTTAGAGGAGAAGTCGGGGTCATGGATGGATGGAGTAGATGGACGGATGGCAGGAAGATGGGAGGGAAGCAGGCTCTGATGGGGGAGTCGGCTCTTCATCGCTCTGCGGGATTAGAACCGTAGTCGTTCCTGTGTTTGAATGAAAGAGAGGGGGAGGAAAGAAAGGGGGTTGGGAGTTAGGGATGTGAAGTCAAAGAGGAAGTGAACGGACTTTAGGTGCAGAAATTGGATGAATTTGAGGTGTGGTGTTTGTTCCTGTAAAGCCCTAATTAATTCATTATTATAATAATAATAATATATTATTTATTATTAGTTGAAAGTGGTACTATCTGCAGTAAAACTGATTTTTCTCTCTCTGTCACTCTTTGAATGTGGAATTCGATTTAGCTCTGTGTTTCGCAGAGTGTCAATGAGAGTGTTGAAATTAAACCTCCTCCCCGACGTGTGAGTTTGTGCCAAAGACACGTATGCGTGCCGCTCATCCAGTTCAGTGTTACAGTGAGTGTGTGTGAGAGGTGCGCTTGTTTGACAGTTGTAACGAACAGAGTCGCCTTTGATTTAAATTTGACTGAACAACAAACCTGACAAAAAAGAGAGAGAGAGAGAGATCTGAGAATTTTTTAAGGATGCTCAAAGAGTGGAGGAGTGTGTGTGTGTGTGTGTGTGTGTGTGTGTGTGTGTGTGTGTGTGTGTGTGTGTGTGTGTGTGTGTGTGTGTGTGTGTGTGTAAGGGAGAGGAGAGGAGGTGGAGCTGCTTATTAATGCAGAGCCCTCTGCTCTGACAGCAGTGTAATCCTGAGCGGGATTAGCATGCTAATAGTGACAGGACCTCATCAGGAACTTCACAAAACCTACCCGTGTGTGTGTTTGAGTGTGTGTGTGTGAGTGTGTGTGTGTGTGTGTGTGTGTGTGTGTGTGTGTGTGTGTGTGTGTGCACATGTTAGAGGCAGATAGAGAGACGTCTGAGTTTTAAGAAGGTCTTTTGCGACAAAGGGAGTGTGAGGGTCTGTGTGTGTGTGTGTGTGTGTGTGTGTGTGTGTGTGTGTGTGTGTGTGTGTGTGTGTGTGTGTGTGTGTGTGTGTGTGTGTGTGTTGTGTGTGTGTGTGTGAGTCATGTTGTGACTCAGACCGTCTGTGTCACTTTTAGAAAAGTTTGAAAGTTTCTGACAGTCCAACCACCTTCACATGCGTGACATAAGAGGCTGAGCAGAGCTGTTACCTACAACTGTTCACACAGAGCCAGACGGACTTTACATTACACAGGGTTGAGTATAGAGGAGAGTCAGACCTGGATTAAGTCCAGGGTTAAGGCGTCACATTGGACCCTATCATATGGTTGGTGTATCATGCAACATATGGGGAATACATACACCTCAAGATCTCAAGACATGGTCGTCTGAGGTCACTGTAGAGATAGTGTTAAATCTCATATTGTTATGGGGATGCTTGAGACAGAGCAGATAGTACAGGGTCGTATCACTCTCTAGACACAACAGATAGTTACATAACATAGAAGCCTCTACAGAGTCAGTGAAAAAATAAAACGTATTCGACTGCCGGCCGTGACCACAAATGCCCCAATACAGACATGATTTATACATAGAAACGTAGGAAAATTTGTCTTCTCACTCACATTCGTCTGCTAAAGCTGTCAGCCTTATAGTTTTGGTGTAACACACAAAGATGCGCGAGCAACACCCATCCACAGCCCCATAGACTGCCATGTTAAAAAGGCAGGAACATTTATGGAGGAAAGCAGAAGTAACGTTTCTTTGAATCGTTCTAAATGTCACATTTCTTCACTTTACCAACACAAAATAACTATGTAGACGTTCAGGAAGGGCTCAGGATGCTCCCAGTGATTTCGGTTCAATGATTGGAAATACGGTTTGGCCAGAAATCCTTCCTGTTCGAGGGGTGGTCTCAGCATTTTCTCTCTCTGTCAGCATTTCCAACTGACATTCTAACAGGTGCAGTAACTGCTCTGCTGATTAGGGCCGGCAGTTGGTCCTGGTTGCTTGGCAACCTCAAGCCGGCCTGAAGGAGGAAAGAGGGGAGGGGCTATTTTCAAAATAAGAGTCCCTTCAAAATAAGACTTTGCTCATTGTAGTAAAGACATAGTAATTTCTAACATTTGCAGCTAATACTTTAAAAATGACTATTTGAAGTGTGCTTTTTGAATACAGACCCCCAGCAACAGCCCACGCGTCACTCTCAAAATTTCAGCAGGAATTTCCTAGTTCTACTTTGTCCCTTCCTAAGTTGAAGATAAGCTCAAGCTAAGATTCCTTTAAGATCATTTGCATCTTTAGAGTGGTGACTGCTAAGGGTTAAAAGGAGATGGTTTGGGGTGCAAATTTTTGGTGTAGACAAGAAAATCAGTGTTATTTAAGAATAAAAATGTTGCACATGATTTCTGGATATGTTTTTTTAGTTGAGTTTGAGTTTCATTTCTCTCACTCAGCCTTTTAGACTGGAATGTAAAATAGCTCAATTTCAGCAACATTTCAAGAAACTTCACTCCCATATCTTGGCATTAATATGAACAGCTGCCCGTGTTTGCTTCCCTCACATACTGTAGCAGTTTGGAGGCTCGTGTTTGTGATGTTCAGCACTGCGGAATTTACTCGACTTAGATCTTACATCCACAAAGTTCTTAAAATATTCCTGTGTTCTTAGAAAGGTTCCTTGAAAACATCCTGTGGTTAAAAAGGGGCGACTGAACTGGACTCTTTCCAACTGTTTGCAATGCTTGTTTCAGTTTTATTACAGACGGAGATAACAGGGATAACCTGGCTCTCTTTCTGGGCTTAGCTGTTTTTTTTTACTACACAGAAAACACAGCCAGCCTCCTTCAGTTTCTAACAGGATTAGACTAAGTTCAACTCCTGGGCCAGTCAGCCTGTCTCCCAGGGAAAAGGCCCAGGTCCACTGTGGGGTCAAACTATGTTAGACTGAGACCAGACAGGGTAAACTCGATTTTCAAGCGTGTACCTGTGATTTGTATGTACAATATATATTTAAATGTGGTGTGTGTGTTTGACTTGCGTGTACCACTCCATCTTTTGTCTGCTTCGTCAAATTTTTCTAACTTCTAATTCTGTACAACAGTTCGCTGCGAGCACAAACAGAAGACAGGTGTACGTGAAAGTGTGTGTGAGGGTGAAAGTGCGTGTGTGTGTGTGTGTGTGTGTGTGTGTGTGTGTTTGTGTGTGTGTGTGTGTGTGTGTATAAACCTCATGCATTCCAGTCTCTCCCTTTGTTGTCACCGCTCTGTCCAAACCAATTGATTCAATTGAGTACAGACATACGTACAGACGTAAGTGTGTGTTTTTTGTGTTTGAAGTTCGTGTGTGTGTGTGTGTGTGTGTGTGTGTGTGTGTGTGTGTGTGTGTGTGTGTGTGTGTGTGTGTGTGTGTGTGTGTGTGTGTGAGTGAAAGCGACGTTGTTTTCTGTGCTCTTTCATGCAGAACTAAAGGTTACAAGCAGGTCCCATATTGATTCATGTAGCAGATAATTAAAGTCACAATAGAACCTTCAGGAACACTTCCTCCCCTTTAAGACACACACACACACACACACACACACACACACACACACACACACACACACACTGGAGAGAAGGAGATTTAAGAAAACAATTACAAACAACCTTTATACCGTCCACTCCTTCACTCCCTTTCTCACTCAGTGTCTGTCACTCACTGTCATTCATTCGAAGTCACCAACCTACATCCACCTCTCAGTGTGTTCACTCACTCATTCTCAAAGTCAGAAAAGTCACTCGCTCTCCACTTGTGTGTTGTTCACTTATTCACTGCCCACTCACTCACTCGCTCACTCTTGATTGCAGCGGCCTTAAACATAATTTGTGATACATTTTGTCATCCTGTGTAACGCTGCTTCAATTTAAGATTGGGAAAGAAAAGTAACCGTGATGGTTCGGCTGACTTTGACTTGAGTCATGCAGTCTCTAGTGAATCTGTTAGATTGTGGAGTTTGAGGATAGATTTTGTTTGACTTGGTCATTTAGGAAACGTTTCTGTTCATCCAGGAAAAGATGAAAATCACACCAGAGAAGAATGACTCTAAAGTCCTCTGCACCACCGGCATGTTAGCATTTAAGTGTATACAGGTTGAATCTTGGCTGCCTGCACGCCGAGCCTTTCTTCTTCTCTCTTGTTTTGTCTCCGTTTTCACTTCTTTCACAGTTCTGCTGCAGAAACCTGAGAAAGCTTTCAGGACTCAGAAACTCACACAACCTCTGGCCCTCGTATCTTGGTTGAATTCACAACCTGTTCTCTTTTATAAATTTGATTTAGCACAAATTCGCTGCCTCTATTCTTTCATTTTCCGTCTTTCAGACGTCTGTACAGTCTTCTTCTGACCATGAGGCTCCTCCAAATGCAGAGCGTCACACAAACACACACGACCCGTAACCCCTCTGCTTTCTCTACATTTTATATCACTTGAACTCGTTTTATCGCAGCACTACTAGATGTTTGCTGCATTAATCTGTTTCTCTGTTTAACATTCATCCCCTCGCACTGTCCTCTTACCTCCTACTCTCAGGACATGCAAACACACATACTCGCTGACGCATCCACAAACCTCTCACCTCACGACTTCTGGCTTCTTCAAATCAAGTTTTACTTGTATGAAAAGAACTAACTTCACCTGATACACCAGTCTTTCTCCCGTGTTTTTTTTTTTTTTTGTACAAACACACACTTCCCCAGCTGTGTGTTACACTAACAGACCTCCATCTGCTTTCTCTTATTATCCAAGCTTATTGGGGTGGCAGTAATGCCATTTAGTATTTAGCCAGTGAGTTTGTTTGCCTCAGGGTCGGGGTGTGTGTGTGTGTGTGTGTGTGTGTGTGTGTGTGTGTGTGTGTGTGTGTGTGTGTGCGCGCATGGGGCAGATGGCATATGGTTTTAAATGACTTAATGGGAATATTTAAGGATCCTGGCATGTTAGCTGACAGTGTATTTAATATGAGTTAACTAAGAGACAAGATAGGAACACACACATGCAAATACATACAGTACATGCACGTATTTTAATAGCACCAACATGTAAAGAAAATATTGGTATATTGTTAGATATTCGTGTTTGAAACATAAACAGCTTCATGGTTACATGTAATATTGAAAGAAAAAAATAAATGAAAACATTAACTACAGGCCTGTGAATGCACCTGACTGAAGTAAAATGTGCATTCACTTCTTAGGTGTAGTGTGGAAACATCATCAGATCCATCCATCCATCTATTATCTGTAATCCTCATCAGGGTCATGGTGGGCTTGAGCCCAACCCAGCTGACTTTGGGTGAGAGATGGGTACAACCTGGACAAGTCGCCAGCTCATCACAGGGCGCATTATAAAATCGGACCTCCAAATTATACTGAAAGATGGCTCCAGTTCTGGTGCCTCTTTCCACACGGTCCCTATTGGTTCCTCCCAATCTGGGTCTGACAGCCTCCTCCTTCCAGGTGTCTAGAAGTGTTAAGAAACTCCCCCAGTGCTCCAAGCTCCAAGCCAGGTGCACGGCTAACTGAGCTAATAAGCTAACAGCAGCTACAGGTGTCAGCAGTCAGCAGATATGCTGATGATACGCTGCTTTCTATTAGTTTGGAGTATGGACATTTTGATATATATTTATCTTTGTTTTAGCTGAATGACTACAGCTGTGGATGCACAATGAGAGCAATGTTAATCTGGAGTCAAACTCCTTGCATGTGAACACATCTGAATTCAACAGGTGGCTATTTCTTGCAGATTGCGCATTCAGTTCGCTAAATGTATTTGTTTACTCTCTACCTCTGATACAGAAAGTGTTCAGCTCTGCGCCACACATGAGTGCTCAGAGCAACATGTCCTCGGTCTGCTCCCACACGCATACAAACACCGGAACACGCAGTCACACTCAGGATCAGTCGATGTTATCTAAGTGAGCAGTAAACAGACTCTTTAGAGCCGCTTGCCTCGGGGTGCCTCCCTCTGGTTTGTGACTCTGTGTGTCCTGTCGCACCGTGTTAGCTTTTGGCTTGACATGAAAGGCTCTAATGGCTGCTATCGGTGCCTCGAGGGGATGGAAATCCTAACATGAGAAAGACAGGGGATTCTGCTTAAATAAGTGTTATCATTGGAGGATGTGCTCAGTGGGTATATTCAGGGCATGGAGTTATTTCTTGCTGCACTTTGTTGCATCCGCACATGTGTGAGCGTTCGTGGGTGAGAGCCAGGCTGCTTGCGTAATGCCAGTGTGTGTGTGTGTGTTTATCATGATATAATTCTGACCTATGTTTAAATGTTTGAATGGACCAGATGTGAGCTGAAGCGGAAAAATCAGTTCTGAATGCATGACTACCCAATGAGCTCTGTTATATATATATATTCATAATAACATGAATGTGATGTATGGGTGATTATAATACATTTAAAATTCCAATTATTCTCATGTCAGATATCAGCCGTTGACTTGGAACATAGTCGGGGAAGGAAAGAAGTGATCCTACAGTTTTTAAAGCACACACACTCTTACACACAAATGACTCTGAATCTTCTGCCTGTGGGGAAATTGAAAATATTAAACCACGATTTAAAAACCATCAGTCAAAATGGATATAAAGTGAATTTGGTTTGAGGAATCTCGAAAGGTTATTCATTTTGTGTTTCATCAGCGTGCTCTTACCTTTTGAAATGTGTCTGCCACCTCGTGCGCACACACACACACGCACAAACCATTAACATCCTGTGAAAAGTAATTGCCTTTCTGCTTATTAAGTCTGGTGAAATTTTTTTTTTTTTTTTTGACAGCAAAACAAATTACATCGCATCCGCTGCGACAACAACAAGGAGAAGTTCTTGTAATTTCTCTGTCGGCTATTAATTTGTCGACAATAACTGCCGCTGCTTTTTAATTGAAAAAAGCTAAATTAGGATGAAAAAACTGTCATTCGGATTATTAGATGGAGACTTAGAATGACTCGGTTGAAAAATAATTTTGCGCTGACCGAATGCTTGGAGAGGCTTTTCTGTTGCACAGGTTTGAAGCAGGAAGAAGTAGGAAAGGAGAAATGGTTCAACAAACTCTCACACAGATGAAATATTTAATTGGTTATGGAACTTCTGCAATCAGATTCTCGGCTCCTTTCTTTCTGCTCAAGCGAATTTTTGATTAATTATTCCACTCGGCAGGTGCAAGGTGAAAAGTTCATTCCAGCCGTTCACTTTCCAAAAAAATATAGACAGATCAGGTCATGTTTCAAAAGGGGCTCAAATTCACTGTTTATACATGGTAAAACAAGACCTACATTACTTGAACAAAGGTAAAACATTACTGACACAGCAGCTTGGTCAGTGGTCCTGGACTTTAAACCAGGATACTTTAGGTTCCCCGCTGGGGTCCTCTCAGGGCTCAGCAGTCAAGAAACATTTGACATATTGAACCTTACTATTGCAGTTTTGTTAGATTTAGGTACAAAATCTACTTGGTTAGGTGAAGAAAAGACTGACTTGGGTTACGTAATAACTACGCAAGTGGCAGAAATTACTTTAAAAATGTAACATAAGTTAAAAAGGAGTCAAATGTCAAAACTGATTGATCCTTGATATGTGGACTTACTCTTTTGTACTACACCTGACTTCAATGGCGTATCAAAACATTAAGCTGCACTGGTGCATCCAGAAATTCCGTTAGACGGGAACCTACAGCATCACAATAGCATGAAGCATAACGCCGCTGTCCACACTACCGTATTTGACAACTTAGGAATGAGAATGGGCTGAAGCTGGACCTGCTTGTATTTCTTTAAACTGTTCACAATAGTCTTAAGCTCAGGATGTAGTGATGGTTCCCCTGCAAATGAAAAGGTAACGACTGCAAAACCTTGATGAGGTTTGCACCTTGATTATAGCTCATAATAAAAATGGCCAAAGCATGCAGATAGTGGAAGAAAGGGAGAACTACACGTTAAAACTGCGTGGAAGTGTCAAAACTTGTAGTTCCTCGAATGACCACTTGAGGCTTTTGGCCTCTCCATAGGTCCCCATGTCCCAACTTCACAGCAGAAATAAACATGTTTATAACCTGGTACAAGATGGTGACGGCCAGTGTCCACGTGTCCTTGTTGTTGAACGTAGGTTGCCATTGACTTGCGCCTTTAGTCAAACAAATTATGCTCGTTCTTCACTGTGAAAGGATGTGATGTCACAGGGTAACACAAGAGCAGAGACAGGAAACTGTATATTTATCATAATTCATAGATTCGTGACAGCGTGACCGCACCTTTACCGTTTCAGAGCGACTCAGCAGTGCACGCCTTACAACATCGTTCATTATCGTTCAGAACGTCTCACGCTAATAATCTGAAACAAATGTTCAAGCTGTGTTTTCCATTTACCTGCCAGATGCATTTTGTTGTTCTTCAGGAAACGGATTATTTTCACACCAGCTGATGGGAACTCATCAGATGCGTTTCTTTTTTTCACACCAATTGACAGCTGGACGTGAACATGTTGTTGTTTGACGCTGGAAATGGCAGAGGAACAAAAAAGTGCCGCAGAGAATGAAGAATAAGGGAAACGTGTGCCTTTTTTAAATAACACATCATTTAGATCAGTATCACGTGGGTGGTTGTTCTCTTTCTGCGCCTGTCTGTGTGTGTGTATAGTCATCATATCAATATTTCATCATTTTGGTTACACACATGTTAATTAGCAGAGATGAAGGGATTCTGCTTGTTTGGGTGTCACCCTAATACATGCACGCACACATTACACAGTGACACACATCTGTACGCACAAACCCCTGCATCCCTCCATCTGCATCACACACACACACATACTAATTACCGATCTGTCCAGAGTAGACGTGCAGAATGTTTCTATTATGCAAATGTGCTGACGTGGAACATGTGTGTATGTTATTATGTTTGTGTGTTTGCGTGAATGAGACGCAGAGAGGCGTCGTACTGATTTCCAAAACTAGATCAGGGACATTCAAACACACAAACACACAAACACACACACACATACACAGTCCCGCCTACCGCTGTGAGCCACTTCTCCCTCTCATCCCCCCCGATAGTGGTCTTAAAATTGCAGATCTGATATTGAATATTGATGGCAGATCCCCCACAGCCCCCCTCTGCTGTTTATAACTCCGTTCTAATGAGATCACTTTGATTTTTCTTCGTTTCTAATGAGATCACTGAACAACGAGGGGGCGATAAAGGCTAATTATCTCAGTATTGATTAATTTATAACAGCTATTTTCATATCTGTAAGAAAAATAGTGTTTTTCCAGTTTTCACCCACTGCTGGAGGTTGTTTTTCAAACAGAATACAGAGAGGAGTTTTTTCTTTTTTTAATTTTTTTTAAAATTCTGTTTCTCAGTTGATGCAAGTCTTGCTTGAAGAGGCATAATAAAAACTATACCATACATTTCTTGCATTTTACATTTTAGGGTATGTACTGTATGTGACTGTGGGGATGTCTGGCCAGAGGGTCTTGGAAGGTGCAGTAATGGGAGGCAGACTCCAGAGGCCCAAAGTCGAAGTCCAGGGGATTGATTTATTCTGACTGTTACACCATGTTACACAACTCAAGACAAGATATGGTAAAAAAATGAATATTTACGATTACCGCTTCAAATTTTACTGGTGCTTCAGAATACATTCTGAGACTGTGTGGATTATAGCACCTGTCAATCAAAGCAGCCACGCTCTTAATCCTGCATACCTTTAAGCCTTAATATAATGTGAACAGGTGAGTTGTATATAAATTCACCCTCAGTACAGTTGTCATGAACGGGGAAATTAGCTACAGAGACCAAAACTGTTTTTTGTACCAGGCTGTAAACATGTTTATTTCTGCTGTGAAGTTGGACATTTGAACATGGGGACTTATGGAGACTGACTCACTTCTGGAGCCAGCCTCAAGTGGACGTTTGAGGAAACTGCGTTTCCAAGTTCCAAGATACAGAAACGAGTGACGATGTTGATGTTAAGCAGGTTAATCTTCACCATGGTCACCATCTTAGCTCGCTAGTTAGAACTTGAGTAAGACAAATTAAACATTGAACTTGTTTCAGAATAAATGTGGTGAATTATCCTTCATGATGTTTTGGATTTCTCAGGAATAAGATCCTTCATTTACACCTGCTTTAGCCAGTATGATCTCACAGTAGTAAAGTACGTAGCACTTCAAGTCCCGAGGCTTGGCTTTTGTTGTGATCCACAAGCGTGTCACAAGTGTTTCTTTTTGTTTTGATGAAGTCCGAAGTGACAAATGTCTCTGGAGACGGCAGCAACAGAGAGCCAGATAAAAAAATTAATAAATAAATAAATAAGCATTAAGTGATTTCATGAATAAAGCAATGACGTTCCCCCATTTCAAATGCTTCAAAACAAATTAAAACGGTTGTGTGTCAAAGCATATGTCTAATTAGGGAAGCACAGTTATGTATGTGTGTGTGTGTGTGTGTGTGTGTGTGTGTGTGTGTGTGTGTGTGTGTGTGTGTGTGTGTGTGTGTGTGTGTGTGTGTGTGCGCGCTAGGCTAGCAGAGAAGGCTAATGTGGTGGAAAATGTGTCTCAGCCGGGCCATGAAATAAAGAGACTCTGGGACTTAATCATGTTGACACATGGAGCTTCCTCTTCATCTGCCTCTCTCTCTCTCTCTCTCTCTCTCTCTCTCTCTCTCATCTCTCTCTCATCTCTCTCTCTCTCTCATCCCCATCTCTCTCTCTCTCTCTCTCTCTCTCTCTCATCTCTCTCTCTCTCTCTCTCTCTCTCTCTCTCTCTCTCTCTCTCTCTCTCTCTCTCTCATATGAAGGCATGCTCTCTCTGCCTCTCGTCCTGTTTGTCTTTCTCACTCTCTTTCTCTTTACTCCTCTGATAAACTGTGACAGTGTCTGTCTTCCACTGGCTCTCTCAGTCCACGCTGATTACTTCATTAGTATAATGTCGTTAACAAAACCAGAGCAGCCCATAAAAGCTTCAAAACTATAGAAATTTAAACTTTATTGAAGCGATTAAAGACGTGCTTTAAAAACTTTTGCCACGGCGTAAATACGGAGGTTGTAAAGACTTTAATGATATCAGATTCTTTTTATGGCGTTTGAATTATGTTCATCCCTCTCTATGGTCCTACTCTTGATGCTCGTGGAGTCCGCCACAGACCCACGATGGGGTTGACAGGAAGCGCACGTGCTGGATGAGATGCCTGCATTATGTAACGTGAAAAGAAAAACAAAACAAAAAAAGCAGCTGGTGTGTGGTATTTGGAAGACGATGCGTAGTTGTTGAGTTGCCTTTTCACTTGAAACAATGTGACACAAATAATCCTCTCAGCCCACATTTGCTTTGGCTGCATTTTAAACAGTTTGCTCCGCCGCATCCTCGACAGTAACTTCCATGAGGGGTTTTTCTTCTTCCGTACGTTTGTGAGTTTGAACAGAACTCTGGGACCTGCGTTATTCAAACCAGCTATTAAACACCTGTTGTCAACATCCGTGACCACAGTTGTCAATCAGCACTGAGATATTACGCGGTGAGAGGCGGATGTGGGAGTTGTTTAGAATGAATCTGTATCACTAAGCGGAAGGCTGTTACCGAGCAGCGGCACCTCCTTGTTGAATTGTCCCTTGTGCACCCCCGTAAGTGCTTGCTCAGTGAAAATCTGTAAATTTATGCTCCTTTTTTTTTCTCCCTCTCTCTCTTTCTCTGTTCAGGTGGCTGTACATTCGAGGAGTCATACAGCAGCTGTGGGTACAGCGTGTCTCTAGGAACCAATGGATTTACCTGGGAACAAGTCAACTCCTGGGAAAAACCCACCATGGACCCTGCTCTGCCTACCGGTAGGATGCTACATATTTCTTTCTCTCTCGCTGTTCTACATATTATGTAACCCAGTAAACTTTATTTATGGCACACATTGCTACTCTTATATCAAAGGTGTTGATGGCATTAGTAATTTTAATGTCCGATCCCAACTCCCAACGATCAATCATTCTGTTTTAAAAGACTGATGACGGTCATGTCTTTGAAACAAAGTATCTTTATTTGTGACTAGTTTCATGCCAGAAATCATAAAGCGATTACACGTTGCACCTTTTTCTGTGGCACCATTACACTCATGTCAAGTCACAAACATTACGTTTTTTTGGCGGTAGGACAGAAAGTTTTTAAAAATACCACAGCAGTCTTTCCGCATTAGGAGAAGGTCGCCGTGTTAAATTCTCTTTGTATCTCCGTCTCTGTCCGTCCATCACAGTTGGCAGACTGATATAACTCGGTAGACAGCTCGCGACGTGACCCCAGCTGGGTCTCTCCCACTCGCCTGTCAAACGCCAAATGGCAATCAGATGGCCCGTCTATCTGTCTTAGTCTCTCACACGCTTCTGCCCTTTTGCTCTCTCTCTCTCTCTGGGTCTGTTGCCGGTTGCTTCATGGTGTGGGCTGATGGAGCTAACAGCGAACTAGCTCACTACTAACAATCGTTTTCTGAATATTACATAAAAAATCTCTGATCTCACCACAGCTAAGCGCTCTGTCTTTCTGATTCCTCCCTCTCTCTCTCTGTCTAACCGTTCATTGAATCAATCTCATTTAGCAGAAAATGAACCTGTAGCCCTCCCCTCTCCCCTCTCACTCTATCGTATATTATCTCAGTCGTGTCAATTATTGCTCTCGTATATCATCGTCTCTCCCCTCTCCCTCTCATCCCATCATTGTCTCTGACATGCCAGGAGTGGTGGAGAGAGACATCTGTCAGCCGCAGCCTCCGCTCACCAGACCAAGATCCTGTACTGATCATCTGATACGATCGAACGAGCACGAGCGCCGTGCCAGTCTGTCTCTCTCTCTCTCTCAGCATATATATATGTCTCGTGTCGGTTATCTGCCTCGTCTATCGTTGCGAGTGCTGGTTGTCAGGGGCAATAGCCATCACGGCCTATAAGACCTTCTCATCATGGACAACTTATCGACTGTACACTGCCACTGACAGCCGCGGATCTGATAAGGCTGGACAAGAACAAATTGTCTGTCAGTGTCTTTGTCTGTCTCTCGCGTTTAGTCATTTCTTTCCCTGCGGTGTTAAGTCTGCTGATGGTTTAAAGTATCAGCACCATGCTGTGTTAATACATTACTGTCAGAAGAGTATTTATATTCATATACTGTATATTATATAAGAAAGGACGATGTTTTGTACACAGACGGCACCTGACTAAGAGGCAGTCTGCACTTCAAATCCTTCTTTTTTAAGTCTTATGAGTTATAGCGCATGGACATCTATGCAAAACCCCAAATGATATATATGATATCGGACAGCAAGCATCATTAAATTCAATAAATTCAGTCAATCGCTGCATCTTAAAATACTCTGCAGTGTGTCTTTTCACTGATGAGCCTACAAAAGCTTTTTTGGATCGTCTTAACCTGCAGTCATCTGGTTACATCATAATAACAGCCTTTGATTATGCCATCCCTGTTGGCTCAAAAAAAAGAAGAAGTTTATATGCCTTCTTTCAGCAGACTGCTAGATTAAAGCAGCTTCAGTCGAGGTGCTTTTAGCAGGTGCTGATCAGACTCGTATGTCTGGGGTTTTCAGAAATGTTATATTCATTGACCCAGTTGCCATTGATCTAGCCATTAAGTCATGGAGAAAACAAGGACACCAGAAAAGGAAAAAAAAAAACTGGCATGGAGAGATGATCGCCTTTGATTTATCAGATGATATTTCTCTTTAATGTCTGAAATGGTCGTGGACTCCTGGACTCACTGTGGATCTATAAAGAGGACTGGATACAGCGCTGGAGACGCTGCTCAGTGATTTCTGGGCGCAAAATTACCCAGATCTTCGGCTTATTGCCCCTGCACATTCAGGGGCCCACAGAGCAACTATATTCTGCCGGCCAAGCCGCCTAACAGATCAGATTTAGATGTGATGCTCAAAAAAATGTATTCCTTGTTTTACAGCGGCTTCTTTCACAATGGGGAAACGTCTTTAGGGATCTCTGTGAGTCATGTGAAAGACGCCATTGTTGGTTATTACACAGTTTGTCCACGATGTCGGAGAAGCTTCAAAACCCGACGCTCTTCCTCTGGGATTGGTATTGCCGCTGAGCACTAAGCTGTGTCGCGAGAAACCGTCCAGTCAAGTAGATGGTCTGACTGTCTGAACTGAAGCTTTGAAACTGAAATCCATAATAAAAACACTCTGGACCTCCCATGTACGTTTATTCAAAGCTCTCTAACATTTGAAACATTTGCCTCCACAGCATGTATACATGCATGTAGGGGCAAATAAGCTTATACTTTTATCTCTTCCCTTCCATTATCGTCACAGTTATCATATAATCCTCTTTTCTCGCCTCACCTCCACAATATTGACGTGGTTGATACGGTTGTCATAGAGCGTAACCCACACTCGACAGCTTGTAGATCTGACAAGATTGGATTGGCACCATCGCTCTTCTCCGTCTCTCTCTCTTCACCTCAATTTAGACACCGTTGTCATATAGTCCATAGTCCTGACAGTTTGTAGATCTCGGGGTTGAGGCATGATTGAATTGGAATGAGCGCGTTGTTAACTTCTTCATCTCTTCCATTGACGTGGAACGATATAATCTTCACCCATCACAATTTATAGATGTAACAAGATTGGACGGGCATGAGTATTTTTTATATTTTTTATTATATACCTCTCATCACCCGCTTATAGGCATAATAATCTCAGCCTGTATTCTTGAGAGTTCATAAATTGGATGGCAAAGCTTGTTGTAACGCACACACATCACAAAATAATAACACCCACACATGCAAACTGACCCCAGAGAATATAGAGGAAATGAAATAAGCTGCACGTTCCTGTAATGTAAATGTTTTTTATCATGTCGATACTTCACATGTTTCCTGTATTGCAGTCTAAAGGTCACGTATGTGAACACAAAGAGCTGGAAATGGTAAAAATGG
This sequence comes from Collichthys lucidus, assembly GCA_004119915.2. NCBI lineage: Eukaryota > Metazoa > Chordata > Actinopteri > Sciaenidae > Collichthys > Collichthys lucidus. The sequence goes on along the minus strand of CM014082.1, from coordinate 28,562,531 downwards.
AATATGTTAAGAGCCTCTTACTATCTAGATATTGGTTTTTGATGTGGTTATATACAGTTGCTGACCATGACTGGCACACACTCATAAATACACACCTCTGGTATTCAGAGCTCTGGCTAGCATTTTTCAAATAACAATAAAGAGGAGTTAAAAAAAAAATGCCACCGCAGTAAATTTACTTCACTGTTCCGCAAAACCTGCAAATCGTCAAAAGAAAAGATGCTTTTTGGCTTTCGCTATACTCCCAACACAGACACACACACACACACATATATATATAATATATACAGACCTCTTATTACCTTCAAACCCCAGGCTGAGCGAGACAAACTCACACAAGCAGCAAACATCAAACATCTAAGCCAGACAATGTTTTCAGCACCCATCAACAAGGCAACAATCTGAAATGTGAAAAATGATCAGAGAGAGAGAGAGGTGGAAAGTAAAAGTGAGGACAGGGGAGAGTAAAGACACAGAGAGAAAGAAAGCTGGAGGATGATTGAGAGAAAATTATTAATAAACTGAGAAAAATCAGTTTTCTTGAGCATCACAAGAAAGCCTAATCAAAGAAAAGCGTGTCTGTGAACTGATGTGTGTGTATGTACAGGGCTCCACTTGTCACATGTATGCTGTGCGACACACAGAAAACAAAACCCAAACTATTTATGGTCAGTTACAGGAAGTTTGGCATTTTCTTTCATTAGAAAAGCAAAAACTGCAAAGTGAAAGTGGGATAACGCTTGTGACAAGAGGCACACGAAGACTGAGGGACTATATTGGCAGTAGAATACAAAGAAAGACTTCAGAGAGCCATGTAAATGGAAAAAAAGACACAAAAGAGAGTGACAAAGGCAGATGGATACAAAGATAGATGATGGAGACAGAAACTTTGAAAGCAAAAGGAGGCGAGAACAGAGACAAACTCTCAGACCGACACAAAGGCAGAAAGAGTTTTCCTTAAAGACTTTTTTTGTTACCAGCTTATCCATTCGAAAAAAAGCAATTTCAAGGACGGACAGCTTGGGAATGCGTAACATCACTTGGGGAGCGTCATTAAATGTAAAGCCATACTAAGTTTCTGTGACCTGTAGGTGGCAGAGAAAGAGAACAGACGTACACATCGATGAAGTTGTTTTTTTTTTGTACATTCACTGACTAGCTGGCTTGTCTTATTCACTAGACGCCCATTGACTTCAGGTATCTGGATACAGTACATCAGAGGATCTGAAACGCATTTCTACATGACTCCTGGAAACAGTTTACCATGGTTTTAAATGGGGATTGTTGCGAGATGTGAGGCTAAGCTTTGCAGTCCAAAAAAAAAAAAACTGATCTAAGGAGGAATGTTGGAACAGGGATCTAAAGCCAACAGCACAGTACAAGAAGAAGATATACTTTATTAATCATCAACGGGGACATTTTTTTTTCACTAAGTTTTTGCATTTTTAACCCCAAACACACATACAGTACAAGTACAAGGCTCATAGACATGCAAATGTGGAAAGAGAGATGGTGGAGTGATGGGCAGCCAGCCAGACGGGCGCCCTGCGAGCAGTTGGGGGGGTTCGGTGCCTTGCTCAAGGCAGGTGAGCTGGCACCTCTCCAGGTACCAGTCCACTCTCCATATTTTGGGTCCATGCTGGACTTAAACCGGCCACCCTCCGGTTCCCAAGCCAAGTTTCTAGGAAAGAAACAAAAACCACTTAACTATGGACATCATGTCCATTTTTTAACATCTTTGTTTGTTTCACTTAAAAAACACAATTTAAAGAGGGGGAAAGAAGACTTCGAGTTTTAATACGAAGCGATGTTTGAAACAAGCGGTATTAAAGAACATGAAGCAGCAGGTAGCAGCTAGCGGTGCTGCTAAAGCTAAAGCAACACAGAGTGTGGATGATTGACACCTGTCAGAGTCAGGAGAATCTATTAGTACCGCCCACATTCACCTTTGACCCACCAATGACGATCCAGAATGAAGTAAACCCAAAGGTGGTATAATGCAGCAAAAGGTCTCACTTCACTGTCAAAGCCTCTTTGTCTTTATGTAACAACCAGGAGCTTCGTGACTGATTCAAACTAAAGCAGAGACATTAGCAGGAGACTTTAGCAGCGTTTCTTCACGCTTGAATAAAACTTTTGACACGAAACAGCAAAGATCATTTATACTGTATCGTTTTGTGGATTTTGTTGCTACTCTTTGGGGGCTAGCTCGCCGAGTTTTCATCGCACAGTGATGAGACATATCTTTGTAAGATATATTTTTATTTTTTCCCCCGCCGCGACTGATTATCATAAAGCCCCCCTAAATGTCGAATGGTAATTCTATTTCCAGTGTTAAATATAAGTAATTTTCACATGCATTGATAAAATGCCACAAGGGATGGAAGAAGGGATGACCATTTTATAAGGGGGATGATTTTGACAATTTTTTCCGCCAGGGGGGATGCCACCCCCCCCATCCCCCCTCAACTCGAGTATTGCTTACTTCCCATGTCTCTGAATTAAGAGGTTAAACAGTGCAGCAGGAGAATTTTTCATGTTTTATTGCATTTAGCAGGCAGGTTGAATTGTCCTTGTTCATGTGTATGGCAAAAAAACAACAACAGGATTTTCATAACTCTCTTATTCATATTCTTCAATTGCAACATCATTAAATGGATGGCAGCCATTCTAACTGATGGCAGTCTTATAATTCTAGCTAACTAGAAGCAAACGTGCTTTCTTTGCATTATCGTAGCTAGTTAGTAAAACTGGTGGAAGACATAACGTATTCATTAAAGGGCATTTTGAGTTTGTAGAGCTGCTTGTTTGTGGCTTTATCTCTTTTGGTTTAGCCCAGAATCAATAGTACATCAATTAACGACGCATCTAGTTTCGTGATAACTGATTTATTATTATTATTATTAAACGCAAAGAGATGGAGAGATAGAAGGACTCAGACGGGAAAGGACAGAGTCTTAATTCTCTCACAGAGACTCAGTAATCACTGAGGTCATCGCTTAGAAAAACCTGTCAGACTCTTTGCATGTGTGTGTTTACTTTCTACTTTCTCCAGTTTTTCTTCCCTCTGGTTCTCCATCATATATTTATTTGGCTGATATTGTCTTTGTGAAAGTTTTATTTCTGTATTATGGTAAGAGGCGGCATTCAGAATTAAGTATAACCCCACCTCTGCAAAACGGCACCAGAATAGCAGCTGTATGCCTCCATGTTATTTATTTATTTCCAGTCGGGGGGGTGACATAAACATGTTTATTCGTGGTTTGATCAGTGACAGACAATCTCTGTCTAGCCTTTCCGCAAAATTAGACGGAGTAGATGAAGATTTAATGATCCCTGAAGGGAAATTGGGCTGTTGCAGCTGGTGTGACAAAAAAAAAAACGATAAGAAGAGAAGAAAAGAGTGTTGGAGATAATAAAGAGAGTAATTACTGTAAGATGAGAAGAAAACACTGTCTTAAAAACACCAGATAAAGATGAAAAGCTCTCCACTGACAGCTTCACGATTTATGAGTGTCTGATACCTGATATCAATCACTGTTCGCTTCACACATGGACACACACTGTGCCAAGATCACCCAGACCTCTTTTTGCACAGTGTGTTACGGCACACGGTACGTGAAGTTTTTAAACCATGTGCACACTGCACAGGTGTGTTATTCCGGCTGATTAAACCTCTGCTCCAGCTGAACTTACGCAGAGCTTTCCTGATAATTACGTGTCACCAGAACTCATCGGATGAATAACAAACGAACAAAGACGTAAATTGTCCTGCCAGCAGCGAGGTAGAAGGTCAGTCGCGCCCACGCCACTCCTGCGAAGAGGTCTAGTTAGGTAAATGTGAGAACACCTGTGGACCCTGGGTGTGTGAGGGCTGGAAATGTCTTCAAACACACGTATGGATGATTAGATTGACTCTGATGGGTGTGATATGGTCAGTGGCCTTCTTCAGACGCCGTGCTCCTCTAGCGTCAACTTGTTGTCAGTGATGAATTCTAACACGGGACTCACACAGGAGGCGGATCGGCAGCGGAATGGTAGTGCCGCGGTCCTTTGCCCGGCGTCAACTCACACCGGACGCTTTTCAGCCGCGGAACGGCAGCGGAGCGAGCCGGCCGTTTTCACGCGAGATCACGCGAGAATCCTGGACGTAAGCGAGGTCCCGCGACAAACAGTGTATAAAGAAAACAACAACAACTAACAGCTGACTTTGCTTCTCCGACGTGGAGGAGATTATAAAAAGCATCTGTTGTGTCATAAATGATTGTGTGTTGTTCCACTTCAACAATCAGTCTCTCATCGTCCCTGTTGAGACCCTTTGATCGATCTTTGATCACCTGGTGCCACCGGTCATGACGTAACGTTGATGTGAAGTTGTAAAAAGCTACATGAACTGCGTATTGTGTTTTATTTTGAAAGGGGGCGGAAGTTTATTATGTTAATTCAAGGCCGGGTTTCCTGTCTGGTGCGCAGTGCTCTGTTGAAATTCACGAGGTTCAGCCGCAGCTCGCGGTACCGTGCCACTTCCGTTCCGCGTCCTGTGTGAGTTGGCCTTAAGCTTAGCTGCCGTTGATGGTCCAATCTGCATAAACAGACATCTGTGTCTCCAGACTAGAATATAATGACAATAACACCTCCATGGGTAAAGACATTCTCTTTGACTAATTCTGGGCGTCTAGTATTTGTGGTGTTATCTTGGGGTTTAAAGTCGATCCACCAGGATGAATTGGGCAGAATGTGAGACCGACTCAGGCACTTCTGATGAACTTTGAGAGTGTCTCTAATTCTCCTTGGGCCAAGCGTCAATAAATAATACAGCATAAGACATCAGAGGCTCCTGAACACTTTCTTCCCTCCTGACCTCACCATTGACCTTTGACTTCAGCAATTTCTCAGTATGGAGATCAGGGGCGCAAACATCATGCCCACCTAGTAGAGACTAAGTGTAGCATTTCATATCAGGTGTAGATTTGAATGCTTCTTTGTAATTGTCTTTGGTTATAAGCAACTTCTAGTTGGACTTTCGAAATAAGGTGTCTTGTATACCATTTCATAGTTTGTGGGTTTTAACGATTGCAGAGCTGTCGGATTTAAGCATAAAATCCACTTGTTAGGGATTAGAATAAGTACATAAGTTAGTTACATTGTATAAGTGACATAAGTTGCTGGATAACTTAAAAAGAAGCCATGCTTTAGCGTCATCATTTGAAGCCCTGACCTTATTCGATGACTTGAGAGAGATCTGGCTGCTTCCAGAGGGTTGGACCTGCGCAAACTGCTCTGATCCTGTAGAACTTCAATGATTTCTTTATTATGGCCGCCATGGTCAGATGATCAGACATGATCAGTCTCTGCATCTCTGCCTCCATCTACAGATGTCACAGTCAATCGCCTGAGGCCGTTTCAGTCCTCTCACATATCATCCTTTCTCTCTCTCTCCGAGCCGTTTTACGCTTTTCTGTTTGCGAGTGTGTGTATTTCAGATCAGACAGTCTTTATTGAGTCTTTTCTTTCCCGAGTTTTACTTTCCTCTGTCACTTTTTTCTTGTGCACAAAATCCCCACCACACCTTCTCCTTCAGCATTTTGCAGGCCTGTGAAGGAGCTTGACAGCCAAATGAAATATATACTGTGTTTTTCTCCTCCTAGAGGTTTTTAGTTGGTTTTGAAGCTAGAGCGAAAGATAGCCAGAGATGCAGTTAACAATCCCAGAGGTGTGTGTGTGTGTGTGTGTGTGTGTGTGTGTGTGTGTGTGTGTGTTTGTGGGAGCTCTGCCACTTGCAGCATTGATGTTTGCACTGACTGACAATACAGGACCCAAACCATGTTGAAGAAAGCCTTAGAGCTCAGCCTGTCTATGCTTTTTCTTCATGTTTCTCTCTCTCTCTCTCTCTCTCTCTCCCTCTCCCTCTCCCTCTCTCTCTCTCTCTCTCTCTCTCTCTCTCTCTCTCTTCACACTCCAGACTTTCATTCCTCCTGAGGCGTCTTTGTCCTAAATTTGCCTCTCAGTTTCCATCGATGTTATTTTTTTTGATTTGACAGCTTGACAGTAAAACATGTTTGAACTGCAGTGAACGTCTCACGTTGTATTTTGACATCTCTCTCCTGTGTCTTTCTCCTGTGTGTGTGTGTGTGTGCGTGTGTGTGTGTGTGTGCTCGTCAGCGCTGCTTCTTATTTTCCCTTCGAGTGGCTGAAAACAAATCAGCACTAATCAGAGAGCGCCTCACCATTCAGTTGTGACACATATTTAACACACACATATACACTTTGTAACCAACTCAAGCATACAGTACACACACACTCTCTCTCTCTTTCACACACACACACACACACACACACACACACACACACACACACACACACACACACACACACACGCAATCATGCCTAGTTTGAAGCTGCCATCAGTAATAGACTTCTGAATTATAGCATGTCACAGCCGGATAGCATTAATCGTGTGTGTGTGTGTGTGTGTGTGTGTGTGTGTGTGTGAAGTGGCTGCTGATGGGGACAGAGGTTAAATATCCCGTCCTCTTTTTTTGGTCGCTGGTGGTGATTCGAGGGCCCTTGTCGAGGCCGACTTGATTGCATTTGTGATTTGTGGGCGGGCGGGGAAGCGGCGAGGGTTGAGTTGAAGAGATGACAAATGGTGCAAAGCGATAATAACGTTTGACAGAATGACAGACAGCCGCTGTGTAAATACCTACATGCAGTGTTAACGGCGAGAAAGCTGCGGCTGCTTCTAGCTTTTTGGATTAGAGTGTAACGAAGAAGCGGCTGCTCTGCTGTTCCGCTGACAGACAGAAACGAGCGTCCGTCTTTGAGAAGACTCCAACATGTTATCCGCAGAATGCAGAATAGAGTTTGTTTACGGTGAGGAAAGCTTTCTGATTTAATTTGCAGTCGGCTGGAAAGGGATCAAGTCTGTTAAGGCAAAAGATGAATAAATTAAAAGTTCCATATCATCTTGAAGCGAATGTGTTTTTGTACAAACGCTGCAAGCTAAATGTGGGTGTGCCAAGCGGTCCGATTCATGACGAGCCCGATATTTAAATGCTTTATTAAGAAAGCAGCAGCCCTAAGCAATGTAAGTTTAACAGGAATAATGAAATATCAATGCGGTCTGCATCCGGTGCTTCTTTGTTCATGTGAGAAAAGGGTGAGTTAGAATGAGAGAAAGAAAACAAGCTTTTTATTTGACAGATACAGCTGAAGAGTGACAAGAATATGGGGGGAGAGAGACAGGGGAATGACATGTGGGAAGGAGCCACAGGTCGGATTCGAACCCTGGGCTGCCATGGCAAGGACTGAGCCTTCGCACATGGGGCGGCTGCTCCACCAACTGAGCTAAACGCCGCCCCAAGATGGAGGAACTTTAACATTATGTTGATAGAGACTGAGTCATATTCGAATTCATATTTGAAGTCATATGGCACAAAAATATGTTGTCCGCACCCAAAGAGAGCCTTACATATTTAAATTCAGACGTCATGAGTAGCAAGAATAAAGTGCAATCCAGAATTATGTTAGGGTTTCAAATATTTGGACATTTTGCTAAAGCAGTGTTGATTTACTCACAACGTAGAAGTATGGAAGCCCTTAGAGGAAAGTTTTTAAAATTAAAACTTCTACTTTTAGGATAAGCGAGGGTGATTTTGAACCGTGGCTCCCTTTTTGAACATGGTTCTGAGAGCTGTATGGAGCTGCCAGTCTCCTTCAGAATTGAGCCGTTCTAACAGAGTTATACATCCAGGGAGAGAGTGTGAGATGAAGATAGATGGATTACCGGAGTGGTAAAGTCCCTTTGTACCTTCGACTGGAGCAGATAGAGCTGTCAGTGACAGACGCAGCAGGAGATAAGAGGAACGGGATGAAGGGAGAGGAAAAGGATGGCAGGATGAGTCGGGGACAAAGGGGAGAGGATGAATGGATAGTTACATACAGCAGAGGAAGAAGGTATGCCATGGTAATGGGATTATTTGACACCAGACAGGAATATCACAGGAATATTTTGAGGAATTTTCAAAGATGCTTCCCAAAACAAAGGAAATCAGACATTTTCCAGTATGTTTTTAACCTCTCGTATTTTTGGAAAATATGGTTTAAAGGTCCAGTATGTAGGATTAAGTAGCATCTGGCATGAGGTTGCAGACTTCGGTACACAAAACCCTTTGCACCCTCAAGGTGTGTGTGGATTAGGTTGAAAAGGGTGCATCGTCCACACCTCTTTTTGGTCTGTAGGTAAATTGGAGCAGGTCCAATTTGTCCTGGACACGTGTCAAAAGTTCCTTCACGATCTTCTCAAAGGACTATATAATAAGCGTGGGAACAATGTGGAGATTAGGAGACATAGAAAATAAAAAATGAAATGTCAGTATACGGCCTCCAATGCCGCCGGGGCCGGGACTTTTCCTATCCTTTATACCTCTGAAGAGTGTCAGGATCAACTCTGCTCTGCCCAGGGACAACTCTACTAACTACTACTAACTGACAGCTCCTCACTGGAATCATGGATGTTTATCATGAATATGATTATAAAAAGTGTTAAGTTCGTTGGAGAGGACGAGGTTTGGCATGCTATTGAGAAAAACTGGACATTTCTTGGACCGCATCCCCATCATGGCTTTCATGCAGGCCGTGAACTGCCTGTGCTCAGCATCTGGTCCGCTTTGTCCTTGTAGCGTATAATGTCCTTCTAGATCTCACTAAATCTGACGCGCTGGACCTTTAATACACTGCTTCTGCTTCTTGATGCTCACTTCCATTATAGCACATCTTCTATCACTGCTGACAGGATGGGAGTTGCTCCGTAAGACTGGACGTGACTTTTCTGATGTTTGCTCTCGCTGTGATTGTCTTTTTATAACCTGGTTCCTCTTCAGTACCTCCCTTTATGGACGCTATAATTTCTTTCTTTGGTTCATACATCCTCATAGAGACAATCAGACTGGCTCTAGATGTGAAGCCTGAAAACAACTTGTTTGTGTTTTCAGTCTGGACAGGTTGTAGCCATTCACGAACATTATGATGAAGAAATGCTGCACACTCCAACAGGCTGATAAATTGAAATTGCTCTCTGAAGGCAACATATAAACTCGGGTATGACTCTGGAATTTATTATTTATATACTGTAGCCTGTTTGAGTGTAATTTACCGGTGGTAAAAGTCCAAACAGACCATTAATAATATTAATATCAATAGACCTGCTGCGCCTGTGTGTGTGTTTTCTCATTTTTCTCATTTCAGACTCTGTCCTCTTCACACACAAACACAAACATAATATGCATGAGCGTGTGTGTGAGTCTATCTGTGTTGTTTTTCCAAAGAGAACCAAGCAAACAGCAGATTGAATGAATAACGCACCACACAACACACTCACACGATTTATCAGGGGGAGCAATAAATGCCCATTTTTAAGACCAAGCCACCATATAAAAGCCTTGGATCACAGACGTAATGGGTCCCTGTAGGCCAGTGATAACTCTCTCTGTTTATATGTGAGTGTGTGTGAAAGAGAGAGGGGGAGAGACTGAATAGGACTAACACTGAGAGAAAGGCAATAATGTCTGAAAATGACAGACAACCTGGAAGAAAAAAGGGGGGTTGATGACCACAAGGAGAGAGAAAGAAGCACAAAGACATCACCGACAGCCGACACTTTCATTTTCCATCTCTGCCAGCTCCATCTAATCTGAGCCCCTGATGCGTTTCTTTCTTCATTTGCAGTTAGTGGTTAGATTATATATCCTACACCCAGCTGTGGGCTCTATATTACTCTGTGTGTGTGTGTGTGTGTGTGTGCGTCGAATGTGTTTTTGACGCCACTGATGGCGCGTGTTTGTGTGTCCCTACCTGCTTGTGTTTCTTTACAACGCCACGTTTCCACAGAAAGTATCTGGAAAATTCTCCTTCAGTCTGCCGCAGCCTAAAGAGCCGCGAACATTAGCTGCTGTTGTGTACTCATAAATAATCAAAAAGGCCTGAATGTAAATTTTGTGACTGCAGGTGCTTTTAAATTTTTTAAAGAAAAACTCTTGAATAAGGAAGACTGGATTCAAAGTAGGGCTGCCACAAACAATTATTTTGATAGTCGACTAATCACCGATTATTTTTTCGATTAGTCGATTAATCGGATCATACGTAAATTGACTGTCCCGGAAAGGGGCGAGGGGAGTTGAAATCCCCCCCGGCAGACTGTGCGGAAGTTGCGGAAAAATCGCAGTGATTGGTTAAAATTGCAACACCGCCCTGAATTCACGGGGATTCACTGAAGTTGCGTTGAAGTTGCAAATCGCAACATTGTGAATTCCTGGAGGGTCTGTGTTATGGTATCATTTACGGTACAGTCAGGCCTGACGCCGGTTACCACTACTGCGCATGTGCGTAGGGGTGTGTGTGTGTGTGTATGTGACAGAAAGGCAGTGGAAGCTGCAGCCACAGTTTCAAGAGAAAAGCAAAGTAAAAAAAAATAATAATTATGCGTCAACTACTAAATTAGTTGTCAACGATTTTGTTGACATAATCCTGACTAATCGACTAATCGTGGCAGCCCTAATTCAAAGTATCAAAGTTTAAGTTAAATTTAATATTCTTATATAAGAAGGAGCCTTTAACAGTGCAACACACACAAGGGGTTACAGAGGAAAGGCTCCTTGATGAGCTCTAACAGTTGGTTCTTATACATTTTTTTTTAAATGGGCTGTCTCGGACACCTCCCTACTGATAATTTCCTTTTTTGATTTTCTGCTCAGTAATGAACATTATGTTTCTTGTCCAAAATTACACTTCACAGGCCTGTCTCTCCTTGAACTACTGATTTATAATTATCTTTCCCTGCCATACTGAGGAAAACAGAGTCCAAAATAAGGGAAGTGCACGAGACATGCAAAAAACAGGAAACACACACACTATATGAGTTAAGACATCTGAACCCCCGTATAATCCTAATTTTTTATAACAGCAGTTTAAAAAAAAAACTGTGGCTGAAATGAAATCAAGCACTTTTGGAAAAGTCCAACCCCATGAGGAGGGACTTTCTGGAGGGTAAGATAATGTCCCTGTCACCCTATTCCCTTAAAAACCCTGAGAAACACAGTTCCTAGAGTCCCTGGGGAAAGTTCCTGCAGTGGAAACGTGGCCATCGATGCTATGTTATGAAAATAGCTGCGATATTCCCACAGGGATTTTCTCCTTTAGGCAAATAAAGAGGAAATGAGCTCTAAGTGTGCACGTCTCATGCAGTTTATGCAAAGAGAGAACTATTATATCTGTTTGAACACCTTTTTAGGTTCAGTGCTTTTGGTTCCAAGAGGCTGCTGGCATAACAATGAAAAAGAGAGGTTATTGTAAATCATATCGGGTACAATATCGACTCAGATAATTCACAATTTGATGTTTTTCCCACATTGCAAAGTAAATCTTTGCATCCTGCACTCCAGAAACAGGCTCCGTGCAGATGTTAGATGGAGCTATAGCTGCTGTGGCATCGAGCACCGAGCACGAGTGACAGCTCAGGCGACGACTGATCTCAGAAGTTATTTTTCTCCCTCTCCCTTTGTTCCTCTTGTCTCTGTATGTTCATGTCACAGGGGTCATTTATTTTCAGATAAGCTCATGTTTGTTGCTCCAGCTGAAACATCTTTAGCTTTCTGTTGTCTTTGTACGAATGCTGAATGTTGAATTTACATCGCTCACTGGAGGTCTGCAGGGGGATTTGTTGTAGTTGCGCTCGAGCAGGCGTGTTAATCTGAAGATGACGGTGAAGTTCTGTATTCTTCAATAGATGTCAAAGTATTTTCTTTCTTCTTCTGACAGCATGTATGCAATAATATAATATAATACTGCTCACTTTTCAGCTCAGTTTGAGGTATTTATAACTGACCAAGGTAAGTGAGTCTGATTCGTGGAAAATGAGACTGCCATTCTCAGTTGTAAATACTTCTCTGCATTCAGGCGCTGTGAGAGGAAGAGCGGCTGCATTTCAAAGAATGAAACTCTGCTTTCTAAATGTTCTGTGAAAAATATCTACAAGGATACATGCAAGAATGCGACGCGTCTGGAATGAGAAATAATTCCACATGTGAGATGCTGCACGGCGGAGGTTAATGGACACAGTGTAGCACTATGTGCATATAGACGCAAACGGAGGCTCACTAAAGGGCACACGAGCGTATGAATAGGTGAGCGTGAAAGTGGAACTACACGCACAAACCCGTTACACAGACACAACACGGAGACTGAGATATTACTGTTATTGTTTATTGATGTGTGCGAGGCAATCTGTGCAGGCAGTAAAAACTGGCAGGAATGAAACACGGTGGTGCCTGAAGTCTATCATGACCAGGGTGTAGACCGGGATGGAGAACATGAAATTTTCATGGCTGGTTTTAAACATCTGCAGTACCTAGAGAGATGGACCTGACCATAAAACGTACAGCAAGGCGTTAATACTGCCAGAGCTTTAATTTCCACCTGAAGGCCAGAAACAACCCTCGTAAAATGTTACAGCATTACGCTTCAGATATACAGTAAGTGGCCATTGTGTTGACATTGGGATTGGGTCAATATTATGTGTAAGAAACGGATCTGAGCCAACAGTTATTTCCTAATAATTAATCGTTTAAAATCAATATTTAATCACCGTCCTTGGGTTATCAGCTCGTGGAGCTCCAAGGCAGAGAGACACCTCTCACCCAGCAGCCTACTGGCTCACATTTCTCAACAGCACTTGATGCTGCAACCTTGAATCTAGTCATAGTTGTTATTAATATATTTGTGGTTTATGGCTGTTATAAATACACTCATGCATCACAGATGCTGCCTCTGAGTGTTCACATGTAATTGGCTGGGCCAGGAGTGAATGAAAGTTGTTGTTTTTAGCTTGAAAGTCAGTCTGTCAGTCAGTCAGTCTGTCGCTGGCTGACTCACCTGCAGCAAAGTTACTTCAAAGCACTTCTCTGCTTTCTGTGTCGGGGATCTCTCGCACTCTTTCAATCTCTCTGTCAGTCGTTGGGTCTCTCTCTCTCTCTCTCTCTCTCTCTCTCTCTCTCTCTCTCTCTCTCCTCTCTCTCCATTTGTCTGAAACAGAATTTTCAAACACTCCTCTTTGACATGCTGCTCACATCCGTCTGAAACAACACGCACTGTGGTTTGAGGACACAGTTCGTCTGCGTGGCCTTTCTGAACACGTGCAAATAAGAACCTTAGGCAAACATGGTTTAGTGTCAGTCCACATTAAAAGATACAGATACCTGTACATACATAAATACATATGTAATAAATAATGTGTTTATGTAACATAGATGGCAGGTGAATGCACTCAAACTAATGCTAAGTGCACAGATATGAACGTTCATCAGATGCATCATACGTGCATTTGAAGAGAGGCTTCTTGGATGCCAGGAAGTTTAACTGGATGCTAATGAAGTCTTCTGGGTGTCTTGGGCATCAGCAGAAGTCTTGGTTTGGATTGAAAAAACAAAATCTGTATGAAAAGTTCAATGAAATATTAGAGTTTGGCAACACAAAGACATAAACAACAACAAAAAGCACCAAGGAGGGGGCGGTCGGTAGTGTAGTGGGTTAAGCGGCCGCCCCGTGTGTGGAGGCTATAGTCCTCGCTGCAGCCGGCCCTGGTTCGAATCCCGCATTTTCCATTACTCATCATGGAGCCTTGTATACGAGAGACAAAGCAGTGGAGACATTTCTGAAGGTCATGGCGGACAGACGTCATCCAGGCGGCGTTCCTTTGAATCATTCTGCAGTTAAACTGCCTCATTCATCAGTCTGATCATTCGGAGCCATCGCCATCATTTATTCTGCAAACATGTTTACTTTGCTGTTTATTGAAATCATTCAAATCATTTCATATTTTACCTTTGCCTTTGTGATTGGATTATTTACATGGGCACGGGAATAAATGGATGGAAACCACTCTGAGCAGGTTTGTGCGTCTTTCCTACTCCTTTCTTTCTTCTTTCTCTCGTTTTATTACTCTGCTACTTTTTTACCTGTCCACCCTCCTCTCTCTCTCTCTCTCTCTTTCTCTCTCTCTTTCTCTCGCTCTCTCTCCCACTGTGGCTTCTCAAATGAGGCTTGAGAAGGCAAATGACCAAGATGGGAAATGTGTAGAAATGCAGAAGTCATTAAAAAGCCAATTACCCACAGGTTCAGTGCTACAGGGAGGAGATCAGGGAATAGTGGAGAGCAATCGTAAACCCAGTGATATATGGAAACCAAATAGCTGTGTGTGTGTGTGTGTGTGTGTGTGTGTGTGTGTGTGTTTTCTGTGCGTGTTTGTAAATCAATGTCCCAATGAGAAACGGATGTTTAATTCACTGCGTCATAAATCTGCGTTGCAGGGAACAATATTAAACTTTATTGCCATTTTTCACGTTCACTTTACACTGCCTGAGAGTCGTCCATCACTTAGTAAAAACACACTCGCACTCGTAGAGAGATACGTGTAGTGTGTAGCACTCAAACGCGATTACGTATGCAATGTAAGCCAGAGTGTGTGAGGTCGAAGACACCTAGCTCAGGTCGTATGTGCAAACACACACACACACTCCCCTCTTTTATCTGTCCATGCTGTAGTTTACCATTCCGGTCCATACACACCATTATCCACTGGTAATTATCTCTGGATTCCAGAGACACAGGGACACGTAATTATACTCGTCGCATACACACCTCAGACACACACACAAACTACACTGAGCAGTGTGTCTTCATTAAAGGGAAATACCACTGAACTTCAGCCGCTTTATGAAACTTTGATGAAAATGCCAAATTGAGTTTTGGCCGTGCCGTGCATGAAAATATCTTTGGCGCTGACTCAGGATTTGGTGTTGTGACTCAGCTGTTTAGCTGCTACAGTAGGACAGAAGTGTGTTCATCCTCACTGAATGAACGTTCTGACTCTTCTGCTTACATGTTCGCTTGATATTGATTTTTGGTCAGTTCACACCAAACCTAAAGGATATTCTTTCCTTATTAGATTATGTTTAGACAGAAGACGCAATCTATTTACATCTTTACATCATCAATTATCCTGTAAAACTGTACAAATGTTTTTCTTTTCATTATATATATAGGGGGATACGTTCTAAAATAACCTAAAAACGAAATCTGCGAAGTAATCAGCTTTATTTTTTACTATTATTATACATGTTTTAAGGCCGTAAAACCCCTAACCACATTTTTAACAAATTTAAATTTAATTTTAATGATTAGTCTACAAGGCTTGACACATAAGAAATTATTACCAGTAACTCACACGTATTTCACAGTTCTTCTGACTCCTCCTCTTTGTCCTGGCGCCGCATTTTTTACAGTACTCCCTTAGCCAATCAGGACGCAGAACACAATGTGTGTTCATACTGTACAGTACACTGTAAAAAAAGGATGCAAAACTACACCAAAAAAATCTGCGAGACTGCGAAAGGTGAACCGGGTTATAGTGAGGGACAACTGTATATAAAAAAAAATCTTCTTCTGGCTTCGGATACTGTTCCTGGGATTTGCTGGAGCCACTCTCTCTCTCTCTCTCTCTCTCTCTCTCTCTCTCTCTCTCTCTCTCTCTCTCTCTCTCTCTCTCTCTCTCTCCCAGTATATATATATATATGTATAACAAGTTTGATAGTCTTTGGGTGGAGGCTGACAGTGACGATGGCTGCTTACTGTGGCAAAATTAACAAACTCGTGTTGCCCCCATCGTGTAAAATTAGCCGCAGCTTTTTTTTAACAAAAAAGTTTCAAATAGTCCAGAAAGTTTATTAAAAAAAACAACAACGTACTGTTGGAGAGTTGAAGTACTGATGTTGCAGTTGTGTGTAGCTGATTGCATCTCTGAACTCCAGAGGGAGAAAAAAACAAAAAAACAACCTAAAACATCAGCAGCTTAACAACAATAGATGGTTCCCTTTTCTTTCACCTCTTTTATTGTTCACTTTCTTCTTCATTCTCTTGATAGCTTTCATTTTTATCCATTTCACCCTTTAACTGCCCTTTCAGTATTTTCATAGTTTAAGTGGTCGCTTCTTTTTCTTTCCTCCATCTATCACTCTCTCTTCTCTCGCTCTTTCTGTTCTTTCCTCCCAATAACCCTTTCCTGTCTTGATGCATAGCGACACCTCAGGCGTGCGCACGCTCATCTAGCCTTGTGTTGTTCCCTCCGACACACACACACACACACACACACACACACACACAAACATACACACGGTGACCGATGAGACACCTGAGGGCAGAGCAAAACAGAAGCTGACCTCCCATCCATTGTCTCTAGTGTCAGCAGTCACATGCTCGCCCTTCGATCTCCTATAGGTCAACCCCTACAGGCAAGCTAGGGCTTTTGGGATTTAGAGTTCCCACGGGTCAAATCTAGCATGGGGATTTACTGTACGGGTTCACATGTCTCTTATGGGCTCGCTATTGATTACCTATCTATATGAGGAAACTGAGAGGTTTTCCCTAAAGCCCTGATCAATAATGCCAATCTCCCTGTCTTTACCACCTTATTAGGGAAGGATTATAGCAGCTTGTGGATGGCCTGCAGGCGTGTGTGTATGTGTGGAAGTCACCTCATCCATTCTTTCCTTATTTAACAGCAGAAAACTCAATGAACAGGTTCCACGGTATGAATAAAGATCTACGTCCAACATGTGTCCATTCTTTGGGATGTGGAGGTGTCTTCCAATCTAAATATTAAGAAAATTAGTTTGTTCATGAGAGTTTTCTTCTGTACTCGTCATTGGTGATGGTTTTTAGACGGGATGTAGCCCTGCAGACAGAGCTGTCGGATCGGATTGGGAACATTGGGAATAAAGATCTACTCTGTCAGTTACAGTCGTGTTTGAGGACGCTCTGTGTGTGATTGACAGGTCCTTAATTGAGAAGTAAAGTCTCGCTGATTATTAACTAGTCACTCGGTTAATTAACAGAATCGGGATGATGCGCACATGCGCACATTTCGACTGACGCTGATGTGAGTCTGCTTGGAAGATGCTGAGCAGCCAGCCAACAACATGTTCCTGTATCTGATCCAGATAGTTTCACTTCAGGGTCCCTTAACTCATTCATAATGAAACCTCTGTGGTACAACGAATCCCCTCCTCAGCATCGTTACACCCCCCCTGTGAGCCTAATTAACATTTGGATTTCAGTTTAGCTCTGTTTTCAGAAGCATCCAGCTTCAGGTTCACATCAGGGACAGTACAGTCCATCATAAAGCTTCTTACACCACCCAACATTCTCGATGGATCCACCTTGTGGAGTCTTTTCAGGCCGGGGTCACTGAAGTTGTGAGCTTGTAGAACCAACACTGATGTCTTTTTAAGGTGCTACAGATAGTATAGAGAATGGACGTCATATGTGTGACGTCACCGACGTTTCTGAAGATCTCAGTGTGTGTTGGATCTGGCTGTCGCCATCTCGGCTAATCTAAAACTGGATAAAGACATATAGCGTGGGTGAAGCTGAGATTGGGTGCTCAAATAAGCCTCTTGTAATGGCACTCAACTGTCAGTCGAAGCAGCCGTGCTCTTAATTATGCATAACTTTAAGCCCTAATATAATCTGAACTGTGAGTTCTATAAAAATGCAGCCTCAGTACAGTTGTCATGAATGATGAAAGTAGCTATAGAGACCAAAATAATCTTTTTGTGACAGGCTGTAATTGTGTTAACATGGGGGGCTTATGGAGAGCAGCTTGTTCTGTAGCCAGCCTCAAGTGGCCGTTTGAGGAACTGCAGTTTTTGGCTTCCTGCTTGGGTGGGATCTTTACGGGGGAGTTCAAGTCGACAGTATATTCCACACAGAAGTGATGTACATCATCTGAAAGCTGGAAAGCTGAAAGATTAATTTGAGTAACTCAGCACTGCACTGTCAAGTTTCAAGTCATGAATCTGTAATCGACATGTTTTATTTAGGAGCTGTTCAAATATTAAAAGTTCAGAGTGTATAAGGAGCTCATTATAATTGAACTATATGATTCCCCATGCTCTATCAGCAATGGCTATTTTGGGTTGATGTAATTTGTTGCACACACAGTACTTGGTGCAAAGGTTAACCATTTATGACCACTTGAAAACTGATAAAAATGGTCAACATCAATCCCTTTAAAATACTACATGAGGACATACAGAGCTTGAGGAACAACCTGTTGTAATTTGGTATAAAGATTTGGACATTTTGGCAAGCGCTGTTCTAGAAATTGCTCAGAAACTCCTTCATTGTTAATAAACTCTGGCAATACATCCTCTGAGTGCTCCAGCTCTTTAGTATTTAGTTGTACATTGAGGTCAAGTTTCAATTGAATGTCTCACCACAATGGAAAAGCTACTACGGGACCTAACTGACCTAACTGTTGACTTCTTGAGCCTAATTGACTGTTATGCTCATTGCATCCGCAGGAGCTTTCCAGTTAAACCTGATTTATGCAGTTCCAATATTGTTTAGGGACCCTAGTATGCTGAAATATTCAAATGCACTAAGCAAAAATCACGCATTTATACTACATGCAAACAAAAACGGCATGGTTTTTCCCAAAAGCTGCATAAAGTAGGCACGTCTACAAACAAGAGACATACAACCTGCCTTCAGTGAGAGATCTTGAGGTGAAAGGTCAAAGGGATTCCCTTAACAACATTAGTTTTTCCATCACAGAATGGTTGGTACCGATGGATCCTGCTACAGCCTCCTAAACACTAACAGGCTAACAGGAGACAGTAAAACAAGTCAAGTGATTTGAAGGACAATGTTTGCAGCTTGTTGAGTAATTGAATCAACACTTGTAACACAATACAACGTTTCCACCTTTTACACATAAAACTAGGCAAAATATACATAATATGATACAATTTACATATATAATGGAAGAATAAAGTAAGCTCTCTTTGAATTCAGTAATGCACGCCTGCAGAGAGCATGGGTTTGCAAACTTCCATCGTGTCGTGTAAATTTTGGTCGGTGGAATCTTGAAGCCTTTTAAAGACACGGAGAAAAGTTTCTGGATAAAAGTTGACAGAACAACGAGATGAAGTTTTAAAATAAAAAAGCCACAGGAGCAGCGTGATAGACGTTTCCAGGCCACATGTGGACACACACTGTCTCACTGTGCCATCAAATCGCATCTCATATCACAGAATATCAAAAAGCCCATCGTAAAAATTACAAACCTAACGTAAAAAAAAAACGAGCTTTTAGATGCAAAAGAGATCCTCACTCGGAGCACAGAGGAAAAAAACAGACACAAAACACCCGATAAGGAGAATGAAAGAGAGATTTAAGAGCTACACAGCCACAAAAAAAACCTTGCACGCTTTGAGCGCAGACCCCCAGGGAGCCATTTGAGCACGTCGTACTCCTGTGAACATGCTGCATCGACGTCGTGTTTCAGCAGCGAATCTGTGGATGTAATTGATCTATTAAAGAGTGATTTAGTCGCCGCTTCTTTGCGCTTTGTCCCTTTCATGTATGAACATCAAAACAGCGATTGTTTCGTGAGGAAGTTTGTTATGGAGCCTGTTGAGATGGAAACTTCTGCATATTTGTCTTCCTCTTCGAGGTGCTGAGAATATTTGATGTCCTTTGATTTGTATGCCTATAAATATATATACACTGTCGGCACTTTGATCTCAGTTCAACATTCGCTTCGTCGTCGCATCTTAAATTCAATTTCTCCACCAGGTATCGGCAAAGTGTCAAAATTTGGCTTTTGCGTTTTGTACAAATGAAGAGAAGCAGCCAAGCGCAGTGTCAACCAATGCAAAAGCATTGTGGAAGCTATTTATGAGGTTTGTGAAGAGTGACAAAAATTCCCCAGGCGACACACACATACACAAATGCACTCCACACACACACACCCAGACACCCGCTACATTTGCTGTAATATGGGTAAATGAATTAGATTTTGATGCTTTAAAAGCTTTTTCTTTCGACTCATAGTGAAAGTAAATTTCGCTCTAATGGTGAGGTGTCTGTGTTTACAGGCCACCGATGATAGAGAGAGACAGAAAGACGGGAAGGAGAGACAGCGGGGAGAAAGAAGGATGGATTATAAATGGACTTTTTTTTAAAAAGGGGGACAGAGGGATGGAGGTGAAAGAGAGGAGGATGAAACGAGAGAGAGAAGAGAGAGAGAGAGAGAGAGAGAGAGAGAGAGAGGAGAGAGAGAGAGAGAGAGAGAGAGAGAGAGAGAGAGAGAGAGAGAGAGAGAGAGGCAGATGAATGGGTTGTTTGCATTTATGGTTTTGCCAGTTGCTACACATGCCACACATGGTGTGTGATAGACAGACAGGTAGAAAAAAAATAAGCAGACACACAAAGGACTTTAGGTCACTATCAGTGTGTTGTTCTTATAACTCCATCAGTCATGTTTCTATCC
The DNA here is from genome assembly GCA_004119915.2 of Collichthys lucidus. Taxonomy (NCBI): domain Eukaryota; kingdom Metazoa; phylum Chordata; class Actinopteri; family Sciaenidae; genus Collichthys; species Collichthys lucidus. The sequence continues at coordinate 28,542,145 of CM014082.1, read as the reverse complement.
ATATCTATTCATAATAATACAACAAAAAAACTTTTTAATGCCTGTGTCTATCCAATAACTTTATGCAAATATTAAGAGTTGGTCAAACAGTGCCAGCTGAACCTTAAATGTTGAAACAGAATGCAGAAAACAGGTTTTTAAATCTGATGATGTTTGATTCATTAATGTGAGCGAGGTTACATCAGAGCCGGCGCAAACACCTGAGCGGTCATGTGACTTTATTGTCAGACTTGTTTGAAAAATCTCCCATTGAGAGTTAAAGAAATCAGCTCAACGTGAGCATAAAAATTAAAAACTAACACCAAACTTTTCTAGTGCGATACTTAAAAATGAGCAAAATATTGACCTTGTATATAAACTTATTTAAAAAAAAACACAATTTTTTTGTGTTAAATAACCAACAAAGGTTTTACAAAGTGCTGTACATCATCATGTCAGTGAAGCAGATTGTACCATCGACCTGATTTCTACATTCCATAATAGTGGATATAAAGATTACGTC